>SJYQ01058464.1:3571-129467 GCA_006410935.1 Redunca redunca
AAGCGAGCCTCCTTTCACCTTGATTCACCATTTAATTTAAATATGACCTCATTCAAGATACATCTAATTAACAAAACATATTTTAAGTTATTTGGGGGTGGTATGATAGCTCTAAAAATGTATTTAATGAGTGGTGTTAATAACGCCTCTTTATTAAAGTGAAAAATGCGTGAAACACCTGCATTAATGCTCTCTGAAGAAGGGAAGAAATGAATGTGGATGCAAGAACTTCCTTTCTTCAGATGCCTTGTTCACCTAGTCTTCTTGGAGCTATTAGAACGTATATGCCACTTTTAAAGGACACAGGCTTGCATATCAATCTCAGCCTTATTAGTTCACACAAAGTTTAAAAATAGTTGGTAATGACATTATAACTTCATCTACTTTTGACTGCCTAAGGCAAGAAGTGATCAGCTAAGTAGTACAATTTTGTAGGAAACCTTTGAAGCACTCGTGTACAAATAAGTTTCTACACTGATCCTAGGTTTAAAAGTAATAGCTCATCCTTCAAAAGACCTGATAATAAAACACAGTCCAGTTTTCTTCCCTAAAACAAATTAAGTAGCAATATATTGAAAAGAAAACTGGTAATTTTTTCCCAGTGACTGTGAAATCTGTCATCACTTTTGGCCCCATCATTGACCAAAAGCATTACGATTAAGCAGGGGATTGAAGAACACCTGACGATGCTGAATGTTTTCCCAAGTTCCTGTGTTCTTGCAAAGTATAGCAAAGGTTGAAACCCACCCCCCCACCATTTTATTTTCTGAGAAATGGCCACCTTGCTTTCATACATTCTGAGTTAACCCCCACCATTCCCTTTCCTTAGTGGATATGACTCTCTTGTTTCTCTCTTGTTTATAGCTCTCTTTGGATTTCTCGGTCCCCTTCCTTTTCTTTGAGATGTTCCTAATTATGAACATTCTTCCTATTGCAACAGCCTAAAAAAAAAAAAAACCCATCTCCTTAATTATTCCATGCATTTTGTCTCTCATAACTTCTTTACAAAAGGAAAAAAATATTCAAGTTCTTTATCAAATCCAGGGAAGTCAAACTGCAATTGGAAAGTGATAGGACTTTGAGGAGATGGGAATACCAGACCATCGTACCTGCCTCCTGAGAAACCTGTATGCAGGACAAGAAGCAACAGTTAGAACTGGACATGGAAAAATGGACTGGTTCCAGATTGGGAAAGGAGTACATCAAGGCTTGTCACCCTGCTTGTTTAACTTATATACAGAGTACATCATACAAAATGCTAGGCTGGATGACTCACAAGTGGGAATCAAGATTGCTGGGAGAAATATCAACAACCTCAGATATATATGCAGATCTGAGTGAAGAGGAAATAAAGAGCCTCGTGAAGGTGAAAGAGGAAAGTGAAAAAGCTGACTTAAAACTCAACATTCAAAAAACTAAGATCATGGCATCTGGTCCCATCACTTCATGGCAAATAGATGGGGAAAAGTGGAAACAGTGTCAGATTTCATTTTCTTGGGCTCCAAAATCACTGCAGACAGTGATTGCAGTCATGAAATTAAAAGACAGTTGATACTTTGAAGAAAAACTATGACAAACCTAGACAGCATTTTAAAAAGTAAAGACCAGTTTGCTAACAAAGGTCCATGTGGTCAAAGCTATGGTTTTACCAGCAGTCATGTATGGATGTGAAAGTTGGACCATAAAGAAGGCTGAGAGCCAAAGAATTAATGCTTTTGAACTGTGGTGCTGGAGAAGACTTGAGAATCCCTTGGACAGCAAGGATATCAAACCAATCAATTCTAAAGGAAATCAACTCTAAATATTCATTGGAAAGACTGATGCTAAAGCTGAAACTCTAATACTTTGGCCACCTGATGCAAAGAGCTATCTCACTGGAAAAGACCCTGATGCTGGGAAAAATGGAGGGCAAGAGAAGAGAGAAGCAGGCAATGGAGGATGAGATGGTTGGATGGCATCACTGACTCAACGGACATGAGTTTGAGCAAACTCAGGGAGATAGGACAGGGAAACCAGGCACACTCAGTTCAAAAGAGTTGGACACAGTTTAGCCAGTGAACAGCAACAGGACTTTGAAATTAGGCAGGACTTTACAGTTTGATGTAGTGTTTTAAAACAATGTTTACAAGGAGAGAGCGGGTGGCTCCATCACAAGTGAGGTAGTTGGGAATGTAACTGACTGTTTTGCCTAAGTTCCTGCCAGGAAATAACAGGAGCACCAGGTATAGAATTTTAGTTGAAATAGCAATTTCCTTACTACCTCCTTCTCTTGCTTCTTTGAGGATGTTACTTAATCTCATTGAAATTTTGACCTTCAGCATAAAATAGAATTAGATATAATTATTTTCCTCATTAATCTTCATGTACAAAAGGTACATGTGCATTTATGTGTGTGTTTATGTGTGTGATTTGAACAGGCTTATGAGTGGCACAAAACAAAACAAGAAACCTCATTCATGAAAACTCACCCGCTTGCAAGGATTAAGACAATGTACCATAAACTATGATTTTGTAGCAACTCATAGGCAACTATTTGTAATCTCCATTGTTTTCTTACTTACAAAGATGGTTTGTGGCAGCAATAAAATCATGGAAGGAAGCCAGATTCCAACAAATTGAACTGCTTTAATGTAAGTATTTTATATAATACTGAAACTTCTTTTATATGTAGGGACTATCAAGGGATATATATTCATATACGAGGGCTCTGCTTTGGGGGGGAAAATGAACTAAAAATAAAAAAGTTCCTTCAGTGACAGTAATCTATACCTGAGAGCTTCCAGATAGGTAGGTGAGCCTGACATGGCAGATTCTAATAGCAAACGGATTCTACAAAGAGAATAAATGCTGAAACTTGGATATGGCTAGAACCTTCATTTGTTTCTGAAATAATGTGACTTATAAATAATTTTTATGTTGCTAATTGCAACCCATTATAATAGCATACAGTGGAAAATAAACCAAATGTCCCATAGGGGATGGATTAAGTAAACGATGTACACTCATTCAGTGAATTGTTCTGTGTGTATAAAGATTAGTTTGGCTGGTGCGGGGTGGGAGTGGGGGAAGGGGGAAAATGGCATAGCTGTCAATGATAAAAATCAAACAAATTGAAAAAAAATATTGCTTATAATCCAAGGAAGAAAACCTAGCTAAAAACAGCACAGTTTAGACACATTTTCAAACAGAATGTATGTTTAATAAGTCAGGGAGTATCCCTCTTCAGTTACTGTATCCCCAACAAGTGTTTGGTATGAGGTAAGTGAGTGAAAGTCACTCAGTCGTGTCCAACTCTTTGCAACCCCATGGAATTCTCCAGGCCAGAATACTGGAGTGGGTAGCCTTTCTCTTCTCCAGGGGATCTTCCCAGTCCAGGGATCGAACCCAGGTCTCCCGCATTGCAGGTAGATTCTTTACCAGCTGAGCCACAAAGTAAGCCCATGACATAAGGGTTTATATTAATAAATGAAAATACATACAAAATATTTTGTTAGAAATATATAATGTTATACATAGAAAAAAATCTAAGAATATTCATTAAAATGAAAACTGTTTAAGTGGATTTTGTTTGCTGACTGGTGTTTTTAAATTTTTATAATAAAATTGTATTTCTTTTGTAATCAGAAAAAAAAACCAATAAAGTTAAAATATATCTGCTCATAGGTTTTTTAGCACAATCCTTATAAAATAGCCTGTTTCTATATTTAGTCAGTTTATAGAGCTGGCTGGCTTTTTCTTAAGCTTGGAAAGCAACTTATTTTCTGAAATCCTCCTATTTTATCCAAGCTTATCCCTCAGCGAACAATCACACACAGTCTGCTCCAGACTGTAATCAGTAAATGGTGAAAATCACAATGAGGTAACCATTATATGCTGTCTGTCACTCACAGATTTCCCAGGTAAGTGTGACTTCATTCTTCATGAAATAAGAACCAAACCCAGAAACCTTGTTGCTCCCCAGCAGAAATGAAACTCACAGGAACAGCTCTGTCCTCGCTGTTATCAAGAAGTCACTGATCTGAAAAGAAAATGAGCTAAAATCCTAGCAGCTTGCTCTGAATGCTCTAGTAATTCTCTTGAGTAGCAAATATATTTTAGACATTTATTACTGAAAAATAAAATGTCTGTGTTTCTAGACATTAACAAAAGTTACATTCGGTTGGCCAACAATTGTATATTAATGGTCCTCAAGAGGAATGCTGAGTGTAAGTGTAGTGTGATAGAGACTCATTTTTCTAGTCTAGATTGCCAAATATATTCAATGATGCATTTGACTTTAAATTGTGAAATGAATATGCCCAAGGGAAGCATTAGATGTCCTGAATGTTACAGTTCAAATAGAAGAAAGGAGGCAATATCTGAAAAACCAGAGTCAGAAGAAGGGAACTGTGTAGATCTGCTTTGTTCATTTGTAGATTTCTCTCTCTCTTTTTTTTTTTTTGCATCAATTATATACAGAGTATTGCCCGGAGCCAGCGTGAGGAACTCCGCCCATGGCAAAGGTCATGAGGAAGGAGGCTTCGGTTCGCAAAGGCATGATCAAGCCTCAGGAAACCCCCTGTTCCGGAGCATCTACCCCCAAAACCAGAGTCAACCTACTTTACTGTTTCATGCTCTCACCTATACCTCTGACTTTATGCGGGGCAAGGAAATGGCAACCCACTCCAGTACTCTTGCCTGGAAAATTCCATGGATGGAGGAGCCTGGTAAGCTACAGTCCATGGTATTGCAAAGAGTCGGACACGACTGAGCTACTTCACTGACCCCCATTACCTCTCTCGGAGAAGGAGTTAGCTTACAGCTCTAAGTCAATAAAAATCCCTTGGTGTGACAAGAGTGTTTCAACTTACAAACTCCTCTGAAGGTTATCTAGCCTGCCTGTATGGGTTTGTCCGGCCACATGTGATTGTTTACAGCCTCCCAATCGTGAGAGGCACGAGATATTTTAGACTTACTAAAGGCAGATTCTTTTGGGAAGTTAGAAATTATTGGTAGAGTGGGTTGGTTAGGAATTATATTGGTGAAGGGTTTTTCATTTGTTGTGCCAATAATTCCCTGCCCTGGGTATGACAAGGGTGTCTTAGGTCAAACCTCTCTGCCAGCAAACTAGCTTGTGTGACAGGATTATCCATACTCCTGCCACTAGGCACATGATTGTTTACTACCTCTCAACCATAAACAGCACAGAGAGTTTGGAGTATTTTGAAAATCTTAATTAGCATAGGGCTTTTCTCATTGTTGAGTCATTGATTGCCGCCAGGCCTCCATATCCTTGGGCACCTGGGAATATATTAATCAATGTATTTGGAGTGTAGAAAAGGAAATATAGTGGGGTTTGATGTTAGCAATACTAGACTTTTTGAGTTGGTGAATTTTCTCTTTTGTTATAGATCACTGTACTTTGTTATAAATCACTGTGTCCTTGCTATGCAAAAATGTAACTTTATCAGTATCTTAAGACTAAATAGATCTTAAGGGGAACATTGGTGAAAGGATTTTCATTTGTTGGGTTGATGTTTGCTGCTAAATCTCCATATTCCCTGCCCTTATAATGAATATAACTAGCATATAGGAGAAATAAGTATTAACCTTTAAGATTAATCATGTTAACCTTGGGTTAAATAAATTCCTTTCTTGATTGTAACTCACTACACCCCTACCCTATAGGAATGCAACTTTATTCGGAGGGTGGTGCCTGGTTTAAGAAAAAACACCCTTGGAAAAAATAAGTTTTTTGGTTATCAAAAAGAAAGGATCATAAAATGTCAGGAGGCCTCATGGCCAGAAGATGATGTAAAACCCCTAAGACCTTATTTTTATACATTTATGTGAAGCACCTGATTTTGATAAAGGTCAGGACTGCTGACCCCCGTGTGACTCTGTATTCATCCCTATGTGTAACAAAAGGTATATAAGCAAACCTAAAAAATAAAGAAACGGGATCAGCTTCTGGAAAGACTGATTCCCCCATGTCACTTATTTCTTGCTCTCCGTTTTTCTGGCTGAATTTCCATCTGGAATATGGGTACTCACCAAGCCTGCTAATTTTGCCTGGGCTTCTAAGATTGGACCAGGGAGGCCTCAGTGCCTCCTATCCTTCGGGAGAATGGAAAGACGCCTGTGGCCTTGGTAGGTGGTGATTGGTATTCCACATAAACCATGTTATTCAGCCTCCTTTTCTCCGCTAATTTTCCAATCTCTCTCTATATCTGTAATTAGATAAGTTTTTTCCTAGGACACCGATTCCATCCCCACCTTCGAATCACCCTGGATCCACCAGGGCTGGACCCCGGCAGAGTATATCAGAAGCAGAAATATTAATCCAACTATAGTATTTTGCTTAAATAATAGCTACAAATTCTCAAAGATCCACTTAGGATATTAATCTGTTTTACATTTGAAAATATAATCCTAGAAAATATTATCCCTTTTAAGTCATGCTTAAAAACTATTTAATAAATAGTTTTAAATTTTATTTTTTGTCTATCTCCAATCAAATAGTGAAAGTTTTAAAATAAATTAAATTAGCTCAACTTTGGACAGTTTTCCTAGAAAAATATAATCCTTAGAAAGTTTTGAAAGAATTGGAGAGTTTTATTAAGAAAATAGAATGTTATACCCCCAAATCAGCCTTCCCATGAGGGAAATAATGGAGAAAGAATTTGCCTTTTGCACCCAAGAGGAAAATAAGTTTCTAGAACATTATGTCATTAATGATAGAGAATCAAAACCAATGTTATTGGTAAACAAGTAAGACGTTGTCTCTTCACCTGGCATGAAATAATTCAAATTATTTTATTTCACTTTATGGTAAAAAAATAAATGGCAAGACACCTGAAAGTAATACATTGTTTATTTCCCTTAATTCAATCCCAGAAATCAAAATAGGATGAGAAATATTTCATACTTCCTATCAAGAGCTTATCTCTAAATGGAATCTTTTTCACAAATACTTAACACGAAAACATGCACTGTCAATCTACAAAATGAATGCTGATCACTGGAGTTTTTTCCTACTTACCAAACATTTATTTAATACCCACCTGACCCTGTTTACTTAGTTCCACCAAAGTTACTAAAGATTGCTATGGGATAAATAAAATTTCCACTCAACCCCATGTCTGGAAGTATCTTTGTTTATAAATTAAGAGCCCACATCCCATTGTGGATGTTGTTTTCCTTCTTTCGGCATCCCTTTTACAGAACCTCGGTAGCACAGTACATATACTTCAACTTTAACATCCATTGCATTTATTATTTACTATAGCTGCCATTTCACTGTTCCTCCTATGCTGTGCACTGACTGATGGCAGGAATGTCAGTTTGTATTCATTCTTTCAGTATATCTAACGCCTAATAAAGTACCCAGTACATGTAAGAGGTCAATAAACATTTGGTAAACAAAGGCAACTAATTAAATACCTCCAAAAAGGTATGAAAGCTACAAGATGCTATTATTGAAAATTAATGTATAATATCAACTTAATATTAGGATGGGAAGACACGTTTAGATTTTTTGTCCTGCTTGGTTTTAATAATGCATGAAACAATAGTAAAATAGGATAAAAGACTTGATTGGAGACGGAAGAAGGAAGCTCTTAACGAGGATCTCAGCTGTGTGAGAGTCCATGGTGCCACCTTGATGCTAATATTCTTCCTCAGAAGGATCCGATGCTGTCAGGGAATCTGACACCTGGCTAGCACTAAGGAACACAGTCGCTCTGAATTATTGGCATTGAAAAGTTTTTACTGAAAGTCAAAAGTCAGTCGTGTCCGACTCTTTGCAACCCCATCAACTGTAGCTTACCATGTTCCTCTGTCCATGGGATTTTCCAAGCAAGAGTACTGAAGTGGGTTGCCATTTCCTTCTCCAGAGGATCTTCCTGACCCAGGGATTGAACCTGGGTCTCCCACAGTGTCCAGTTCAGTTCGATTCAGTTCAGTTCAGTCGCTCAGTTGTGTCCGACTCTTTGCGACCCCATGAATCGCAGCATGCCAGGCCTCCCTGTCCATCACCACCTCCCGGAGTTCACTCAGACTCACGTCCATTGAGTCAGTGATG
Source organism: Redunca redunca (assembly GCA_006410935.1). Taxonomy (NCBI): domain Eukaryota; kingdom Metazoa; phylum Chordata; class Mammalia; order Artiodactyla; family Bovidae; genus Redunca; species Redunca redunca. Next base: position 11,634 of record SJYQ01058464.1, read on the forward strand.
CCATCCAGCCATCTCATCCTCTGTCGTCCCCTTCTCCTGCCCCCAGTCCCTCCCAGCATCAGAATCTTTTCCAATGAGTCAACTCTTCGCATGAGGTGGCCAAAGTACTGGAGTTTCAGTTTTAGCATCATTTCTTCCAAAGAAATCCCAGGGCTGATCTCCTTCAGCCACATTGTAGGCAGATGCTTTACCGTCTGAGCCACCATGAGCATAGTTGAGCTTAATTTTTCACTCAAATGCAGATAATTTACATTTAGAAAGCAAGGAGAGTCCAGATAAAGTAGGTACAAAGCCCTTCCCTATGGAAATTGGTTTTCCATACTATGCATGCCTGTGACCCTTAATGATAGAGCCAAATTCTCCTAAGACCTTAAACTCTTTCCTTGATGTAAATCAGTCAACTTTCACATTTTCTTTAGGACAGGATAAGTGATTGGCTGATTCCAGTTTAGTCTGGTACCGTTCAACTTATAGTTAAGAGTTGGTGGTTTTTGTTGTTGTTTTTAATATAATCTGACTCCAAACACATTTGATCAATTGGGATTTCCTCTTCAAACATAAATACTCCAGTAGAACAAATTAAATGTAATGTACACAGTAGGAAATAAAATCCTTGAATAGGTGTCAATGACATGATTCTTCTCCAGAATGATTCTACCAACCTGCTCTCCTAAGGATTTTCTCCTCTTTATCCGAGGTGAATCTGCACTGAGATGGCCTATGCATCTTCCTTGCAAGGCGTCCTCTTCTGAGTGTAGAGAAAAGGAGGTCTGGTCCATGTCAGTCTTACAGTCATGATAACAACCATCAAAGGCCATGGCTTGAGTTGCCTCAATACTGTACATTCTAGAAATCTAACAAAAAGACTTTGTTAGTAAGTCATGAATATGGTTTTAGGAGAAGGAATTACAGTCAAAATCTAAACAATCAGATTTTTAAAACAGTTTTAATAAATACTAAGAATGCTTTGCTTATTTTAAAGAATAAAATTCTAGTTTTGCTTCTGGTGTCTGATTAAAACTTATTTTCATCATAAATGGAAAATATAATCTTAGACATCCATTTTTAACATGGATTTAAGGAGCGAGCATTATACAAATATTTGAGCATTATACAAATAAATGTACCACAACTATAATTGAAAATGTTTTCTAATTTAGTCCTGGCCTGATAGACTGTACCATTCAATGTTTGTTTCCTCAAGAGGGACATTGTTTCACGTGTTCCTTTCTGTTTCTGAGTGGTGTGAATTGTTTGCTCTAACTTTGTGAATTGAAATGGATATGATGTATCAACTAAATGGACTTGTTTTTCAATGTAGTTTTCCTTTTTAGAAAAAAACAGAGCAGTATGCTTAATCAGTGTTGTTTTTTTTTTTTTTTGATTCCAAAACAGAATAATAGTGATGCTTTCCGAGAAAACAAAATCTCTTCTTGATCTATAGGGAGGTTTAAAAAAGAACAAATATACTCTGGCTACTGTTGGATGAAAGTACTCAGAATTCAAATCGGAGGCTGCAGAGTAAATTCTACCAAAACATGTATTTTGTTTGTACTGACTCAAAAGCCTAATACTTTACTGAATTCAAGACACATAGGGACAGTTTTCTGTAATCAGCAAACTAACCAGTGAACCATATTAGAGTTACGTTGTCCCTTTTTGTTTTAGTCCCGGAAACTTTCCATAGTAAGATGAAAATGGGTAAAATAAACATGAAATAGCATCAAGATTGAATTACTAACCAATAGCCAATAATAACATTAATAATATGTTCAACTCTGGATCAGAGGATAGAATAACTGTGTATAGTCCCCTTGGTGGTTTTGCTAGCCACCCAGAACACTGCTGAGTTGTCTCACTGAACATCCACACTTTTATCTTAATGTCACTGTGGTGCTATGCTCAGTTGTGTCCAACTCTCTGTGACCCCATGGACTGTAGCCGCCAGGCTCCTCTGTCCATGGAATTCTTCAGGCAAAAATACTGGAGTGGGTTGTCATTTCCTACTCCAGGGGATCTTCCCAACCCATGGGTCAAACATGGGTAGCATTGCAGATGGTTTCTTTACTGTTTGAGTCACCAGGGAAGTCCCCAAAATGTCATTAGCATGTTAAGAAAAGATAGACTCTTCTTTGAAAAACAAGGGTACCATTTTCTTTCTCTATTATGATAATTTAAAACTGATTAAGTTTTATAGTGCACAATTTACCAGCAGGCTGCTAATTTCCACAAGTAGGTAAGTTGGCTGTTTCAACAGAAATAGCTTTTGAACTGGTCTTTATTTTTTTCTCTCCAGCTTACAAATAAGCACATAACTAAGGCATATTATATCTAAAGTGTACATTTGACTGTCTTAGAATGAATTCTAAGTCCTAGAATTAGGAAAACATTTGGGTGAAGGAATAAGAAATAAAATATTAATAGTTTCCTTTCTCCTTTCTGGGCAAAGGTCAACACTAGGGACAAATTTTCCATGGCCCTTGCTGTTCTCCCAGCTCTTGGTGTCTGGGGGCTGGGGTGGGGGGTGGCTGGGACAGGTGTGTGGTGGTGGTGATGGGGTGGTGGTGGTAGGAAATGAGCTTTGCTTGGTGCTAGTGGTGGTTCAGTCGCTAAGTTGAGTCTGAACTTGCAACCCCAGGACGGTAGCCCACCAGGCTCCTCTGTCTATGAGATTTCCCAGCCAAGAATACTGGAGTTGGTTACCATTTCCTTCTCCAGGTGATCTTCCTGAACCAGGGATCGAACCCACATCTCCTGAATTGCAGGCAGATTCTTTTCATGGTTTCACAGGGAGGAGCTCTGTAGCCTAAGATTCCTGGTCTTCCCCATCATCCCTCAGTCACTCCACCGGAGGGGTTTGGAGGAGGGAACTGGCATGTGTGGCTTAGCCCCTTTGGAGTTACTTTGGATCTGCATTGGTGTCCAGGTTTGTTCTCCGAAATGAGGTAAAGGAGACTGTCCTTACAGGGAAATCCTGAAGCATCAAAATGTGCCCATGACCAAGGGGAGTAAGTACATTGAATACAGGGATGAAATATTAGTGGGCTCACAGATCTAAGGCACTCTCTCCAAACTACTTTACCAGTAAAGATAAGATCATCATATCCGTCTGGCTGCTACATCTCTCTCTCTCTGTCAAACTGGTTTCCCAACTCAGGTACAGAGAGAAGAGGTATTATTGATTAACCCCCAAACCTTCAGATATATCTTTCTTCCTGTGTGTCACCAGAGCATCCCAGCCCTTTAAAGATCTCTTCAAAGATCTCAAACAGCCTGTTCCCAAAACTGCTACTCCTTCAGAGCATATGCTCTGGGTGCTAGTCACAATAAGAATGTAACATTTGAGTAGCACTATATAGTTTGCAAAAATTTCAGATGCATTTATTATAACATTTGAACTTCACAACAAGGTAATAGAGAAGAAATTCCACCGTTTTGTGAATACAGAATGAGACAGTCTGGGATGCTGAGCTAGGTTGTTAGGTTTGGCATCACTTTTGACTCCAAATCTGTGCTCTTTCCTTTGTCCCATAGACATATGAAGGGCAAGTAGGACTCTTTTTTGAGAAAATTGCAACTTTGTCGGAGGCTTAGAATAGTGGTTTCCAGAGGTTGGGTGGGGGGAGGGGAAATGGGGAGTTGTTTAATGGGTACAGAGTTTCAGTTTTACAAGGTGAACACTAACTGGGTTGTATACAACAGTGTAGATATTCTTAATACTACCAAACTGTACACTTAAAAACAATTAAGATGGCAAGTTCTATGTTATGTGCATTTTACTACAATTAAAAAATATCTTTTAAAGTGAAAGCTGCTGCTGCCTGCTGCTAAGTCGCTTCAGTCGTTTCTGACTCTGTGCGACCCCATAGACGGCAGCCCAACCCCCTGGGATACTCCTGGCAAGAACACTGGAGTGGGTTGCCATTTCCTTCTCCAATGCGTGAAAGTGAAAAGTGAAAAGTGAAATTGAAGCTGCTCAGTCGTGTCCGACTCTTCGCGACCCCATGGACTGCAGCCCACCAGGCTCCTCCCTCCATGGGATTTTCCAGGGAAGAGTACTGGAGTGGGGTTTAAAGTGAATAATGCTTATTAACTCAAAAGAATCTCTTCTGTGGTACACAGAAGATTGTGTACAACTTGACCAAGTGAAAAAAATTCAGGTTATGTGATCACAGATGTTTTGGTGGGGGTGGCTAGGGGTACAGGTGGGAAGACAAAGATGTAGGTATTTGGGAGTCAAAGGACTAGATACAGGTGGCCAAAATCACTATCGTGCCTCTTTCTTCAGTTAACCACTCCCCATATAAAGACAAAACAAAAAAAGAACAAAATTCTCTTCCTCATCACAGTTTTCTCTTTCACTTCACAGCTTACCTAATCATTACTGTTCACAGCGTGGCTGTGGATCAGTAGAGTCTGGACCATCTTAGAAATGCAGACTCTTAGCTCCCACCGAGACCTACTGACCGAGATGGCAACGGCACCCCACTCCGGTACTCTTGCCTGGCAAATCCCATGGACGGAGGAGCCTGGTGGGCTGCAGTCCATGGGGTAGCTAGGAGTCGGACACGACTGAGTGACTTCCCTTTCACTTTTCACTTTTATGCCCTGGAGAAGGATATGGCAACCCACTCCAGTGTTCTTGCCTGGAGAACCCCAGAGATGGGGGAGCCTGTTGGGCTGCCGTCTCTGGGGTTGCACAGAGTCAGACACGACTGAAGCGACTTAGCAGCAGCAGCAGCAGACCTACTGAGTGAGAATCTTAACAAATCCCAGGTGAGGTGCGCATTCTGATCACTGCATGCTTGTCTAAAAGCTCCTGATTTTCTCACACCTGCATAGCAGTCACTGTGTATGTGACAGAGACACCTACTTCCATGCTGTTGACAAAAGGAACTCAAGAATCTCCGATGAAGCAAAATCAGCTTCCATTACAGCTTTGACTCAAAGGATATGAAATTTAAATATGAAGCAGCATTACAGGCGATCTGAATTGCGATTGCGGGTCTGATAGCTGTGGATCTTTTGGCAAGTCACTTCACGTCACTAAAACTCTTCTGTTTCAGTTTAAAAATAGAGATAATAACCACTCTAAGGCCTACATCGTGGAGCCAATATGAGGGTTCAGTTCAAGAAGAGGATATAAAAATGTTCTTTTTAAAAAGGATGAAATACTCTCACTAGAAGTATAAAAAACATTAAATAATGTTTTGGTATGTATAAATACTCATTTAAGAATTTCTTCTTAAACCAGTGTGAATATATCACATTAAAATTATTGCACTATACACACACACACACACTTTGGCCATATACAATACTTTGGCCACCTGATGCAAAGAACCAACTCATTGGAAAATACCCTGATGCTGGAAAAGACTGAAAAAGGAGAAGAGGACAGCAGAGGATAAGATGGTTGTAGAGCATCATCGACTCAATGGACATGAACTTGGGCAAACTCTGGAAGATGGTGAAGGACAGGGGGGTCTAGAGTGCTGCAGTCCATGGGCTTGCAAAGAGTTGGATATGACTTAGCAACTGAACAACAACAATCCATATATATGTGTATCCAATTAATCTGAGTGTGTGTATGTATGTACACACACTCATATTAATTGGATCCGCTAGGTTTCTGAAGTAAAACAGCATGTTTCAGTTCTCATAACAACAGGAAATTGGTGCCCCAACCCTTTGTGAATGAAGCAGGTAGAGATCAATCAATCTAGGTTGATAAAGCAATGTCACAAGAAATATGTGACAACACTTAGGACCCAGAAGGCACCTTGTTCCCTTTATATGGTGAAGAGAAGAACCTTCCTTTATGCTCTACCACTCACCCGAGTGACAAGAAAGAAAAATAAATCCTAGCTCTTGGTGGAGATCTATCATTTACTGGTTGAGAGCACAGCCTTTGGAGTCGGAAGGCTCCAGAAGCGTATCTTGATTCCTCTAAAGCTGTGTGACCTTGGTCAGGTTACTCCCCACTGCTCCTACTTCACCTCTGTAAAATGAAGGTGACAAAGTACTGTCCTCTTCAGGTTACAGTGAGAATTAAGTAACATAATATGTTGAATGGTTAGCACAAAGCCAGCAGATAAGAAGCACTCATTAAACATTAGCTATCATCATCACTGGGCTTCCCTAGTGGCTCAGCTGGTGAAGAATCGACCTGCAGTGCAGGAGACCCGGTTTAGTCGCTGGGTCAGGAAGATCTCCTGGAGAAGGGAAAGGCTACCCATTCTGGTATTCTTGCCAGGAGAATTCCATGGATAGAGGAGCCTGGCAGTTCATGGGGGCACAGAGAGTCGGACAGGTTTGAGTGACTAACACACACATACACACCATCATCATTATTCATCTGCATGAAAGGATATGATTTGTACATTAACCCCTTCTTTTCTAGGGTTAAAGTCAGTGGAGGGGAGCACACTGTGAGAAATTCCTCATACAGAAAACCTCCTGGCAAAACTTTCTTTTGGGATGCCAAGGAAACCAGCCAGCACAGAGCAGAAAGAATAAAGTTCAAGATTATTTGTCATAAAGTTGCATTTTGCCAAGTTACACAAACTTCATACAAGGGTTGCAATACTGCCAGGAGAGGGCGTGGATGAGGATAGCCTCTTTCACATTCCAAAAAGGATCCAGTAGTGAGAGCAAGGCGTACCTTCCCGGTCTTCTTGAATCGTTTCCGCTCTTCCACTGTGGTGAGGTAGTTCACGGCTGCGTACTCAATGACCGACAAGAAGACAAACAGGGAGCTGACCCACAGGTACACATCCACAGCCTTGATGTAGGACACCTGGGGCATGGAGGCACTCACCCCGGAGAGGATCGTGGACATGGTCAGCACCGTGGTGATTCCTGCCATTCAAGAACAGTGGTGAACAGCTCAGAGACAGCACCATTCAGCTTCAGTTTCCAGAGCCAGAGGACACTGGGGGGACATTTCCAGGTCGCTATCTGCTGATCACAAGTGTGTGAGGGCCGTGGAATCTCAGCAGGTCAACCGAGTACAGCTTGAGCCTAAACCAGAAACTCCCCCAGCCCCACAGTCCGTGATGTTCCCCTTCCCTCCAGCTAAACTTTCCAGAGTCAGACGTGTCCCTAAGGATTCATGGCTCCCACCCTCAGCTGGGCCTCTTTTAACCATCCTGGAAAAGTAAAACCGTATTCCGTTTTTAAAAAGTCTCTGAGATCGTCTATACTAATTTTTTCAGATCCTGCATATATGCACTAATATACGATATTTGTTTTTCTCTTTCTGACTTACTTCACTCTGTATGACCATCTCTAGGTCCATCCATGTCCCTGCATATGACCCAGTTTTGCTCCTTTGTATGGCTGAGTAATATCCTATTGTAAGGAGGAGAAGGGGACGACAGAGGATGAGATGGCTGGATGGCATCACGGACTCGATGGACATGAGTTTGAGTGAACTCCGGGAGTTGGTGATGGACAGGGAGGCCTGGCGTGCTGCAATTCATGGGGTCACAAAGAGTCGGACACGATTGAGCAACTGAACTGAACTGAAGCAGAAACAGAGACACAGATATAGAGAACAAAGAGATGGGTATCAAGGGGGGAAAGGGGGAAAATGAACTGGGAGATTGAGATAGACATATATACACTGTTGATACTATGAATGAAATAGATAACTAGCAAGAAGCTACAGTGTAGCACAGGGAACTCTACTGAGTGCTCTGTATTGACCTAAATGGGAAGGAAAGCCCAAGAAGAGGGGATACATGTATAACTGATTCACTATGCTGTACAGCGGAAACTAACACAACATGCTGTAAAGCAACCACACTCCAATAAATTAAAAAAAAAACTTTAATTGAAGGATAATTGCTTTACAGTATTGTGTTGGTTTCTACCAAATGTCAACATGAATCAGCCATAGAAAAAAATTCTGAAAAAGAAATTATTTCTAAAACCATTTCCATCACTATTCCCCATCATTTCATAACTTATACGGTTAAGAAATTATCTTCATGTCAATCTTAAATCTTTCGTTTGTCAGGGAGTGCTCTTTAGTAGCATTAAAGATTGCTGTCCCTGTGCTTTTCTTTCACATAGAATACTTACAGGCCATTGTCATTGCTATTACTTTGTCCATGTTACTGAGTTGAGGCTCAGATTGGAAGTGTGGTGGTGGAGGCTTAGTTCTGAGTAAGTATTTACTAAGCAGCTGCTGCTGCTAAGTCGCTTCAGTCGTGTCCGACTCTGTGTGACCCCATAGACGGCAGTCCACCAGGCTCCCCCGTCCCTGGGATTCTCCAGACAAGAACACTGGAGTGGGTTGCCATTGCCTTCTCCAATGCATGAAAGTGAAAAGTGAAAGTGAGGTCGCCCAGTTGTGTCCGACTCTTGGCGACCCCATGGACTGCAGCCTACCAGGCTCCTCCGTCCATGGGATTTTCCAGGCAAGAGTACTGGAGCGGGGAGCCATTGCCTTCTCCGACTAAGCAGCTGCTAAACACCAATTACTTTTTGCCCTGCTCCTCCCGTTACCCTGTTTCCTATTTTTCCCACTTCTTCCCTACTACCCCTTCTCACTGCTTTCCCTTTCATTTCCTTTTCTCTTCCTTTCCCTTCTTTAATCCCTGCAATGGGCATCAGAGGTAATGAGATCAAGATTCTGGGGGACAAGGGAGAAAGGAGTGACTGAGATTTCCTTAATAAAAATGACAACTTTAGGGAGAGCTCTTCTGTGTCTACACTGATTTCTCAGAGGGAGGCTGCAAGAGTACTGCCTGGAGAGAAAGCCTAGTATTGTAAATATTCGAAATGTATGATAGCTGGCATGGTTTTATTTCTTAACTTCCCACCAGGGAGGTGCAAATGGAATCCTTAATGATTTTTATCAGTTGTGAGGACATTTTAATGGCAGCAGACAGAGTCCCAAACAGCAGGAAGAACACTGTGATTTACTCCTAAAATGTACACACACAGCAGGTGGACAGCTCTCATCCACACATTCCTACCTTTTCAACAAATTCTGTCATTCTGTAAGCTTTTCATCTGAGGGAGGCCCGTATCAAAGACAATGACAGCACTACAGAGCTATTCAATTTCAAATTCAGTTTTTTCCTGTGGATGGTGGAGACCAAAGCAATTTGGCAATCTGACAGTCACTGTGGGAGGATCTGATATCTCACCTTCATGTGGATTTGAACTCCAGAACAAGAAACTAAATGCTTCTCCAGCAATTACCATTACATGCAGGCCACTGACTCATTGGGTCTCAGGTCTCCCCAACAACGGTCATATCAACAGTCTGCATATTGGTGGATACCGTTAGCATTCCTTGCTACATAAACATGGAGATATGAAATTTTTATTAAGGTACAGGTGTACGTATAGCTGAAGCTGAGATTAATAAATACAACTTGTTTGCCTTTATTGAATGTTTACCCACCACAAACCTAGGTAAATATTAGCCACACATTGCAGAAAAGAAATATGAGTGAACAGTGGCTGATTAGCCTGAATTTTGTCAGGAGCAGAATTGAAACCTTCTCTCTGAATATAGAAACCCATACATTTTTTCATGCAAACCTGTAACCTGTAAAGGAAATTTCCTTTTGTTTTTAAGATTATAAACCAGTCTCTATATATGGAGTATCTCTGAGACAAGATGCTATAAAACTGAGTGTAGAATTATGTCAGGAAGCATGAAGGTATTTTGTGCTTTTCAAGAGGCCAGAAGTCTTATTCTGTCAGGATTTCACTGGTAAAACTATGAAAATCCTAAATGAACATTCCTGTTTAGTCGCTTACCTCATTTGTTCAAAAATTTTTAAATGTTTCCTCTTACTGGCTTTTGAAGATATGGAAGATAGAACTGGATTTTTTTTCAGTGACAGTAACATGAGGCTTAGCAGATGAAATAAGGGTTTAGAAAAACACACAAATACATGCTCTTGTCATGTATTTCACACTGATGACTGTTGAGTCAATAAAAGGGGATTGGATCATTTATATTTGCCAGATAGCAATAAACTAGCAGTCATTTTCTTTAGAAGGGTGCTTAGTCCAACTAACTAATGGTAAGTTTATTTATTTTTAAACCAGCAGTCTAGATTTTCCTGTTTAAAAGAAGCAGATGGGGAGGGCGGGGAGTAGGGAAAAGGGAGTAAAGGATGAGAAAACTGATGTATAAATTCCTAAAGCAATAGAATTGAGACTGAGGAGTATTACAGCTACATTAAACACACTTATTATGTCTTGAGCCGCCCCTTAAAAATACATTAATCTTGACAAATTGTATTCCTTCTAAGCCTATTAAAGTTAACACTGCAATAAAGGAGTTTTGAATTATATGAAGTGAGCATTTAGTCAAAGAAAGGGCCTGTGTTGGAGTTAGAGAATTATCTTCCCACCTACTGAAATCGCTATGCATAGATAGGAAAACATTGAGACAATATTTAGTCTGGACCCTGGGACTCGACTTCCCTGAGCCATGCAGTTTCTCCCCTCTATTAATTCTTAAGGTCACATATGAGATCCTAGGAGCCTTGCAGTCAGGGCAGGATTGTTTATCTATTTTCATTTCTCATTGGCTATGTTTTGCCATACATGATGAGACAAATGTCAGGGGTGTGGGGCCCCATGCCAGGAAAGGATGGTGTTTCCTGACCTGGCAGAAGACTAAAGAGGTGGTAACTGACAGACAGCTTAGACCAGACTTCAAGTGCCTCTGGGGGATGGCAGGACAGTGAGAAAGAAAGCTAAGAACTTCAGCATGATCTCAGCTTCTGAGTGGATTAAATGGGATGCAATGCAAAGACCACTGGATTAGGAGTCAGAGGGGGAACTAGAGAAAGGAAGGAAGCTTTGGTTGAATGCTTTGGCCATTGTAGCCCTGAGCTATGCAGTTTACATACATGGATCTTTGAGAGGGCATGAGGGCCTACAGAGGACACTTCCAACTGCTAGGTCAGTTCGCCCCCTCAGTAGCTGTGTTGTAGGGAGCTCTTTTGAAAGGAAAGATGTCTACATTCATCTTTAAATGAGTAAAAACATTTTCCCTGTGGGCCAAGGCAGAAAGAAAATATGAAGTGATGTAAGGGAGAGAAAGGTAGGCTGGATATACCAGTACTGCTCTTTGGACAGAAAGTACCAACCATTATCTCACAGATGTGGTGCCCGAGTCCACTGCGTAGATGTTCCAGTTACTGGTATACTGGTGAAATGAGTAGCTTCTAAGTATTATTTTCCAGGTATATGGCATATCCTCCATTATGCATTTTTCTTTATGAATGAATACATGTCTGAAAGTTTTAGTTGCCTTCCTCTGCCAGGAAGTATCTATTTCTTGATAAATGACCCCATTACTTCATACATTGTATATGAAGGGGGTACCCAACAGGAATGCAGAGAGACCCAATAGGAATGATAGAGGCAAGCAAGGAAGGAAGAGGATGAGAGAGGGGAGAAGAGACCCCTTCATGACAGTAAAAACATCCTTGAACAACTTTGTAAGTGTTCTTCACTCTTTCTCCATGTAAAATTGAATGGAATCATAGACTAGTATTTTAACCCAATACATACTCTGAATTATGATTGCTATTATCTCTAGTAATAGAATTGCCTAATCACAGTTGATACTCTGTGCTGTTCTGCCTCTATTGTTCTTTATCTGAAACGTGACGGACATTGAAGGGTTTTAACCAGCAAATGATTCATCCTCAGTCAGCAGATGAACCCAAGTGCAGAAGAGTCTTAATGAGAAATGAATCATCATTGTTTTCAGTTAGTAACTAAAATGCAGCTATTAAAAACATGGTGGGCGAAATACTGGCAGTCTAACAACTATATATTAAGCACAAAATACATGCAGGGCACTGTGCTAGTCACCATCCCTGAAGAACTCATATTCTAATAGAGAAGACAAGATGAGCTACCAACCCACCCCATAGCTGAACAGGAAATAGATGAAGCAGGTTCCTTAGGACGGTTACAAAGTGCTCTGTGGTTCAAAGATGAGAGAGACCATACCTTCCTGAAACCATCAGTAAAGGCTTCTGGCTTGTTCAGAAACGGCTAAATTTGCCAGAGAAAGACGGGTAGGGAGGGCATTCTAGGTAGAGTGGGAGTCAGGACAAATGTCCAGAGGTGAGGTAAGCAGATAGGCATGAGGGCCTGTTTGAGAACACTGAATGTTCAAATTGATTGAAGCTTATTAGGATAAGTTTGGTGGCTCAGACAGTAAAGAATCTGCCTTCAGTGCAGGAGACCCACGTTTGATCCCTGGGTTGGGAAGATCCCCTGGAGAAGGAAATGGCAACTCACTCCAGTATTCTTGCCTGGAGAATCCCATGGACAGAGGAGCCTGGTGGGCTATAGTCCATGGGGTCGCAAAGAGTCAGACACAACTGAGCTACTTTCACTATTAGGGCAAGTTTTTGGGGCAGGGGTATGGCTGAAAATTTGGCAAATAAAAACAGAATACTCAGTTATATTTGAATTTCAGATAAACAATGAATAATGTTTCAGTATCAGTGTGTTCCATGCAATATTTCAGATGCTCCTATACTAAAACATTATTTGGTGCTTAACTAAAATACAAATTTAACCCAGTGTCCTGTATTTTATCTGACAAGCCTCAAGGGACACCTTGAAATTCCAAGTTTAGTGTATTTACTACAATCACGTTTCAGATTGAGAGTATGATGATCACATTTGTGTCATAGAAGTATCACTCTGGTGATAGGGTTGAAGTTGGGCAAGAAGAAAAGGAGGTGAGATAAGCAATTACAAAGCTTCTGCAAGCCCAAACTCCATCTTTGTACAAATTAGTGAGAGGTATCCCTTCCTCTGGAGGATGTCACTCCAAACCATGTGCCAAGGAGCTTGGGCTGGATCTCTGCTCCCCACCAGGTGCACCTATAAGTTAGGAGCTTGGGAGTAACAGATGCACACTACTATATATAAAAGAGATAACAAGGACCTACCGCCTAGCACAGGGAACTGTACTTAATATCCTGTAATAACCTATAATGGAAAGGAATCTAAATCACTCTGCTGTATACCCGAAACCAACACAACACTGCAAATCAACTATACTTCAATAAACAAATAAATTAATTTAAAAAAAAAAGGAGGGCAAAGTATCTTTCAAAGAACCTGAGGGTGGGAGGAAACAAAAGCCTGAGAACATAGTAGTGTTCTAGAAATGTTTGTTCTCTCTATTAAAATGAAGGAGGGAGACTTCTGTATTTGTATATTATTTTATATAAACCTGCCTAGCAATTTCCTAACTCTGTAGACCCAAGAAGCACAGAATTTTAGTGTTGCCCATTCAGTCCAACCTGCCTGAGAGCCAGCTTTTATTGCTGTCATTTTCATGATATAAGAGCTAAGCAGTCAGCTTCAGGGATCCCATTGAAACTCACGTCCATAAACCTTTAGAGACTGAATGTCTCTCATTCTGTCACAAGGGCTGGAAATGGGCCTTTAGTCTCCTCTTTGGGTCTATATTGCCCTACTGCCTTACTGAGGTCAGGGTCAGGCTGGTCTGATATGAAGGAACAGCCACGATAATTTAGTTACTCATTCACATGGTATTTTCCCCCTTGAAGACAGTCAAGACTCAAATGCTTGTGAACTGAAACTTTTAGTAGGGGAAAGAGGTGAACACACCATTAATATTAATGACAATTTATATCTTTCCAATATCTGTAGAAGTATGCATATAATTTTTTCAACATTAACTTAGAAATCATTCCTTCTGGAATGAATTGTGTGGTAATTATGATGACTGTGAACCACTTATAACAATCTTCTCCCTAAACAGAGCGTTATGGGTGAAAGAACAAAATCAGCCCAAATGAGAGAGTTCTGCCCCAAACCAGCCAAGAAGGCAGGTGGGATTAACTCCTGGGTTCTAATTAAGTAACATGTTGTCTAAGTACTTAGCTTGGCAACTCTACTTTGTAAGGATTCAATCAAAATCCCTGAGTGGGTCTGAGGTGGTTTCCATAAATCTGTGTGTGACAGTGGCCTGTGATGTCTCTAGATAGTGACAATCATACCTGTTAACGAGGCTGGCAATGCTTTCCCATTTGAAATCTCTGAACTGCCATGACACCTAAAATTCTGCTGCAACTGATTCTGATTTTAGTATTTATTAACAGGCTATGCCATAATTTTTTTAAACTAGCGCTTATGTTTCCAAATTCAAGCATTCAGCTCTCTAAGAGGTTATTTATTAAGGTACCAATAGTAGAGTGTGAATTCATTTGCACTGAAAACTTCTGCAATGTAAGGGTTTTTCAGGCAAAGTGAAGTGAACTTGGGCAAGAGATAGGGAGGTTTTCCTAAAAGGCAGAAAAGAGACATTTGTGAAGTGAGGCTGTTTCTGCTTCATAACTTCACCCTCTGTCTTCCCTATCCTCCACCTTGGGTCAGCTAGTACAGTCTTCATACTGAATGTCTTGGTTTCTGAGGAAAGAGTCCAGCTACAATTTGCCCTTATGGCTGTCAAGCCAAATACTGTAACCTGAGTGCACATCATAACTATCCCTACTAACCCATCACCCTCTTTCCCTCTCCACATATCACAAATTCATTCACCCTCCTTGACATTTCTCCCACATTAACGTTTCACAAAGGTACAGAAAGACTCACCCAAGGAAACTCTTGCGGGGACAGCTCTTCGGTCGATCCAAAATGAAACCCAGGAAAGCATTACCATCAACATCGCTGGGAAATAGGTTTGCAGGACAAAGAAGAAAATATGCCTCCTTAGCACAAAGTTGATGAGAAGCCTATTATACCAACCTATGAGGAAAAGTCAAAGTTTTCATCAGAACAGGCTTTTTTTTTTTTTTTTTTGGTGGAAATTTCATACTTAGTGATAATAACCTGCTTCTTTAGACTCCAAGCTCTTGGGTAACATGGAACTTAACACACCCTTGTTTACCCAGTCCTGGGATAGGACCTGGGCCTCCAATGTTGGTTGAACTAACTGAACTCCAGTAGGTTTAATTATCTGACTCAAAGATTCTCCTTTAAATTTCATATCTGCTGTTCAGGGATGAATGGTTATTATATTCTGTGGGATGGGCTTTAAAGACCTTATTCCAAAATGTATTGTGTTTGCAGTGTTTCTGCAGGTGAAAAAGTCTTCAGTATATGGCTAATGACTGATGCAAGAGCCAATAAACCATTTATGAGCTAAAACAAATGAAATGAAACATTTCATCTGGAGGAAAAGATTCACAGCAGCTCCTCTGTCATTGGATTCCAAGTTAGGATCCAGATAGCTAGGGATTCAAAGAGGGGCTGGGGGAAGGTAGTATCTGTAAACAATTCTTATTATTTCAAAGTTTTAAGGGTACCATTAATTTATCTGCACTAATCTGTTATAAAGTAGCCAAATGGTGTTTCTTTGCCTCTTGTTGGAATTATATAAACTCATGTTGGTATTAGTTTGTACCAATCAAAGCACCAGTTGCAATCATGTCAATAGGCATAGTTTGTTCGGTTTCCCATTTCACATTGGCTGCAAGGAACCATGTTTAGAAGGTTAGAGCATCCCTTTGGACCATCTATAGGACTTCTCTGATGCCATTTCCTGATAACTACATGTTAGATTCTATATGATAACTTATGCTTATTTTACATTTTTCTTTTTCACGTTTCTCTTTCGTATCATCTTGCTTTATTTTACAACTGATGCCAATCTTATTAAATCTTTTCTAATGTAAGCAATGAATAATGAAAAAAATGAAAATATACCTTTTATAAATAAGTGGTAAGATTAATTTTTCCATTATAAATGCAGTTGACTGTGATCCAAATTATTCAAGTCACAGAGACTATACGTTAAAAATAATAAAATTAAATTATAGGTGTTGCAAAGTTGGAAAACTCTTCTACTTCCTCAGTAGTAACTTCTGAACCCAAGATGGCAAACTTACTAGACAGATCGGGTAAACATTTAGGCAAACATACGCCCAGTCAATCTGCACTGAATTTGCAGACTGTATGCCTAGTATTCTGTCCTTAACTAACTGTTGGTTACCCTTCTTTTTCCTACTTGTTTTAGTTTCTCTATCAGTTGACATGCTTCAGGAACACTAAACAATTTCATTACCAAGGGTAATAAAAGATACATGATGTAGTGTACTCTAAAGTCAAAATATGCCTTTTTTTTAAAGCTACTCATTGTCTTATATTACCCATGTTACATCCCACTGTATTATAGTCTGCAGTTGAGAATTTTGATTATGGCTATAGAGTAGAATAATAAAGTAGAATAATAACATCTCTGATGTTATAGCTTCATATAATTATTGTGAAATTATAAGGGATAAGGAAAAGCTGGAAAGTACTTCATAAAGACACACTTATGCATTTGCTTTTAAGTTCTAAAATGTATTTGGGCAACGAGGTCTTTTTTTAACTCATACTTTTCTGCATAATTTTTTTTTTTTTGGCAACCAAGCAGGAGACATGTTGCTCTGTCTTGAAGGTTTTCTGGGAAGGGGAGATGAGGGATAGTTCTGTTGTTGAAGTTGTAGCTAGGAAGAGCTCCCTTTACCCACTGGGAAAGATAGTGCTGCTCTGGGAAGGAATGGAGCTCTCATTGCAGGAATGGAAAAGAGTAAGACTCTACGTTTGATATTTGACTACTGATAGCTCTCTAGCTCCACTTCTCCTTCTGCTCCACACCTGGGCAAGCTAGGAAGAAAGCCAGATGTTCTGTCTTTACTAACGGGAAGATCAAACCCTGAAAACATGGCCCCATGCTAGGAGCCCTCACGTGAGTCCCATTTTCTAAGCACCACAGAACCCCAAGTCAGAGGCCCCTTCCTGTTCTCTCAAGACATTTTCAGATATGCTTTGAAGCTTGCCCTGCTTTCTCTAGAAAACCTCATTATGTAAGTAATAAATCTCTTTATACCCTTTCAGCATCTGTGTGCCATCACCAGTTTTGACATCTGAACCAAATTTTGGGTGGAAGTGTCCACCCACCTCCATCTGGTTGCCACATGGTAGAAAGGAAGTTTATGAAAGAGAGAGAAGGGCTGGAGAACTGGCAGCAGGGAAATGGAAAAGGCGGGCAGTAACTGGGCACTTAGTCCAAGACAATGCTCAAGATTTTTATATCCAAAGACTGTCACCTTCAATGGCCTGTTGATGCTAAGGCTTCATTCTGTGCTGAAAGGCTAAAGATGCTGCTGCTGCTGCTGCTAAGTCGCTTCAGTCATGTCCAACTCTGTGCGACCCCATAGACGGCAACCCACCAGGCTCCTCCATCCCTGGGATTCTCCAGGCAAGAACACTGGAGTGGGTTGCCATTTCCTTTGATGTTGATAAAAATGGTGAAAATGATAGCTACTAGCTAGTATTTTTTGAGTATGGCAGACAGAATCCTAAGTTATTGAAATGTGTTAAGTTATGTAGCCTCACAAGTCTACGAGGTAGAAAGTATTATGAAACCAACTTAAAGATGAGGAAATTAAGGCTGAGGGAGATTAAGCAACTTGTCTAAGATTACATTTCTGATAAGTGGTAGAGCCATAATTGGAACTCATGCAGTCTCTCTCTAGAGCGTGTACTTCTAGCCACTACATTATGCTGCAATAAAGAATAACTGTTCAATGCACCCCCCAAGGGCAGCAGTCATTTCTTTTTCCTTCTAAATCAACAGGGCATGATTCTGAGGGACATTGAGAGGCATGAGGGGACAGAGGTCCTCGTCAACTTGTTAACATTGACAAGCATTGGTGACGGCAATGCCAAGGGGAATAAGTGAGGGCCTGGTGGTTAAACTATCAAATGAACGCTAAAGTTTCATTATTGTCACTATACTTCTGACTCTTGTAACTGTAGTTTTTTTCTGTATAGCTGATTTAGGAGTAGTGGTTATGGTGGTTGTTTTAATGATAGGCATGAAGACAAAACATAAAATATTTTTATGAAACTAATATGTTTAATTTGAGAAAAACACTTGAATTTGGCTCTCGGGTGACCTTGTTTGGTAATTCATGGATAATGTGAGGAAGAACTATTACCTACTTGTGAACTAAAATAAATTCTAAATGCTGATCTTTTCGAAACCTAAGAAATGCTTGAATGAACTCAGATATCATTAATAACTCGATATTTGAATACAACTTTCAAAATGCTTTATTCTTCTCTTTTTTAAAAAAAGTAATGTTAGGGGCCCATTTTGGGCTCCCAAGTGGCGCTGGTGGTAAAGAATCTGCCTACAATGCAGGAGATACAGGAGACTTGGGTTCGATCCTGCATTGGGAAGATCCCCTGGAGAGGAAAATGGTAACTCTCTCCAGTATTTTGCCCGAAAAGTCCTATGGACAGAGGAGCCTGGCGGGCTACAGTCCATGGGGTCACTAAGAGTCACATACGACTTAGTGACTGAACATACACACATACAGGAGCCCATTTTAATCTTTCTCATTATAAAGTATGTCTGTGTAACAACAAAAAAATGAAGAAGTATTGAAATAAAATTGAAAATTTCCCCAATATCTGTACTTACTTCTCATAGGCATATAAAGTGCAAGAATCACTTTACTGATCAAGTCATTCAGTTGCTATTTATTGAGCATCTATCATGCCCCAGGCATGTTTGAGGTGCTGGGTGAGAGACAGTGAACAAGGAAGACAGGTAGATCCCTGCACTCTTTCTAGCCAGGCACTCAGACAAGAAAGCAGTCAAACAGAGATGTATTTCAGGAAGTGGTTAGTGCTGTGAAGACAAATACACATGGGGAATGGTGAGGAGGGAGACATTGTATGTAGGATGGCTAGGAAGGAACTCTTTGAGGAGATGATATTTGAATAAAGTTCTGAGCAACATGGGGAAGCTGGTCATGAAAAAATCAGGGAAAACACACCAGGCAAAGAAAGGTGAAAGCAGAACTCCTGCAGGTGGAATGAGGTGGGTGTGTTTGAAGACAAACAAGAAGTGGGGAGGCCAGGCAGTGGTGGTTGGTGAGGTCAGAGCCTTAGGCAGAGAGGGATCATGTAGGGCCTGTGGGCCATGATGAGAAGCTTAAGTTCTGCTGTAAGTTTGGTGGAAAATCACTGCAGAGTTTTAACAGGAAAGAATTGTGCTCTTTATGTTTTCAAAAGAACACTTTGTCTGCTGTATGAAGAGTAGACTGCAGGGGCCTAGGGGAAGAAAGATATCTAGTTAAAGGTGTTTACATGATAAAGATAGAAATGTGTACAGATGGTCTCTGACCTAGGATGCTTTGACTTATTTTGACGTTATGATGGTACAAAAGTGATGCACATTCAGTAGAAACTGTACTTCCAGTTTTGAATTCTGATCTTTTCCCATGCTAGCCATATGTTCTTGCATGATGCTGGGCAGTGACAGCAAGCCAGCTCTTGGTCAGCCCCATGACCCTGAGGTCAAACAACTGATATACTTACAATCATTCTGTACCCAGACAACCATTCCGTTTTTTTCAGTTTCAGTACAGTGTTCAATTGCATTACAGGAGATAGTCAACACTTTATTTTAAGATAGGATTTGCATTAGATGATTTGCCCAACCATAGACTAATATAAGTGTTCTGAGCCTGTTTAAGTTTGGCTATGCTACTTTATGATGTTTAGGAGGTTAGGTGTATTAAACGTACTTCAACTCATGATGAGTTTACTGGGAGGTACCCCATCGTCAGCTGAAGAAGACCAGTATTGCAAAGATAGAGACGGCTGCTGGGAAAAGAAGGATGATACTATTGGTCAAATGGAAGGCTTGTTTGGACTCAAGACTAGCCACATGTGCTTTGCAGACAGCAGATGCTCAATAAATGCTCATGACTTGTCCACATAAAATACTGCACCTGTGCTGCTATAGAAAGCAAATCCACTGGATGCACTGAACTCCTCAATGAAAAACTGAGACAGGGAAATATGCTCATCAGTGTTTAGGGACTTGTTTCCATGTTTCCAGTACAGCATTAGGTCCTCCTCGTTGTAGGCATCTAAGACAAGAAAATAACATCCCTGCAATTAGAATGAGCTCCTGTAAGTTCCATGAGGTCCATGATGGTGTTTTATAAAGTTCTGTATTCCCAGGATCTGGTCCAATGTCATGGTTCTGAAATATATGTTTGCCAAAAGACTGATAATACCCATATCGTTAAAAACAAAACAAAACAAAACCTCTCCAAATTAGATCCTGATTACTGACAGAGTGTGGTTGGTTTTTCTCTTGCCCACATGATGCTTTAAAAACTCTCCAAACAGCTGCTCCCCTGTCTGTGTGCGCTGTGATGTCACAGCACCGCCTCTCACTCACAGGCCTGATGCCAAGGCTTTAGGGCTCAAACTTGGGTTTTGTGACCCTCTTGGATGAAATTGCAAAGTGAGCTGGGCTTGTAGAAAATTTTCTTGTAAGATCAAATAGTGTGATAGAGAGTTTCCAATGGGTTTGGGGAGAATTGTCTCTGTGGGAGACATCCATTGAGATTCCCAGCACTTTACCTGCATCATGAAAAATTGCAGTCAGCTTTTAATAAGTCATGTCAAAAATAGCTGGGGAGGGGATGTGGATCTAAGTAATTGACAGGGCTCTGGCTCAGATGCCCTTAGACAGGGCTTTGAGTGGGCATTCTAAATCTAGAGCTGGGTTTTTCTGGGGAAACGAGGTATACTTAATGGAAGGTTGGGATTCATATGAGAACATAAATGGCAGAGTTTTCTAAATTTGCCACTCTATGTTAATAACATTAGCAAGAATACATGTTTTTAGGGAGTTATTCCTTTAAAATCATTGTGGAACCTGCAGAATATGTAGTTACCAAAGCATTTTTTTCTAGACTCTTTTATCTTCTCATCTGCAAGACAATTTGCCATCATCATTCTTACCAAAAAGACTAACCAACCAACCAATAAGCTTTTTTGGATAAACATATTTAACTTATATCAAAATGTTCACATGCTTGTTAAGAGTCTGTTTATATACTGCAAGTATGTGATGGTGTATTCAGACCACGGGTACTCACTCCATCGGGAGGTTACACTTACAGCTTTCCAGTTCAAGGGAACAATTTTGAGTGTCAAGAGGAAACCTGCTGAAATCCATAAAGCACATTGCTGAAACAGTTATCCTATAGGAAGAATAAGAAAAAGAAAACTGCAGGTCATTTCACTACACGGTCAAATAAGTAATAAGATAGTGGTCAAATAAGATAGCTTAAAGCTATCTGACACTCTGCCTGTTTTGTGCACCTTTCAAGAATAATGCCAAACAGGTGTTACCATCTTCTACCCAAGCAGCCCATAAGGAAGCAAACCCAGGAAGGTGGGTGATTGCTTAAGACCCAGAGTTAATGAGTGAATTCCTGCTGTAAGAATTGCTTCTGATCTCACTATTTCCTGGTCAGCTTCCTCTATACTTTCTGGCTCGGATGTCTTCAGAAAAACACACTTCAAAGTGAGAAGACTTTAAATAGACTTAAATATTTTCTGCTTTTTGGAAGATTCAAACTTAAATAGTTTCCAGTAATAAAGAGCTGGAATGGTGGTAATAAAAAACCTATGAGTAAAGGTTTCCTTCACAAAGCCAGTTTACCTGAAGAAATTATCTTTGCAGGAGTGAGTGGAAAGCCTGCAGCATTTTCAGTTAGAGATCTATGTGCACAATGCATAATTCAGGTGCTATTAAGTCAAAGGGCTTACATACTGATGAGGGCTGTTCTTCACATTTTATGTCCTCCTAGCTTTTCCTGGCTTCAGGCAGAGGCTGCTGAACTGTGGTACCCACAAAAGCAGATCAGAGGTTCATAAAAGGCCCCTGAGCAGGTCTGCAAAAACAAAGGCAACAGCTGCTCCTACCCATAGCACCCCTCAGTTAATCAGAGGGGGAAAACCATTTTATCTGCTGTGCTTTGAATTCTACTGTCAGTAGTCATGCAGGAAAATGCCAAGCCAGGGAGGGGTCTGGATAACCTTGCAACACAAAACATACTCATTTTGGCATCTTCCTGGTACTTTAAAAAAGGACTTCTGAAGTCTTTCAGTCTCCTTCCTTCAGAGTACACATAAATAAATTAACAGCCAAGGAGATTAGGTAGACAGTGTTAAGGAAAAAATTATTCATGACACTTGTTTAAAAAATGGTAAGGTAGACTCTTTATTTAGGAGAGCTACTATAATTTTTTTTTTTTTTTTTTTTTGTAATTGGGAAGAGAGATTGGGATCAATTCCAAACATAACAACTGGGAATTTATAGCAAAGGAACAAGGAGGCCAGGATGGGGAGCATGCAAGTCAGTGGATGGAAAATTACTAAAAGGAAACATAAGGGGTTGGGGGAACCTGGCTAAATGGACCTAACAAACAGAATTCTTGCTGAAGGAGGGCCAGGGTGGTCAGATGTCAGCTGGGGGCTGGAGAGGTAGATGAGGAACCTTATCAGATATGGAGGGTGATCAGATATTGAGGATGGGGGACTCTGGCTAAACTGACTATGCAGAAACAGAAACAGAAGCTCAAAATCGGGGCCAACGTGAGAAGACAGTTCAGAGGACACTGAGTAGAATTTGGTCAAGGAGAGACTCTTTGTCAGTAGATGGTGTCAGAACCAAGGCTGAAACCAGGTGACCTGGCTCTGGGCTTGGACTGGCTCCGCTGTCAGCTGAAATAGCTGTGCAGACAACAATTCTGAGTCCTTCTGTGTTCGGAGATCTCCAGACCAACCTCAGGTTCAATGTTTCATTACAAGGACTTATAGAACTCATCAAAGCTGTTATATTAACAGCTAATCATTTATTGCAATGAAAGGATACCAGTTAAAATCAGCAATGAAATTAAGATGCACAGGGCAGGTTCCAGGAAAAACCAGGAGCAAGTTTCCAGTTGTCCTGTTCTAGTGGACACAGAGTCAGACACGACTGAAGTGACTTAGCAGCAGCAGTGGACAGGGCTATATGGACAGTGCTTACTTCTCCTAGCAAAGACATATGACCACATGCATGGAGTATTGTCAATCAGGGAAGCTACGTGAGCCTAGGGGTTCAAAGCATTAACTGAGGGTTGGTCACAGCCATGGCTGATCTTGGTCTTTAGCCCCTCCAGAGGTCAAGTTGATACCATGTGGTTCAGGGCCTTTGGGTAAACAAAGACATATTTATCAGGCAGGATATTCCAAGGGCCTGTAGGTTATTTCCCAGGAGCCAGGCAAGAGCCAAATCTTTCCTTGGAATGTGCTGGGTAAGGACAATTCACTGAGCTACTTCTCCAGTGGATATCCCCTCATCAAAAAAATTAATTTAAAACAGTTGATTTCTTGGCCAGATGCTGCTGTTCAGCTGCTGATTCCTACTAAGCCTTGATTCCAGTACTTGTTAGAGTCCTCGGTTACCTCTGGTGTAAAAGTTCTTATGGAAAGTGGTACTTTCCTCTCATTTCATTTTTTTAAAAAATACTGATAGCTTTTTATAAAATGTCCGGTAACAGAATCTTTGTACTAGGGCGAGCAAGGTGTTTTTAATGAGTAAAAAGAACATATTTTCATTGTAAACAATTACCATAAACTCGGTGGTTTAAAACAACAGAAATGTATTCTCTCACAGTCCTGGAGGCCTGAAGTCTGAAATGAGTATCACTGGACTGAAACCAAGGTGTCAGAAAGACCCTGCCTCCTCCCGAAGCTCCAGGGTGAGAGTCATCCTTTGCTTCTTGCAGCTCCCGGAAGTGGCCAGCATTCCTGGGCTGGTGGTTGCTCCACTCCAGTCTCTGTCTTCACCATCACACTACTTCCTACTCTTCCATCTGTGTCAAATCCTCCCTCTGCCTTTCTCTTACAAGGACACTGATGATTGCGTTTAGTCCAACCCAGGTAGCCCAGAATAATTTCCTTGTCTCAAGACCCTTTATTTAATCACATCTGTGTAGTTTTCCCCCACTTCCTAATAAAGTTACCTTCCTAGGTTCCAGAGATTAGGACATGGATATCCTCTGGAGAGCTAACTTCTTTTTCAGTTTACTACTGAATCTTTCTGGGATTTCTAAGACCTTTTAAAAAATGAATTTCTTGGATTTACCAAACATTTTTAAGATTACCTATGGTAGGTCAGTCAGTAAGCACTGGACTGATTAGGCTAAAAAAAAATGTTATAGTAAAGATGGAGGGATATTATAGCATAGTGTCTGAACAAATATTTTATTAAATTTTTTGATATCCAACAGAATACAGAACTCCTATTTATCATTTGGATAGGTCCATTAGCACAGATCAAATATTTTAAATCAAAATTTTGTTTTTCATTTTCAAGTTTTAAATGAAGAAATTAGGGGTAACGTATATGATGACTATATCTTCGTGTGAAGAGTGAAGGACATACTTAACAAAATTATTTAGTTAATCCAAGATTCCAAGACTGCTTGGTGGGGTGCAGGGTGGGGTGGCATTGGTGAGGAGGAAAAGCAGTTTGGGTACCTATAAAAAACTGTGGGTTAGACTCTTAAGGCTATCCATAATTCAGCTCCATTTTGTCCAACCTTATTTCCTATCATTCTCCAATATATGCCCAGAGTGGGTACAGTTAGATTAGGAAATCATTCTTTAAAACCTAGAAGTTAGGGGCTTCCCTGGTGGTCCAGTGGTTAAGAATCTACCTTGCATTGCAAGGGACACTGGCTCGATCCCTGGTGCAGGAAGAGTCCACATGTTTGGAGCAACTAAGCCTGTGTGCCACAGCTACCAAGCCCACGCGCCGCAGGTTCTGAAGTCCACAGGCCCAGAGCCTGTGCTCTGGAACAAGAGAAGCTGCCGCAATGAGAAGCTTGCACACCATGGTGAAAAGTAGTCCTGCTCTCCACAACCAGAGAAAGCCCGCATGCGCTAAAGACCCACCACAACCAATCAAGAAAGAAATAAATCTTAAAAAGAATAAACAAAATGCTAATTATTAAAAGTCATGAAAGAAATAAAACGTGGGAGTTAGAATCAGGAAAAAAGTCATATCTTCTGCTTGTGTCTGAAGCGCTAGCAGTCCTAAACACAGCAATATTGGGAGTTCAGCCTGCAGCGAGCCCCCGTGGTGTTGGTGTAGACGGTGCGGTACAAGGGAGCCCAAGGCAGGAGACAGCCCTCCTCACCTGACACTGAAGAGGACGTTTCCATCGGGGTGGACACGCAGCATGATGTTCTCCATAGTTGTGTCGTGGATGAAGGATCTCTTAGAATGGACAAAGAAGATATCAGGCACCCAAATCTTTTCAATTAATCTATGATCAAAAGTCATACTTTTGTTGGTCTTGCTGGGAAAGGCGAGCCTTTCATCTTTCCAGTAATGCCTGAGATAAAAAGTCATTGTAAAATCCTAGGCAGGGAGAAAAAGAGACAAGTCAAGGCCAGCAGAAATATGATTCAGGATGACCGGTCAGTACTATCAGTCTCCATTGGTTTCTGTAGGTGTTAACGACCTGTGCCTGGATGGCTTATATTATATCTTCAGGTAGATTCAGAATGAAGCTACTGAGCTTCCATCACAGAGCCTCTCCTCACCTAGACTCTGGTGAATGCTGAGTTTCTGAAAATACTTGTTTCTTGAATACTATCAAGTATTCAAGTTGCTGAGGGGAAACAGGTTATAAGTGGGATGCATTTCTACCTGAGCATTCTGGTAAATCACCTAAGATGATCTCAGAAGAGAGGGACCTGAAACTTCATGGTCTGGTATTTTATTTTGATTTTTTTTTCTGGTACTTTAGTTTGCTTTTTCTCTCACTGTAAATATTCACTTTTATGATTGATTTTTATACCCATATATTTCTACTGTTTTTGTTAGAGCAGTCCTCCCCAAGTTGAATAAACTACAGTCCTATAAGAACATGAACACAACATTTATTGGAGTTTTAAGCATTTTAATGGAAAGCATGTTGTCAGAGGGGCTTCCCTGGTGGCTCAGGGGTAAAGAATCCTCCTGCAGTGCAGGAGATGTGGCTCAATCCCTGGATCGATAAGATCCCCTGGAGAAGGGAATGGCACCCCATTCCAGTATTCATGCCTGGAGAATCCCATGGACAGAGGAGCTGGTGGGCTACAGTCCCTGGGGTTGCAAAAGAGTCAGACACAACTGAGCCACTCAACAACAGCAATGTTGACAGAGGGCCTGAGAAAGAGATGGTGATCTTCAGCTTGAGACACAGAACAAATACCAGGAAACGGTGGTGCTGGAATTGTAGTGTGCCAAAAACTCACTCGTGCATTTGTTAATATGGCACATCCCCCAGAAGCTAGTTCTCAGAGATTCTGATCCAGCATGACTCAGGATTTTAAATTGTTTATATGCATTCCAGTTGTAAGGAGACAAGGATGAGGGGGGAAAGCTAGATTAACATTATTTTAGCAGAAAAAAATTTGCTCAATCAATTATTTGAGTTTTGTTTGGCTCTCAGGTATGAGTATTTTGTTTGTTTGAATAGAAATTCTCCTGTCTTCACCTAAATTATAGGATGTAAGCAATAACAATGTGTTTCACATTTCCCAACTGCTTACTTCTTACTATCAGTTATTTGTCAACAACACTCAAATTCTTCTTGAAATAACACATATAATAGAACTTCAACATCTATTACACGAGCGAAGGACAAATCTCAGCAAACCACAAACAAGTCATCAAGTAATGATGAGCTCATTTGCTTTTATTAGGATCAGAATAGAGGTACATTGTATTATTGCTCTGGGTTAATCTGGGAGCACCGGCCACATGTAATTCTGAATTAGGGTAAGAGTGAATAAATACAATGGTTGATTCATTACCATAACACCACTCCACAGGAAATCCTGTGGGTTACTGCATGGATTGCTTTAATAAGCATATATTTGTGTTGAGATGCTCAGTCTGATCTGAAGGGCACCGGGCAAACACTGAGCCTATGAAGTCAAATGGCAGACACTGGCACATGTCAGTGATACATCAGCATCACCACTACTTGGCACTCTTATGGGAAGCAGGCTGAACCGCCCACTGGGAGGAGAGCAGGACAAAACTAGAGAGATTGAAAGTGATTTCAGGGTGAAATAAGGGACAGACCACCTGACCTGCCTCTTGAGAAATCTCTATGCAGGCCAGGAAGCAACAGTTAGAACTGGACATGGAACAACAGACTGGTTCCAAATAGGAAAAGGAGTACGTCAAGGCTGTATATGGTCACCCTGCTTGTTTAACTTCTATGCAGAGTACATCATGAGAAACTCTGGACTGGAAGAAACACAAGCTGGAATCACGATTGCCAGGAGAAATATCAATAACCTCAGATATGCAGATGACACCACCCTTATGGCAGAAAGTGAAGAGGAGCTAAAAAGCCTCTTGATGAAAGTGAAAGACGAGAGTGAAAAAGCTGGCTTAAAGCTCAACATTCAGAAAACGAAGATCATGGCATCCGGTCCTATCACTCCATGGGAAATAGATGGAGAAACAATGGAAACAGTGTCAGACTTTATTTTGGGGAGCTCCAAAATCACTGCAGATGGTGATTGCAGCCATGAAATTAAAAGACGCTTACTCCTTGGAAGAAGAGTTATGACCAACCTAGATAGAATGTTCAAAAGCAGAGACATTACTCTGCCGACTAAGGTCCGTCTAGTCAAGGCTATGGTTTTTCCAGTGGTCATGTATGGATGTGAGAGTTGGCCTATGAAGAAGGCTGAGCACCAAAGAATTGATGCTTTTGAACTGTGGTGTTGGAGAAGATGCTTGAGGGTCCCTTGGACTGCAAGGAGATCCAACCAGTCCATTCTGAAGGAAATCAGCCCTGGGATTTCTTTGGAAGGAATGATGCTAAAGCTGAAACTCCAGTACTTTGGCCACTTCATGCAAAGAGTTGACTCATTGGGAAAGACTCTGATGCTGGGAGGGACTGGGGGCAGGAGGGGACGACAGAGAATGAGATGGCTGGATGGCATCACCACCTCGATGGACGTGAGTCTGAGTGAACTCTGGGAGTTGATGATGGACAGGGAGGCCTGGCGTGCTGCGATTCATGGGGTCACAAAGAGTAGGACACGACTGAGCGACTGAACTGAACTGAACTGAACTGAAGGGTTATTAGCATATTGGATTGATTGTGGGCTAATGGAACGCTATCATGCCTAGATGTACAGAGCCGGTTGGGCTGGTAGGGAAAATGTGTCACTCAGCCACTCCTACTCCTCCCCTTCCCAACCTCATCGTGAACTTTAAGTCTTTGATTTCTCCATTTTCTTGCTAAATCATCCTTTTCCTGCATATCCTTCTCAGTCAGCTTAAGGATTAGGTGTTCCATCCTGGGCAGTTTACTATAAAGTTACAGAGAGATTTTTTTTTAATTTGCCATAAAATATTTTATTGAAAGTTTTATATCAAAAACAGAAGACAGACTTGTGTCACATTGTCTAATGCACTAAAAACACGTGTATGGTTGTAGTTTCTAATTTCTCCACAAAATTAACCAGCCATGATGGAGTTAAGAGTTCAAAAGCTTATAATAAAATGGACTTTAAAAATTGCAAACAAAAATCTGTACATCAGGGGTATTCCAGAAACAGGAAACGAATCTAGGCACGTGGGAAGTGAAGTCTTTGGGAGTCATGAATATCTTTTTTAGAAGTTTAGTGTATTGACATGTTGTTGATTTACAGTGTTGTGTTAATTTCTGCTGTATAGCAAAGTGAGTCCATTATACATATATATATATACATTCTGTTTCATATTCTTTTCCATCATGGTTTATCACAAAATATTGAACATAGTTCCATGTGCTGTACAATAGGACCTTGTTATTCTGCATATAATAGTTTGCATCTGCTAATCCCAAACTCTCAGTCCATCCCCCATCACCAGCCTCTCCCCACTGAAGGAGTCAGGGATATCTTCTATCTTATCTCTCTCTATATCTTAGGGACTGTGTTCCATCTCTGCTTCTACCCATCTTCTCCCTCTTCTCTCTGCACCTCAGCTTCTTTTACCAACGGATTAACTTTCTCATGGCCCCCAAATGTCCACTCTAGCCCCAAGTCTGTTGGAACTTCTAGTACCCAGCGCGCATAAACAGTGTTCACCTCTCCATGTCTTTTGGTGCACATCCCCAGAGCAGAGGCTTTGATGACTCAGCTCCGTGGGTCGATGGTGAGCCTGCAGTCAGGCCTCAGTAGGGTCAGGTGCCCTTTTGGCCTCCCACCAACAGCTCAGTCAGGGAGGTTAAGATCCCATGACCCAGCACACTCCACAGCATGTACTATGTATGAGTCAGCTCAGTAACACATAACAACGTCACATAGACTCAGTGGCTTGAACATCTAAAATATGGTTTCTTACAGTTTTGGAGACTAGACGCCCAGGCCTGCAGGTTTGTTTCCCTGAAGCCTCTCTCCTTGGCTTGCACTTGGCTGCCTTCTCGCCATGTTCTCACGTGGTCGTCCCTCTGTCTGTGTCCCAGTCCCCTCTTTCTGTAAGGACACTGGTTTCATTGGCTTAGGGCCCACCCTAATGATCCCCACTGTAATTTAATTACCTCCTTAAAGGCCCCATCTCCAAATAGAGTCACATTCTCCTTGCACTGGCTCCTAGGAAGACCAGAGGGAAATTTTGTTCTGTTTTTTTTTCCCCCTTCAGTGCCCAGTTTCTTCACATCTTTGATGCCCTGTACTGTAGGTATTTGTGTATACCACAGCAAATCTGTTGGTTTTTTTTTTTCCTTTATTTTTCTTTTGAATGAGAAAGTTGATGCATTTGTACTCTCCAGCTTCATCTTGAGGCTATACTGGACTGTTCTTTGCAGGCAAGAACACCCCAACCTCCTGAGCTTCTCTTGGTTTTTCTATCTTGGAGTTTCTCCAAGGCAGATTCTCTTCCACTCAGCTACCAGGGAAGCCCTGGTCCCTTATCTTTTTCTTCCTCATATCTCAGCCTCCCCATTTCTTTCTGCTTCCTGAAACCACCTTTTGAAAGCTGCTAGCTTGTAAGTCAAGGCTATGGTTTTTCCTGTGGTCATGTATGGATGTGAGAGTTGGACTGTGAAGAAGGCTGAGCACCGAAGAATTGATGTTTTTGAACTGTGGTGTTGGAGAAGACTCTTGAGAATCCCTTGGACTGCAAGGAGATCCAATTAGTCCATTCTGAAGGAAATCAGCCCTGGGATTTCTTTGGAAGAAATGATGCTAAAGCTGAAACTCCAGTACTTTAGCCACCTCATGTGAAGAGTTGACTCATTGGAAATGACTCTGATGCTGGGAGGGATTGGGGGCAGGAGGAGAAGGGGACGACCGAGGATGAGATGGCTGGATGGCATCACTGACTCGATGGACGTGAGTCTGAGTGAACTCCGGGAGTTGGTGATGGACAGGGAGGCCTGATGTGCTGCGATTCATGGGGTCACAAAGAGTCGGACACGACTGAGCGACTGAACTGAACTGAGCATGTAACACTTTGTGTCAGACTTTTTTCTTCGGAGAACCCAAACTCAGAGATAAATAAATTAACCATCCCCCATCCCCACCACTGCCACCATGCCCNTGCTTTTGAATATGTCTTACAGGACAAATCTTTTACTTCAAAAAAGACAAATCAGAAAGATATTTTGGAATTAAGTGTTTATCCAGTCTCAAAATCAGGCCACTGATACTGTCCTTTCTTCTAACAGTGGCATTCATCTTGTCTACACTTCCTGGAGCTGGTAAGCCCCCATCTGGTTGGTCTATATGGGTCCCTCCAATGTCCACTGAGCCATATCTTCCGTCCTGCATGGCTGTTAATTACCTGGAAGGGGCTGAAGTATTACCAGCATTGTGCGCACATGCGTGTGAAGTCACTTCCGTCATGTCCAACTCTATGTGACCCCGTGGACTGTAGCCCACCAGGCTCCTCTGTCCATGGGATTCTCCAGGCAAGACTACTGGAGTGGGGTGCCATTTCCTTCTCCATACCAGCACTGCGGCACAAGTCAAATGTAGGGGTACAGCAGTTGGTTCACACCCTCCAGTCTAGACGCAGGGTGGGGTGCCATCCTCAGCACTCTTCTAGTGCGTGGGTCATTTCCCCCCACGGCATTAACACCTCCCTTGTGCTTTATATTTTATAGCTTGCTAAACAGGACTTGCTCTATGACCAGACTGCAAGCTCAGTGAGGACAGGACTTGGCCTGAAGTCTGTGCTCCCTAAACCTTTGTTGACTTAAAAGAGAGAGCTCTGTCCCCAGCTGTGAGCCAGAAGATACGGTTGTCTGATTCCTCACTGGGAATACCACAGTTATCAGAATGCCATTTCTGGGGCTGCCCTGGTGGCTCAGTGGTAAAGAATCTGCCTGCCAATGCAGGAGACACAGGTTCAATCCTTGATCTGGGAAGATCCCACATGCCGTGGAGCAACTAAGCCCATGCCCCACAACTATTGAGCCCATGTGCCACAACTACAGAAGACCATGCACCCCATAGCCCTCTGCAACGAGAGAAGCCATCGCAACGAGAAACCCTCACACAGCAACTGGAGAAAAATGCACACGGCAACGCAGACCCAGCACTGCCCAAAATAAATAAATAAAATTTGAAAAGAATGCCATGTCTGTATCCCTACATTGCATCCTCTCCTCCATTCAAGGCATTCACCTCAAGTCTTAAAAACTCCACAAAAAGAGACGGCAGCAACCATCTGCCGTCTGTTTGTTAATCGGCTCTGAAACGTGCAGGTACTTTGCGGTTATGAGGCAGCAACTCTGCCATTGTTCTGTTTGGAAATGGTGACAAGAAGGCAGCGATTAGTTCTCCTTGCTGCCCCAGGATTTCCTTCATCATCAGTGGTGTGGCCACTTTCCCTGTCACTACCAAATGTTGTGTGGCCCTTTTGCTGTGGGAGTTGTTCCAGTAGGAAGTAGAGGAGGGGCATATTTGGGCCCACCTCGATTTATCAACCTGGATTTCCAGTAGAAAACGGGTCAGGTTTCATGCCAGTGAGAGACTATTTTCCCTGTAGCCCCTGCTGTGTGCAGGTGGCTTCTTGGAGTCTATCCCTGACCTGGGCAGGCACGGTGAGCCACCAGGGCAATGCCATAATGGAAAGCGGCCTGATTGGAGGTACTGAACATCCACTTGGGGACAAAGATTGACTACAGAAAATGTAATCATCTTTAAATTCCCCAGTTCTGTAATTATGCATAAAATCACACAGGACTGGGCTGGTTTGTCTTATTGAGAGCTATGGAGCTATTTGTTAACAAAACAAATAGATTAAACAAAAATGCAGGCGCCATGTTCAGACTTCTTAGGGAAACCTTTTTTAGGCCTTTTAGCAAAGGCTGTATGTAAGTCAACAATGAGTTAGAATATTTACCTACTAACTTTGTTTTGTTAGACAAGGGAAAAAATTCTTTTTTGGTCTTAGTCATAGCAGAAGAAAAGGGAGTTCTTTTAGGTGAAGGTGGGCTGTGGGACTCTGCAAGCTCAAATGTCCTTTTACCACTCTGCTCTCTCCAAGGCCAGTGCTGGCCCCTCAAGCATGTCTGCAGAGACCTAGGAGACCAGTTTGAAAGCCATCAGTCTGACAGGTGTGAGCTCTATTTGGAGCGATTTGATGAGAAGGTAGAGGTACTGTGCACACTTTGTAGGAACAAGATTGTTTCTGAATGAAACATATTCTTTCACCAAGGCTTTTCTTTCACCAGAGACTTATCCTCATTCAAATATCCTTTGCAATTAGACCAAACAATCACTTGGAAGGCTTCAAATAAACCAATTACAGAGAACGTGTCATAGAGACAATGCTAAGCTGGGCAGCAAGTGACCGCAAGTTCTTGGAAGCGCAGCAAACCGAAGGATGGAGTTTACCCAGGTCTGTGCCCCAGTCAGGAAAGGAGGCCAGAGTTCGGAGGTTTGAAATGGTTATTCCCGGGAGCCAACATGAATCCATTTTCAAAGGCACTCCGCCAACCAGGAGTATGGAGCAACGTCACAAGGGACAGCTGCTGCCAGCATGCCTGTGCTGTGTGCCCCCGGAGGTTTTTCCAGATGACATGGCCCCAGGACTGGAGGCTGAAGTCCAGCAAAGTAGTGCCTCTAGCCAAGAAGCTCATGCACACCCATGCCTGGATCAGCCACCCAGGCTGGAGTGCCCGGCAGCACAGACCAGGGACCCAGGTCTGGTTGCTCTGATTCTGGCTTAAGGGTCAGAAGCAGCACTGAGAGGGACAGCCTGGCCAGCATTCCCAAGCAGCTGCTGTGGTCAATGACCCTTCCATCCTCCCGTCTCCATGTGATCACCAGGAGTTACCATTAATCTGCTCTGAAAGATCGGTGGGTTTAAGTGGGCAAGGATGCTCAGGGGTTGTTATTATTTAACTAACTCTCCCATCCTCTGTGTATTAGGGTGTCTGCTCCTTAAAAGCAGGGCATGTGCCTTCTTCCTTCTGTTTGCCCAGGAAACACTGTGTTGGGTGTTCAATGTATGTTTGAGGATAAGTGGAAGGGTGGGTGAGAAGTAGTACAGGAATGTGGGCAGGGACACCAATGCCTCTAGATTTGTGACTTCAGTCCTTCAGCAGAGATCAGCCTTTCAGGCCACCTTCGGAAGCAGATGGCCCAGTGTCTCAGGAGCCAGCAGCCCTCATCTGCCTTGGACTTCGTGCTCACTCTGCTGCTTTGAACACCCACTGCTCCCATCACAAAGAAAGGCAGCAGCAAGCCTTCCAGATTCCCTTGCTGGTGAGCTGCAGCTCCTGCAGCCCTTTCTTTCTGTTTATAAATAAGCCCATTTGTGTCATGTTTTAGATCTCACCCATAATTGATATCATATGGCATTTGTCTTTCTCTGTCTGATTTATCTCACTTAGCAATAATCTCTAGCTCTATCCATGTTGCTGCAAGTGGCACTATTTCATTCTTTTTTTTATGACTAATATTCCATGGACCACTTTTTTATCCATTCCTCTGTTGATGGACATGTAGGTTTTCTCCATGTCTTGGCTATTGTGAATAGTGCTGTTATGAACACTGAGGTGCATGTATCTTTCTTTTCTAATTAGAGTTTTCTCCAGATATACACCCAGAAGCAGAATTGCTGGATCATAAATATGTTTCTTAAGTTTCTGTTAAGCTGTTGAGGTTCCTCATCTCTCATGTTCTGAATGTCATTTATAGGTTGGAAAAATCCACTCCTTTGTCCCATAGAATTTCCCTTTTTTTTTTTTTTAAAAAAAGGGCTTCTTTCTTCTTTATTAATGTCGTTTCACTCATCTGTGCTCGGTCCCTCGGTTGTGTTGGACTCTGCGACCCCATGGACTGCAGCCCACTAGGCTTCTCTGTCCATGGGATTTTCCAGGCAAGAATATTGGAATGGGTTGCAATTTCCTCCTCCAGGGGATCTTCCCAACCCAGGGATTGAATCAACGTCTTCTGCATCGGCAGGCAGGCTCTTTTTCTGAGTCACCTGGGAAGTCCCTAATGTTGTTTAGTATGTTCATCTATCTCTTGAATTTCCTGTAAACTGGTAGTTATGTCCAGATGCTTGATTAAATCCAGGGTTAATTATTTCTGACAGTAATACTTCTACAGGAATGTTCTTGTATATTTCCAATTGCATTATATGAGGAAACACATCATGCCACGGCAACTTCTTAGCTCACATCCTTACGAAATAAATAAAGTTTCTTCAACTTTATGTACTTTTCTTGAATCACCATCTGGCCCTATTTGTAGGTTCTTACCATTGACTTTAAGTTTTTACCCCAGACCTGTGATAAACCACTGGGGACTCCCAGTAGCTGAACCACCTTGAGATCAGCAGGTATAACACAGAACTTGTCCTTAAGTTTTGTTTACTGTCCATGTTGTTGCTATTCAGTCGCCCACTCGTGTCCGACTCTTTGCAACCCCATGGACTGCAGCACACCAGGCCTCCCTGTCCCTCACCATCTCCTGAGGTTTGCCCAAGCTCGTGTCCATTGCATCAGTGATGCCATCCAGCCATCTCATCCTCTAATGCTCTCTTCTCCTTCTGCCCTCAATCTTTCCCAGCATCAGGGACTTTTCCAATGAGTCCAGTGAAGCTCCAAAATACTGGAGCTTCAGCTTTAGCATCAATCCTTCCAATGAATATTCAGGGTTGATTTCCTTTAGGATTGACTGATTTGATCTCCTTGCTGTCCAAGGGACTCTCAAGAGTCTTCTCCAGCACCACAGCTTAAGGGCATCAATTCTTTGGCTCTCTGCGTTCTTTAAGGTCCAGCTCTCACAACCATACAAAACCATGGCCTTGACTATATGCACTTTTTGGCAGAGTGATTTCTCTGCTTTTCAACACACCATCTAGAATCCATGTTTATCACTATAACCATGCTTTGATTTTTAACCTCTGGAGCCATGACAAAGTTCTGCTTGGAATGAAATAGTGGCGTTGAACCAGGTGCTTATGTTACACACTTGTCCTCAGAGCAGTCAGGAGTCAGCCACATTCTTATAAACGAAGCAAAGCAACTGCATTTACAAATGTAAGTTACTGATAAGTTACTGACACCAATAAGCGACTTGTAAGCCTGCATGCTTTGCTCAAAACTTCCCTGCTATATCTAAACAAGTGTGCTTAACTTGATTAACAGAATCCCTAGTTGCCCTTGTTGCTGTTCAGTTGTTCAGTCGTGTCTGACTCTTTGTGACCCCGTGAACTGTAACACGCCAGGCTTCCTGGTTTCTCACCATCTCCAGGAATTTGCTCAAATTTATGTCCACTGAATCAGTGATGCCATCCAACCATCTCATCCTCTGTCTTCCCCTTCTCCTCTTGCCCTCAATCCTTCCCAGCATCAGGATATTTTCCAGTGAGTCGGCTCTTCACATCAGGTGGCCAAAATATTGGAGTTTCAGCTTCAGCATCAGTCTTTCCAATGAATATTCAGGGTTGATTTCCTTTAGGATTGACTGGTTTGATCTCTTCCCTGTCCATGGGACTCTGAATAATCTTCTTTAACACATTTGCACTAATAAATACTTACTTACTGTCCCGGAACTCACAACTATAGTTTTGGGAACTAGATCCAAAAATGTCGTCCATCCTGCTAAGACTTTGGTTGGAGTCTCCAGAAATTCAGGCAGATTCTCAAGGACTTGGGCTTCCCTTGTAGATCAACTGGTAAAGAATCCACCTGCAATGAAGGAGCAGAGAAGGCAACGGCACCCCACTGCAGTACTCTTGCCTGGAAAATCCCATGGACAGAGGAGCCTGGTGGGCTGCAGTCCATGGGGTGGCGAAGAGTCAGACACGACTGAGGGACTTCACTTTCACTTTTCACTTTCATGCACTGGAGAAGGAAACGGCAACCCACTCCAGTGTTCTTGCCTGGAGAATCCCAGGGACGGGCGAGCCTGGTGGGCTGCCGTCTGTGGGGCTGCACACAGTCAACACAACTGAAGCGACTTAGCAGCAGCAGCAGCAGTGAAGGAGACCCTGATTTGATTCCTGGGTTGGGAAGAATCCTCTGGAGAAGGGATAGGCTACCCACTCCAGTATTCTTGGGCTTCCCTGGTGGCTCAGTTGGGAAAGAATTCGCCTGCAATGAGGGAGAATTGGGTTCAGTCCCTGGGTCGGGAAGATCCCCTGCAGAAGGGAATGGCTTCCCATTCCAGTATTCTGGTCTGGAGAATTCCATGGCCTGTATATCCACGGGGTCACAAAGAGTCAGACACGACTAAGCGACTAACACTTTCACTTTTAAGGACTCCGTTGGGAATCTGGAGCCCCCAAGGGAATGGGCTATCAGGCACTGGAAGGGAATGCTTGCCAATAACTCCCAAGTCAGATCACTTTTGCAGAAGAAACTGGTGCTGTTTATCATGCTGAGACTGGCACTCCTAGAGTCACCGCTGATCTGGGCCCTGGACTTGGCTCCAGGGGCTAAGCAGGAGGTTGGATCCAGAGCAAACTTCTGGAGCAGGGCACGCTGTCCCAATCCACTGATGAATCCACCAGCAGGTTTCCAGGGCCCTGCCCCAGGTCCTGGGGCAAGTAGTCTCCACGTCTCAGTCTTTCCATTATCACGGGGATAACAGCAGCCCACGCTGGAGAAGAAAACGATTTTAAGAGCAGCACCAGAGTGTTTACCAACACAGTACTCACAATTCCCTGAGCCCAGATGCTCCCGTCCACCATGGAGAAGTTTTATCTCCTGATCTCAGGTCAGGAAAACACTCACTCCTCAATGGCTTCATCGGCTCCCCCAGCTTCCAGACTGAGAGAAACGGAGTCAGTGGGAAACTGCTGGGGAGCCAGCTGTGCAACAGTGAGCAACTGTCTTTGTGAGAGAGGACGGCTGTGCTGGGCAGTGGCTGATGGGCCGGTGCGGTGGAATTCTTCTCTTTTGAACCAGACTGAGCCTTGCTCCTTTCTGGCAGGCGGATGGCCCCCCTCTTCCAAGTACGCAGGAAAGTTCTGTTTGGACAAGCACACACATTCTTTTTTCAAAAGCCACAGAGGCGAACGCCTTTGTTGCAGACAGACCAACTCCCTTCCAGCCTGGGAGGTGAAAACCCTTTCATGAGCCACACAATGGGAGCAGCCCTGAGCTGGCTGATGCAGGCCCCTGAAAAGTACATAACTTCCATTCTGTGGCTTCCACATACAGAATGTCCTCCCCCTCCCCAATCCAAAGGCTGGAAGGGCTGTTTGTCCGGCACTGGGCCTGGAGGGAGCAGGGGGTTGGCAGGAGTCATGAGGCATTTTTCTGTGGGCTTTGGTTTCCTGGCCAGTTGAACTTGGTCCAGTGATTGTCCCGAGGTTCTGCCAGATAAAACAAGGAGAGCGCTTTTCTAGATGCGGGTGACTGGGGAAGGCAGGGGGAGGGGAGGGAAGACACAAGCAGAATGGGGGAAGGAGCAGCCACGTCCCTGCCAGGGCTCAGGAGACCCCTCACTGAGCAAGGGCTCTGGCTCTGCCCCCTGGAATGGCCTCCAGAGACCTTGCCCTCCAGACGAATGCCTGGCACTCAGGCCNAAAAACTGAAATGGAGTTACTATATGATCCTACAATCTCACCCCTGGGCATATATCTGGAGAAAATTATAACTTGAAATGATACATGCACTCCAATGCTCATTGTAGCAGTATTTGCAATAGCCAAGATATGGAAGTAACCTAAATGTTCATTGACAGGTAAATAAATAAAGAATATGTGATATACATACACATACACACATATATATATCTATCTACAATGGAATATTACTTAGCCATCAAAAAGAATGAAATAATGCCATTTGCAGCAACATAGATCAACCTGGAGATTATTACAGTAAGTGAAGTAAGCCAGACAAAGACAAATATGATGTGATATCACTCATATATAGAACTGGGAATTCCTAATAGCTCAAGAGGTGAAGAATCCACCTGCAGTGCAAGGGATACAATTTCAGTCCCTGAACCAGGTAGACCCCTTGGAGAAGGAAATGGTAACCTACTCTAGTATTCTTGCCTGGGAGATCCACAGACAGAGGAGCCTGGCAGGCTACAGTCCTTGGGGTTGCCAAGTGTCAGACATGACTGAGCATGCAAGTTCATTATACAAATGAACTTATTTACAAGACGGAGAGTCATAGAAACAGAAAACAAACTTATAGATACCAAAGGGGAAAGGAGAGGTGGGGTGGGATAAATTAAGAGGTTGAGATTAATATATACACATTGCAGTATATAAAACAGATAACCATCAAGGTCCTACTGTATAGCACAGGGAACTATATTCACTATCTTGTAATGACCTATTATATAAAGGAAAAGACTGTGAAAAAGAACAGACGTATAATGTATAACTGAATCACTCTGCTCTACACCTGAAACTAACACAACATTGTAAATCAACTCTATTTTAATACTTTTTAAAGCTCTATTTGAGAGGCACATATAAAGTTCACTATTACGCTATAATTAAAATACATAAATAGGGACTTCCCTGGTTCACTGGTTAAGAATTCACCTGCCAGAGACATGGGTTTGATCCCTGATCCAGTAAGATCCCACATGTACTGGGGCAACTGAGCCCCCGCACCACAACTACAGAAACCCTCTGTAGAGGGCTTGGTCTGCAGAGACCATGCTCTGCCACAGAGAAGCCGCCCCCATGAAGAGTACACCCTTGCTCACCACCACTAGAGAAAGCCCGGGTACAGCCACAAAGACCCAGGGCAGCCAAAGCAAAATAATTGAAATAAGTACTTTCTAAAAAGTACTTATAAAAAAATACATAAATAGATGTAGGCAAATTACAAAACATATGTAGGCTAACTCCCCTGGGAGTTAAGTGGCTCCTAAACTAGTGGCTAGTTAAGTGGCTCCTCCTCTTAGCTTAACTGAGTGGCTCCTCCTCGCCCCTTTTCTTAAGGAGAAGCCGCATCTGTCTGAGAGGGCAGCCAAGGTCTGCTCCGGGACCACCTCCTCCTCTGCTGCCCTGGTTCTGTGTTCCTCTCGCTTCCTCAAAGTGAAGACCCTGCTTCCACATCTGTCTCAACACACCCACACCAGATTGACCATTTCCTCGTATCTGAGCTGAGGAATTACAGACAGAAGTTGTTCAGTGTCCAGTATTTAAAGCATGGAGACTTTCTGCCTTGGTTACAATTCAGCACTTCTATTTCTGTTGCCCTGTTATTTTGGTACCTAAGTGTGACTGCATGGATCTGTGAAATGTTGACAAACCAGGAGGAACTCTTTTCTCCCGAAATATAAGGGCTCTGGGTTACTTCTTTTTTTGCAAAAACGTCTTTGAGGTCTTCCTAGGCCTGTGTTCAGCCCTGCAGAGGTGAGCAGGGCAAGGGTTCCTAGCAGGAAGAGGATTGTTATGAAGCCTCTTGGCTGCCAAATGGATTCTGACCACTCGCGCCCTTTCCCCTGCGGTTACTGGAGGTCCTCCACTATCGAATGCCCTCTGGGCTCCCTAGAGTTTTTCTCTGACCACAAAATGCGGCTTTGCCAGTGCTCGGTGTTTCATTTCAATTTCATTAAGTCTAAGTCACGCGGATTGTCCTCTTGTCTTCCAGGTCTTTCAAGCCCAAACTGAAGAGGATTTGAGATCCAGGGCTTTGGATCAATGGAGAGAGGAAGATCCAGGCTTCTAAGCCATTCCTATCTCTAGGTAAATGCATAAAATGAATGAAACAAACAAACCTATATAGTAGGAAGCTTAAGGTTTCCCACTGATTTTTACTTTCCTTCTTTTTTTTTTTTAAAAAAAGGGAAGAAGTGTGAGGTGCACCAGAGAAAATGGACAGAAGGCAGGGTGGTACCACTTTGGGCCAGAACCACTGGTGCAGACGGCCTGGCAGGAGCAGCGATGGACGTGAACCACACTGGCCAGAGCGCAGCCCGAGCCTCCGGACACTCAGTAAACCACGCTGGCAGCCCCAGCCAGCTTCACCCGGGAGACCTGGCCAAAGGTGACCTCAGGGAGTGATCAGGTTCAAGGTGAGGCTTCTTAGTGTGGGCACAAGTCCCAGAGACAGGAAGTGAGTGAGTGAGTGAGTGAGTGAAGTCGCTCAGTCGTGTCTGACTCTTTGCGACTCCGTAGACTACCAGGCTCCTCCGTCCATGGGATTCTCCAGGCATGAATACTGGAGTGGGTTACCATTTCCTTCTCCAGGGGATCTTCCCAACCCAGGGATCGAACCCCGGTCTCCTGCATTGGAGGCAGACGCTTTAACCTCTGAGCCACCAGGGAAGCCCAGAGAGAGCCAAAATTACAGATAGAGGCAAGGGCTAGGAGCCTGGAAGCTGGAGCCAAAACCAGGCAAGAAGGACTCTGGTTACATGGGCATTCTCAGTGGAACTTTCTCCTTAACAGCCCAGCTGTGGATGGGGAGAGCTGGGTTCAAGGAAGGGAGAGAGAAAGCATATTCTAGTAGATAAGGTTGGGCACAAAGAGGGTTTCAGGTCATGCTTTATGAATGATTTAACATTCAAAGCCTAACATTTTTAGCCTCTTGTGGCTTTCTAGGAATATGTGCCCTGTATTCTGTAGCTGTACCATGACTACTTGGCCCAGGCCCATCCTGGAGCCGGATAAAGACAGTGACTGTCAGTGTGGCACATGGACTAGTGGCACATACCCTGCATCCCGAGTGCCCCTGCAGGACCAGGGCGTTATTCCCCCAACCAAGGTCTGTCTCGCTCTTCCTCCGCCATGTTTCCAAACCTCATTTATTTATTCAGTAAATAATTATTAAACAAATCACGCTTCCAAGGTGAGGCAGTGGTAAAGAATCCACCTGCCAACACAGGAGAAGCAAGAGGTGCCAGTTCTCCTCTTAGACTATTGGTAGGAAGGCAAAGTAATACAGCCACTATGGAGAACAGTGTGGAAATTCCTTAAAAAACTGGAAATAGAACTGCCATATGACCCAGAAATCCCAGTGCTGGGCGTACACACCGAGGAAACAAGAATTGAAAGAGACACGTGTACCCCAATGTTCACTGCAAACTATTTACAATTGCCAGGACATAGAAGCAACCTAGATGGCCAGCAGCAGATGAATGGATAAGAAAGTTGTGGCATATATACACAATGGAATGTTACTTGGTTATAGAAAAGAATACATTTGAGTCAGTTCTAATGAGGTGGATGAAAGTGGAGCCTATTATACAGAATG
Organism: Redunca redunca; assembly: GCA_006410935.1. Lineage (NCBI taxonomy): Eukaryota > Metazoa > Chordata > Mammalia > Artiodactyla > Bovidae > Redunca > Redunca redunca. The sequence continues at coordinate 53,231 of SJYQ01058464.1, forward strand.
AAGTAAGTCAGAAAGAAAAACACCAATATAGCATATTAATTAGAGAAGGCAATGGCAACCCACTCCAGTGTTCTTGCCGTGAGAATCCCAGGGATGGGGGAGCTTGGTGGGCTGCCGTCTATGGAGTCGTTCAGAGTCAGCACGACTGAAGCGACTTAGCAGCAGCAACATATTAATGCGCATATATATGGAATTTAGAAAGATGCTAATGACAACCCTATATGCAAGACAGTAAAAGAGACACAGATATAAAGAAAAGACTTTCGGATTCTGTGGGAAAAGGTGAGGGGGGAATGATTTGAGAGAATAGCATTGAAACATGTATATTACCATATGTGAAAGATGACCAGTCCAAGTTCAATGCATGAAGCAGGGCACTCAAAGCTGGTACACTGGGACAACCCAGAGGGAGGGAGTGGGGGGCATTCAGGATGGCAGCATATGTACACCCGTGGCTGATTCATGTCAATGTATGGCAAAAACCACCAAAATATTGTAAAGTAAATTAGCTTCCAATTAAAATAAATAAATATTATTTTTAAAAAAGAGAGAGATGCCAGTTCGATCTCTGGGCTGGGAACATCCCCTGGAGCAGGAAATGGCACCCCACTCCAGTATTCTTGCCTGGAGAATCCCATGCAGAGGAGCCTGGTGGGCTACAGCCCATGGGGTGGCAAAGAGTCAGACATGACTGAGAACACACAAAAACGATTCCAGTATGACTCGTGCCATGCTAGACAGAATTGGTTCCTTAGAGTCTGGTAGGGATTTCAGAGAGTACGGAGGCAAAAAATAATTACAAATTATTACCAATTACCAACATGGCTTTGAAGATTAAAAAAAACAAAAAACAAAAAACAGGATGCCATAGGAAGAAAAAGTGGGGTTATCTACTTTGGAATGAGAAATCCATGACGATTTCCCTGGAGGAGTGGCCTTGAAGCTGTGCCCTGAATGAAGAACAGGAGTGGGGGAGAAGTCATGTGGGCAGAAGGAAGAGCATATACGGAGGTGGTGAGTCAGGAAGGAGCTGGAGGCATCACAGAACCCAAGCAGGCTGGGCACGTTGTCACAGAGGTGACAAAAGGCAGGAGGAGAAAAGCAAATGGAAACTCAGGTGCTTTGTCAAGCATCCGTTAGTCACCTCTGCTAACATCCTGTTGGATAAAGCAAGTCACATGGCTGGGTGCAGACTAAGTGGGAGGTCATCAGAGGCCATGGCAAAGTGTGTGACTAAAGGAAAGGGTGAGGAATTCGAGCCACGCAGTTCCTCCCACAGATGGGCCCACTTCACCACACCTGCATTCTTCTGTTTTTGCTTTTTGGTAAAGGAAGAGAGCTCACTTCATTGGCTTCAGCAATACGTGAACAGTGAACTCCCTGATGTTCAAGCTGGTTTTAGAAAAGGCAGAGGAACCAGAGATCAAATTGCCAACATCCGCTGGATCATGGAAAAAGCAAGAGAGTTCCAGAAAAATATCTATTTCTGCTTTCTTGACTATGTCAAAGCCTTTGACTGTGTGGATCACAATAAACTGTGGAAAATTCTGAAAGAGATGAGAATACCAGACCACCTAATCTGTATGTAGGTCAGGAAGCAACAGTTAGAACTGGACATGGAACAACAGACCGGTTCCAAACAGGAAAAGGAGTACATCAAGGCTGTATATTGTCACCCTGCTTATTTAAATTATATGCAGAGTACATCATGAGAAACGCTGGACTGGAAGAAACACAAGCTGGAATCAAGATTGCCGGGAGAAATATCAATAACCTCAGATATGCAGATGACACCACCCTTATGGCACAAAGTGAAGAGGAACTAAAAAGCCTCTTGATGAAAGTGAAAGAGGAGAGTGAAAAAGTTGGCTTGAAGCTCAGCATTCAGAAAATGAAGATCATGGCATCTTGTCCCATCACTTCATGGGAAATAGATGGGGAAACAGTGGAAACAGTGTCAGACTTTATTTTGGGGGGCTCCAAAATCACTGCAGATGGTGATTGCAGCCATGAAATTAAAAGACGCTTACTCCTTGGAAGAAAAGTTATGACCAACCTAGATAGTATATTCAAAAGTAGAGACATTACTTTGCTGACTAAGGTCCGTCTAGTCAAGGCTATGGTTTTTCCTGTGGTCATGTATGGATGTGAGAGTTGGACTGTGAAGAAAGCTGAGCGCTGCAGAATTGATGCTTTTGAAATGTGGTGTTGGAGAAGACTCTTGAGAGTCCCTTGGACTGCAAGGAGATCCAACCAGTCCATTCTGAAGGAGATCAGCCCTGGGATTTCTTTGGAACGAATGATGCTGAAGCTGAAACTCCAGTACCCTGGTCACCTCATGCGAAGAGTTGACTCACTGGAAAAGACTCTGATGCTGGGAGGGATTGGGGGCAGGAGGAAAAGGGGCCGACAGAGGATGAGATGGCTGGATGACATCAGGGACTCGATGAACTTGAGTCTGCATGAACTCCGGGAGTTGGTGATGGACAGGGAGGCCTGGCGTGCTGCGATTCATGGGGTCACAAAGAGTCAGACACAACTGAGCAACTGAACTGAACTGAATGTTTGAGGATCACTGATGATTTTCTTTTATATATTTTAAATTTACACACCAGAAATTCACTTTTGCAGTACAGTTCTATGATCTTTAACATGTGCATGGACTTGTGTAACCACTACCACAAAAAAATATACAGAATAGTTCCATCACCCTTGAAAATTTCCTGAAATCACTGCTCTTTTGAGAGCTCAGGTCCAGATGCTACATCCCAAAGAAAACTGGTGGTTTTGGATGAAGAAAGTTAAAGCTTTGACAGTACCTCTTGGAGTGTACTAGAGCTTCCTTGCTAGCTCGGATAGTAAAGAATTTGCCTGTAGTGCAGGAGACCCGGGTTCGATCCGTGGGTTGGGAAGATCCCCTGAAGAAGGGAATGGCAATCCACTCCATACTCTTGCCTGGAGAATGCCCACGGACAGAGGAGCCTGAAAGACTACAGTCCATGCAGTTGCAAAGAGTCAGACATGACTGAGTGACTAACACTTCACTGGAGTAGAGAAAATGCCCTAGTTGAAAGGGTAAGCCAAGTCAGAGGGATCTCAACTGGAAGAGCTCTCCACTCCACCAATTTACAAAAAATACTAAATCCCTGATGGGTTTGAGTGCATTTTCAAAGGGAGAGAAAGAGAGAGCAAGCTAGGACAAGAACCCATGTCTCTTGCTCAGTTCAGTGTTCTTTCTGTTGCTGTAAGTTTCTTTGGCCATTGGCCACTCACCTCCTTTATCGTGTTCATCTCTGCCTTTTGTGTTTATTCTCTCATCTCCTGGCCCAGTGGGAATGGGCTGGCCTCTTGGTGTTTTGTTTCCTTAATTTCTTTAGTGGAAGCTAAGGGCATTGTTTTTCTCCAAGGAGCCCTATTTGGTGCTGAGTGATTCGAGGTGCCTCCCCTAGGTTTTGCAGAGGGAACAGGGTTTTAGTTCCTGGAAATTTTAATGCACAATTTGATCTTTGCTACTCTACTGAACTCCTACTGAGTTTGCATTTCCTTATCGCCTAGCTCTCTCAGCTGCCAGGTAATTTGATCTGTATTTGTCTTATCAGGCTGAGGCCAGCAAGCAGGTGATGAATGAGGGGCCAGGGATGCAGCTGTCTCTTCTTTGAAGTCATGGCATTTTTGGAAGGGACTGTATGTGTGTATTCGTGCATGTGCGCACGCGCTTGTGTGTGTGTGTATGTAGCAGTTGCTAGAACTGGAGGTAAAACTCACTCCTACTCTTCTTAGCCCAGGGACAGTAGTGTTCCTTCTCTCCATTGCTTCCAACTCACTCAGGGTGACCCTTTCATCCTGAGGGTTCTCGGCGTTCGTGGGCTTCTCTGGTGGCCTGGTCACTGTGGCTCTCTCCCCAGAGGACAGAATTTCCCTGGCCTGACTTTGCTTGACATTAAAACAATCACTCACACTTAATAAACTGTGGTCAGATGCTCAAACCAAGTGTGCAATGGCACAGCAGGTGGATTATTCAACCTCCCAGAAGACAAGCGCTGCTGGTACCATGGGGGTGCTGCCCCAGGTAAGCTGGCTAGGTCTTGGGCTTCAGATGTGAGATTAAAGGATCAAGGAGAAGCTGTTGAGTCATGGCATCTGACCCACTTAAACCTGTTAAACTCTCTTCAAGAATCTGATATGGCCTTTGAGAGGCACTGCCTCTGTATTTTATCTTTCCCACATGATGGTGGGGAGAAAGCCCTCTATCTCTGCTGGAATAAGAAACTAAGCCGTGAAAATGGTATCTAGACTAATGGATATCCAGACCCAGCTAGACAAAGCCCAGTGATGGTGAAGCCACCAGGCCAACTCTACAATACTATTGCTACCACAGACCCCTAGCAAGGTACCCAGTCCACCTACTTGACACCTCAGTATCTGTGTGCCTTGGGGGTGTGACGCCATAAAACAAGTCAGCCATCATTTAGGGGAGTCATTTCAAGGTTTCCCATCCCTGATCTCTGGCTCACTTTTCTTCAGCTGCTGTCACCAGGATGTCAGCACCCAAATTAATGCAAGGCCCCAAACCCAAGGCAGCATCAACTGGACTGTCAGCCCAGCACATGACCCGCCCTGGGGGGCCTGCTGTGAGAGCCCTGCCTCAGCTGTCACCTTCCTGTGGCCGTCTACTTTCCCCAGACACGCAGAGCTGCCGAAAACAGCAGTCAGCGTCTCCCTGAGGAAGGAAAAGCAGAGGGCAAGGTCAGGTAAACACAGCGCCTGAAAAAGCTCTCCACTCCCCAACTCACATACATTGCTGTTATCTTATCCTGGCTTCAAGCTAAGGACCTCTAAATCCAGCCACAACAGTAATACTGGGATGGCAGGGGAGAAATGTTCAGCCCAGAAACCACATCCTCTGCACTGCCTCAGCCTGCATCGGGTGAAGGACACGGTGTTAAATGGAAAAGAAATTTGAATGACGAAGTGACACGATGTCCGTCTCAGCTAATGATGGGCCAAGCGGGTTTTCCATCACTGGCAAGGCAAAACTGCCAGACCCAGGTCTGTATTTAAAAGCTATTTCGTGTGGCTTTAAGTCACCATCTCAGCTCAGTATCTAAAACAAAGAGAATAAATTATGGAACAGGATGGAGGGAGCTTGTTAATTTTCTCACTGATGCACTGTGAAATGAAAGCTTTATTCTAAGAATGGGATATCCTCAGGGCTCTCTCTGGAGAGACGCTGACAAATCCAAACGTCCTTACTGTTTCCTTTATTGCCCCACCCCGACCCCACACCCCTTCTTTATGGCTTTTTCAATACACATTTATAAAATATGTATATTTCATGGTATGTCCGTATCCATAGGGCTCGTGGAATTCAAGTTTGTGATTCTCTTTAGGGCTTCCTCACCCATAAACTGTGCTTAGGTGATATTACTGATGAACACACACACACACCGGATTGTGTACAGCCTGTGTGTATCATGGAGACATTCGCACAGGCTGCTTGCTATTGTCCATGCTGGGGAGCTCCAGCCCATCTCCAATTGGAACCCAGTGAAATAATCATGATAATTTTGCCTTCATGTATCACCTTTCATCAGGAAGGATGAAAGGACTTCACAAACTCTGGGCTCCTCTTTGATCCAGGCTCGTATCCGGTGCACCAGTCTCCACTGTGTGTTCTGCCCCCACCCCCACAGACAGGCCTCCCAGGGACCATAACAACGTCCATATGCACAGCACCGAGAGGCTGGCCTGGCCTGAGAGCCTCCTGCAGGCTCCCAGGAAGGAGACGGCAGCTTCCAGAGGGGCTGGGTGGCTGTTCTGCATTTGCAACGGGGCAGGGACTACAAACATGGGGAAAGGGGGGAAGGAATTCTCAACTGCAACTTTAGTGTTGAGACAGGGATGCTTAATGGCAGGTGGAAGAACATTCTAGGCAGCGGTAAAGCGAATCTCCAGAAGGTAGGTGTTGCCTAAGGCTCTCCTCTGAGCTGTCTTCTCATCTACACCCAGGACTTTAGCTATTAGCTTTATGAGAAGGACTTCGAAATATATATCCCAGGCTCAAACTCTCCCCTGGGTCTAGCCAGGCATCTCCAGCTGTCTCCTGGGCATTTCCATCCACATATTTCACTGGAACTTCAAACTCAACTTCTACCAAATATAATGCATGATTTCTTCCTACTTTGCTCTCATAATAGCTCCTTTCCCTGACTTTCCTATATGTAGTTGCTGGAGTTAGAGTGAGCCATGCATGAGTAAGTTCGTCAAGATCTTTGTTCCCATGGAGCTTGCATTTTGGAGAGAGGATGGGGAGGGAGAAAGCAACAAACAAATGATATATATGATAATAAATGAAGATGAGAAATGCTAGGAAGTGGTGGGTCAGGTGATGATAGGTTACGGGTATGGACCACCTTGGACAACGATCAACAATGGCCTGTCTGGGGAGAGGATCACGGAGAAAAGCATTCCATGAAGAGGGAAGAGCAAGCACTGAGACCCGAGGCAGTGATGAGATTTGCCCCTTTGTGGAACAGACGAGATGCTGGGCTGCTGGCGTCTGGTTGCAGATAAACTGGAGGAGATGAGACGGGAGAAGTGGGCAGGGAGCAGACGAGGCAGGGTTGGCTACGTGGAGTTTGGATTTTGATCTGAGTGCTGTTCCAAGCCAGAGGAGGGTTTCAGCACGGACGCTGGGAGCTGACGGCCGTTTGCTTCTGGCATCTCTCAGCAGAGCCTGTAAGTCACTTTGACTCTTCTCTGCATCACACGCCTCTTGCTTTCCACATGGGCCGTGTCTGGCCGGGAAGGAGGATAAGGTTTTGGTAATCCTCCAGCTTCCCGCATCTCCCCTCAGGGGCTTGGACAGAGTCCTCTGTGTTCAAAAGGACTGGCAGCCAAATGGAAAACAAAGCATCCCTTTTGTGATCACTGGGAAAGCACCAGATACCCCTCCGGCTGTGAATGCGGCTTAGGCTAGCAGACCAAAGCATAGTTTTCTCGTATTCTGAGAATTCAAACCTTGGGACCCACCTGCTCGGGCATGCCCACTGGAGGAGGGGGTGAGTGAGCATGGGGCGGTAGGATGGAGACTGGCTGGTGCAACCACCTCCCAGTGACTGTCGGTGTTGGCTGCTAGAATCGCAGAATCGCAGCTGTTCCCTCTGGCCAAAGGATTCCCTCAGGAGGTTACACCTCCCCTCGGGGGCAGTGGGCAAGCCCGTTACCTGCTGGCACAGGGTACAAAAAGCTGGTCTCTTATCTCCAGGTGAGACAGGTCTGTTGTGCGGTTCCTGTTCTAGAGCTTCCCCAGGGATCCGGGTACAGCAGCCTGCAGCAGCCCACCCACTTGCTCTGTCCGGCTCCCTCTCTCCCTTCCCCTGACAGAATCCTCTCAACAAGCCACATGCCCTCGATCACTATTTTATGCTCTGCTTCCCAGGAAGGTAACTCAAGTCAAGTGGCGATACAAGCCAGACCTTTTAGGAATCCAGGACTTAAGCTCTCTGAGAGATTCTTCATTCACCTATCTGCTTTAAATCCAGCAGCTGATCACAAAGAGTTGGACACAACTGTTGTGACTTAGCACGCACATACGCACCTTGATTCAACAAACGCTGAATCAAGTTGAGACAGGTTCGTATACTCAGGAACGTGAGAAACTTAATGGGCACAGCCCATGCCCTCGTGGAGTGTACTAACGGGGAAAGGTTGATGTTAGACACGCAAATGCACGGGGTACATGGTAGCCAGCCGGGTCTTCCTAGTAGTAATGAGACTGTTTGCCTCCAAGATCATATTTCCAGGATGACGGTGGAGTGGGAGGAACATGCCACCAGCCATCAGCCTTTCTTTCGCTTTGGAAGCTGCTGGGATGTAACGGACTAGGGGCCAAAATGGCATTATTTAAGGCTCACCATCTCCCTTGAGCTGACTCTTATCAGTGAACGCACATGGGGAGGCGTGGTTAAAGGCGAGAGGACACTGCAGGAGGCCCCCTGAGTCACTCACATCTTGTTTTCCTAATTCTTTTACATTCTTAAAAGACTTGCTCTTTCCGGCCTTTCAGGAGTGTCATCTACCCATAGCAGATAATAGCTGCATCCCAAAACAATCTGGCCAGGATTTTAACCACCAGTCCACAAAATGCCAAACAGTTTATGCCGAACAGCTCATGTTGTGAGCTGAGATTCATGCTGCAGTTCCCATGATCGAAGGAGAACATTTCAGCCATCCCTGGGTTCTTCTACGGCAGCTGTACCCTGCCAATGAATTCTCTTTGCACCGGGACCCATGGCCACGTTGCTGGGTTGAGACTTTCCTGTGTCCATGGGGTCCTCCTGCTCCCAAGGGCACTAATCATCTCCTGGACCTCAGTTTACCACCCGGAGGAGGTAGAGGTGAGCCGTCAGCCGATGCTTATTCAGGTCACTCTGAGAGGTGCAGCCTGGAGAAGATCTCCGTGAATGGCAGTCTGATCCCAGGATTCTGTTAGCACTTGCTAATGGAAGAGATCCCTTAGGGCCAGGGCCGCATCATCCCGTGTGCTCTGGGTTCCCACTCAGAAGGGGCTCGTGCTTCGCTTCATGGTCTTGGTTTAACAGTCAGCAGTGGGAGAGGAGGGAAGTAGGGGCAGAGGAAATCCTGCTTGCTTGCCAACAGGACCAGATCTGTCGTCTCTGCTCTGGCAGATGCTTGAAGCTGATCGTTTTTCTCAGAGAGCTCTTGTGGGCTCCTTGGAGTTCCCTGCTAGCCCCTTCACTGGGAGTTGCCTTCCTCCAAACAGATGTTTCTCTCTTCCGAAAGTCAGTTGAGGCTCTTTGCACAGCCCTGAGAGCTACAGCCCTCCGTCCTCAGCTCCGGGGGCTTCTCCTGAGAGGAACCCAAGCACACCCCATTCTTCCTCTCCTGCAGGGCCCTCCTCCACCCGACTCTGTCTCCTCAGTCTTGCCGCTCTGGACCACTTTGCCTCTGCCAGCTCTGTAGTGAGATGCTGATCTTTCCTTCCACATTTCCCAGCACAGGCCACGCACGTCACAGCTTTCTGAGCAGCCCCATGGAAACCCCCCTCACTAAATCTGAGTCTCCCTCAAGTGGAGTGAGACATCTCATGTCACGGCAACAGCTTTCTCCAAAAATAAACAAACACACACACACCTTGAAAACTCTCTCTCCTTACTCTCTGCTATTTTCTGTATTTTCTACACAAAATACAGTTGAATGGGGGTGAAGAGGACTCAGGAGTTATCAAGAAACCAGTTCCTGACAAATCTCTTAGTAATTTTTTTTTGACCACACCAAGTGACGTGCGGGATCTCAGTACCCCAACCTGGAACTGAACCTGAGCCCTCAGCAGTGAAAGCACAGAATCCTAACCACTGGAGCACCAGGGAATTCCCTTCTTTGTAATTGTTATATGAGGGATCTGGCTTTGAAATTCCACACTATTGTCTTTCATTGTCTCTGGAGAGACTTCAATATTAAGACCTTGTTACATGCAAGGCCCTGGATTAAGCACCACCAATGAAATAACAGATTATTTACACATCCCTCTGAAGTTTATGAACCATCTCACACACCCTATCTCAACTGATTCTTCCAACAGCTCTGTGACAGACATTATTACATCCCTGCGTCACAGGTAAATCAGTTGGCTGTGTGGCTGGCACTTGTCACTTAGCTAATAAACAGGATGGCTGGGGTGGAGACCTCCTCCCAGGTTTTCTTACTCCCAGCTGCCAGAGCTACCTTGGCATCTCTGCCTAGGAAACGAGTGTGGATATTGGTGACCATGACAACAGCTTCCAGTGAGCACTCTACCAGGTATGGAAGCAATGGATATGAACATGCTCTGCAAACCATACAACAAAGGACCAATAGCATGTGTCACTATTTTTATGATGATTACTTTCAGCTGCTGGGTCAGCTGGGTTGACTCTTCAGGACGCCGAAGTTCATAGTCACCTGAACAATCATCCTACTGCTGGAAGGCTCTGAACACAGTCTATACTTGCCTTTGCCTCATGTGCCCTATTTTGTGTATTCGGGGGGTCCCTGCCCACAGGTGACGTTTACTTTTCCTGCCTCTCAGTACTTCAGGTCTCTACTTAATCTCTCACCTAATTACCTTGCTTTCAGAAACATGAGAAAGTTGAGGCAAAACTTCAAATCCCACCTGGGGTATCAGCTTTCATCCATTCACTGGCCTTTCAGAGACCATAGCTTCTGACCTGATCAAGTCCCACCCTAGTCATACCATCCCAAAGAGTGTCTGATGGGTGGGTAATGAATCAGGCTTCTGGGAGGAGTTTACATGTGGGCAAGATCTTACACCTTCAGACCTTATACCAGTTGGTCGTCTACAGAGGAGTACCCTCGACTTGAGTGGAAGCAGCTTGTACTCACTGAGAACATTGTAAATAATCTAAGGAAACATTGGATAAAAACAAGAAACAAAAGAGTGCTGAGCACTTTCATGGGCTTCCCAGATGGCAGTGGCAGTAATGAATCTGCCTACCAATGCAGGAGATGTTAGAAATGCAGGTTTGATTCCTAGGTCAGGAAGTTCCCCTGGAGGAGGGCACAGCAGCCCACTCCAGTATTCTTGCCTGGAGAATCCCATGGATAGAGGAGCCTGGCGGGCTACGGTCCATAGGGTCACAGAGTTAGACACGACGGAAGCGACTTAGCACGCACACAAGCTCATCAGCCTATGGGGTGGGTATAATTATTTCCACTCTTCAAATCAGGAAGCTGGGGTATAGAGAGGTTAAGCAACTAGTCCAAGGTCACATAAAAGTGATATAGACTCAGGATTCAAACCTGGGTCTTTCTGAGTTGGACACTCATGCTGTAAATCATCACGTGTGTGATCTGACTCCTTAGGGACACTGGAGAGGAAAACGGTAGATGTGCCAAATGTGGGGGAAACCCTAAGAGTTATTTTAAATAAAGAATCAAGCACATTTGTTCCACCAGTGAATATGCTAGGAAAATGTGTACGAATTCTTCTAGATTCCTCTCTTTCAAAGTTTCCCAAATTCTCTGCCTTGGCTCATAACATAAATAATGGCTCTACAGTGGAAGTTTTGCAAGCTAAAGCATCTTTAAAAGAACTCTGGATGTCTTACAGAAAAATGATTTTCCAAAAACACACATTCCTTTAAAATTTCTTTCTGAGGGGCAGTCATGAGGCCTCCTGCCCCTGTGGCCAAATCCACCACATTAAAGTAAATGAAAACATAACTCACATGGTTAATATGAATTAGCCTTTCCATAACCCTTCATACCATCAAAGTACTTTGCCCTGCTGTTGCTGGTTTGTATAAACTAAGTGATTCAGTCAGCCAAGCACTAGGAAGGAAGATTTCACCAGGCTTTGATTGAATTAAATGCTCCATCATTCTCTGGCCAATGCTAAAGGTTTTATATGAAATTGAAACAAGAGAAAATGCCTGGGCTAAGACAATCTGATGACCAAGAAAACATCTGGAATAATATCCTAACTACAGCCAACCAGGAAAATATTCAAGGCCTCCCCCTTCAAGTAGGTAGCGCTGAAGAAAACAATCGGCGGGTCTTTGTTCTTCCCCTCTCTGGGAGTGAAAGCACCATCCCTTTCCATTTTGTGGCAAGGCTAGCATGTTAGTGAGTTTTGTCCCCGAGTACAAGGTACCCCGAAGAGCAGTGTCTCAATTTGGGTTCTCTCATCAGCAGACCCTGAGACAAAAATTTGAGTGTGAATGTTTTATTTGGGAGCACATGCCAGGAAGCTCTGGTAAGACAGTAGAGAACTAAAACAGAGAAGACAAGCAACCAATAAAATGAAGTTGCTCAGTCGTGTCTGACTCTTTGCAGCCCCATGGACTGTAGCTGCCTACCATGCTCCTCTGTTCATGGGATTTTCCAGGCAAGAGTACTGGAGTGGGTTGCCATTTCCTTCTCCAGAGGATCTTCCCGACCCAGGGATTGAACCCAGGTCTTGCACAGGCAGACGTTTTACCATCTGAGCCACCAAGGCCCATATTCAAACAGGCAGCCACTGTGGGAGACAAGAGCTTGATCTTGCTTAGGTCGTCAGTGCCTCTGAGTTTCCAGCCTGATGGGTAAAGAGCTGGGGTATTTACATATCGCCTCCCATTATTTATTGGTTAAGTAAGTGAAAGTATCAGTCGCTCCGTCGTGTCCGACTCTATGTGATCCCATGGATGCTAACCCACCAGGTTCCTCTGTCCACTGGGGATTCTCCAGGCAAGAATACTGGAGTGGGTAACCATTCCCTTCTCCAGGGGATCTTCCCGACCCAGGGATCGAACCCAGGTCTCCTACATTGCAGGCAGATTCTTTACCGTCTAAGCCACCAGCTTATTTGTTAAGAGCTGCTGCATAAGGATGTCAAATCCCCAGCAATTTTAGCCTTTCTTCTTGCAGTCAGAGAATCCTGGGACAAAGTGTGGCACAGAAATGGTAAGTGTAACGCAAGCTTCATCTTGGGGAAGGTGAGGAAGAGGAGGAGAACGGGGCAGAGGCAGAGCTGACTCATACATTATGCCACCCCTGGGGCCTATGAAAATGTTTTAAGATTAGAAAAAGGGATGAACATAAACATTAAAAAGATATAATAAAATTCCAGCTTGTATTATATTTGTCTTTATACCAGCACTGTCACAAAATATAATTTTTAATATTTTTTAATGGGGAAAAGGGTCCATGGAGACTCACAAAAGTCATAGGCTGTCCTTGGGCAGAGGAAAAGCTTCAGTTATTTTTCTTGATTTTTGACATATTCTGCCATTTCAAATGGCTCACACTGGTCCAAACCACCCACCTCTCCTGTTCCACTTCTTTCCTCTTTTCTTTCTTTCTCGTCCACTTCCATGCTCCTGTGTCCCTCCTGCTGTATTTCCCTTTGTGTATCTGTACTAGACATCAGTTATTTTTGTCTTCCCAGCATCTATTCCCAAATCTTTTGATAAAAACTTCTGAAATTGCTTTTGAGAAGCCAGTATGCCCTACCTGCTCCTGGCCAAGAGATAGATAGACACTTGGCATAAATGAGATATTGCTCCTTGGAATTCAACTTCTGAACAGAGTAATATAAAAACTAAGATATTACTTCCTGTTCCCCAGGCCCCTGGAGTGTCCTAGTGCCTGTCCTCTCTGAAATCTCATTCTATAGCTCTCCCTTCTATTCTGTAATATATAGAATAGATAATGTATACGAGAGGCATATATGTATTAATATATATAGGCACATGCAATATACACATATGTATAAGACAGGCATACCATGTTCATAGATTAGAAGACTCAGGATCATAAAAGCCATAAATTCTTTTTGAGTTCATATACCAAACAAAATATGAATGGCTTTTCTTTCCAAGAAAATCAATAAGTTCTTTCTAGAATTTCTATTGAAATGCAAAGAGCAAAGAAGAAGCAAGCCACTCTTGAAGAAAAAAATAAATCAGGATGATTTGCTCTGCCAGATGACAAGAATTATTATAAAGCTCTAATTACTGAGGTATAGACAACTAAGGTAAAGAGCTAGACAAAAACACCAGTTCGGTTCAATTCAGTAGCTCAGTTGTGTCCAACTCTTTGCGACCCCATGGACTGCAGCACGCCAGGCCTCCCTGTCCATCGGCAGCTCCCAGACACAAAAACACCAATGAGAGAACCAGGAAACAAACCTATATCTGTACGCATACTTGATTTATGACAAAGATGGCACTGCAGGGAATTAGTAAAATGACTTTTTAGTAAATGGTACTCGGACAATGAGATGTGTGCTGTGCTTAGTTGCTCAGTCATGTCTGACTCTTTGCGACCCTATGGACTGTAGCCCTCCAGGCTTCTCTGTCCATGTGGATTCTCCAGGCAAGAATACTGGAGTGCGTTGCCATTCCCTCCACCAAGGGATCTTCCCAACCCACGTATTGAAGCCAGGTCTCCGGCGTTGCAGGCGGATTCTTTACCATCTGAGCCACCAGGGAAGTCCACAGGGACAATGAGATACCTATATGAACAATGAAGTGGATCCCTACTTCATGCTCTACAGAAAAATCAATTCCAGATGGATTTAAACCTAAATATGAAAGCCAAAACAATAAATTCTTTAGAAGGTAACATAGGAAAATATCTTCATTATTGTGGAGAAAGGAAACAATAAACACACAGTAATTAATGAAATAGATATTTGTTAAGAAGGTAGATCTTTATGTTAAATGTTCTTATCACAAAAAGTAATAGGAAATTTTTAGAGGTGAAGGTTACATTTTTGGTAGTGGTTATGGTGACATTTTCACAGATGTATACTTATTTCAAACTTAAGTTTCAAAACTCAAAACCAAGTTGGGGAAAGTCTGTGCCTTTTTGGTCTTTCCACTCACCCTTTTCTTGTGAACTTTTTGCATTTCTTGGGTTAAACAGGGCATTAAAAAAAAAACACTGACAATAAAAGAAAAGATGACTAAACAGGACTCAAAATTAAGAACTTTCGTTTATAAAAATCACCTTTAAAAGCATGAAATTATCTTTAAAGATATGGAAATGTAAGCTACTAAGTGGGAGAAAACCCATTTGGAACACATATAACTGACAGAGGACTTGTATCTGGAATATAAAGTACCATAAACGAATAAGAAAAAGACAAAAAAACAATTAAAAACAGGCAAGGGACTTGAGCAAGTCATTTAGAGAAGAGGATGGCCAAATGGCCAAAAATACATGAAAAAGTGATTAATTGCATTGCACTGAGGGCAGTGGAAATTGCAACCACAATGAGATGCCAGTGGATGTCTCTGATGAGGAAGATGAAGTGCCTTCAGGTCCAGAGAAATTTACTCTTTACTGTATCCTTTTTTGCACTAAGTACATTTTACATCAACCTTTTATTTCTTCAGGTTTAAAGAAGGAAATAAAATTACAGTGAAATTTGAAGACTGGAATAAAGCAAGAAAACAAGGAAGCAAAGAATAGACCTAACAAGACAAACCCTATTTCCTTGCTGTGGAACAGTGACAGGCACCGGCTGATTTATGTTCTTGAGCTCTGACAACCACACAAAGAGAAACTAATGGCTGACAGATCAATTGACCGAGTAATCCAACAGGTAATTCAGGCTCCCAGACCACTTTTCCTTTTCTAAAAGAAGACTGGTGTAGTGGGAAAATCTGGTTTCCCTTAGCTCGCCGAGGGTCCTGTTGCCTGGGATGATACCTCGCTGACTTGAAATAAACCACTCTGAAATACACGTATGTTTTAACTCTAGTATTTATGGAGGGGCTAAATTTTTCTATCTTGATCGACCATTCATTCACTGAAAATTGACTATGTTTGCCATGTGCCAGGTATAGCAAATTCTCTGCCCTCTTGAAGCTAACCTCCTAGAAGGAGAAACACAAAATAAACAAGCATCCAGAATAACACCGGAAACAATGCAGGCTATGAAGAGAATGCAAGTAGAGTTAGGAACAACTGAGAGGGGTCCTGCAAGACCTCTTTAAGGAACTGAGATTTCCGCAGACAGTGGAAGGCGATGAGGGCAGGAATCATACATGCTTCACAGAGGGAACAGCGACTGCAGTGGGCCTGAGGTGGTCCGTGTACTGATGGGCTCACTGCGGTGGTTGTTGTTTCGTGGGATTCGATGCTATTTTGCTGTGCTGCTTCCTTTAAAGAGGTAAAGTTACAAGTGGGTCTCATGTCTGTCGTGTGTGTGATGCATTCCTCTCGACAAGCCTCTGCTGAAAGCGGATGTCATCAGCAAACTGCTATGAAAGAACACACTGTCTGCCCTGGTGTCATAGTCATGCCATTCATATCCTGGAATGGCTAATGAGGTGTCTTCTCATATAAAACTAGCGTCTGGGGATTGTCGGACTAATTCTGGAATGTCTCCAAAGTAAAGAGGTCATCACTAACCACCATCACAAACTGAGGGTCCTCAACTCCCTCCCATCTCTCCTCTGGGTGTTCAGAGGGTGTATCTTGAAGCTTCAAGACCCCATCCAGGATCACCTGCTTCTCCTATTCCCACAGCATTCCTTTGGGTTCTGACCTACGCTCTTGCTTCTTCCATACAAAAGCCCTATTTTCTTTTCTTTCACAATGAAACGTTGGCTCATTAAAATCTGGAGCTCAAACATTTAGCAACCAAAAAACTGGTTCCCCTTTCCTTCAGGGCAGGGAGGGCTTGCTCTTCAAACTCTGCCAGCAAGTGATGAGACACTTGCTTTCCATCCTGGAGGTGGAAAGTGTCCCCCCTTCCCAGAGCAGATTGTGTACCACTAATGGGACAAAGGAAAGGGAGGAGAAATAGTTGTCAACATGTAAAAGCAGGTGGAATGATCAGTTCCTGCTACCTGTTCTTCTGCTCATAATCTGTGTCTCCAGTATCCTGAGGACAGAATTCCTTTCATTAGGTAGACACACCACCCACTACTGGGGGAGGGACTCCCTGACTCCCTTGGGTGTGTGCATTAGCCTGGGCCCTAGGTGAATTGCTCACCCTCTTTGTACTTTGTTTCCCAGGGTGTGATTTCCTCATTATTCTGTCACTTGTTCACCTCTGGGCCATACTGTGTGTGTTGTGAGGCTCCAATATCACCACACAGGTGTTAACTGAGAATGTGGGAAAATCTTTGCCTCCCAAGCTCCCCGACCCACCCATCTCTCATAGCTGCTTCTGTCTTCCTTCAACTCATATTTGACTTTCTTGCTATAATTCCTGGGGAGTTCATCATCAGACCCACCTTCTTGGTAAACCCTTCCCATCCACCCCCCTCAAGCCAAATGAGCCCATCTACATGGGCTTTGAACTATGCCCATGTGGAGACAGGATTCCCATCATCCTCCCTAAGAGAAGTAACCAGGTTATTTCTAGCCTGAACCACCTTGGTGTTCCCTCTTCCATTTCTTCTCCATATTTTGTTGAAGGGTTAGGACTTACATGGGAGACTTTCAGTAATGACCATTTTCCTCTTGCCATACTGTCCTCAGGCTTCCCCAGTAGCTCAGCAGTAAAGAATTCGCTACAGTCCATGGGGTTGCCAAGAGGCGGATATGACTGACTGAACTGAACTGAAAGAATTCACCTGCAATGCAGGAGATGCAAGAGACATGGGTTCAATCCCTAGGATGGGAAGATCCCCTGAAGGAGGGCATGGTAACCCACTCCAGTACTCTTACCCGAGAAATCCCATGGGCAGAGGAACCTGGCGGGCTACAGTCCACAGGGTCACAAAGAGTCAGAGACAACTGAAGCAGCTGAGCAGGCATGCACGCACAGTCCTCATACTTGTACCTCAGTTGGTTCCCTTCTTGCAGCTCCAGGTACCTTACTATGGCAACAGGATTTAGTCAGAAACCTGATATACTAAACAGCAGTGGTGATTAACTGCTACTCTTCCTGGAGCTTGGGTCTAAGCCACTGGTGCCCTTGATCCAGGAGCTCACCTTCGCTTTGCTTATCCTCAAGCACAGATGGCTGGTAACCAAGGTTCCTCATCAAACCTAATGGCATCTCTCCTGGTGGCATTAAGCGAACAGTAAAAGCATCACACTGAATCTCTTGCTACTTCTACTCAGGGGAAGGTGTTCCTACCTGTTGTACATGGTAAGAGGAGAGCGGCAGTGGAAAGGACGACCCTCCTTCCTGAAGGCAGAAGAATATGTGATGTCCTATGAAGTTCCTGACCCAGTGTGACTAGGGTAGCGAGTCTCAAGAAAGAATATGCATTAGAACTTTTTGGTGGTGGTGGTTTAGCTGCTAAGTCATGTCCGACTTTTTGTGACCCCATGGACTATAGCCCACCAGGCTTCTCTGTCTATGGGACTGCCCAGGTAAGAATATTAGCGTGGGTTGACATTTCCTTCTCCAGGGGATCTTACCAACCCAGAGATCAAACCCGTGTTTCCTGCTTGACAGGCAGACTCTGTACCACTGAGCCACCTGGGAAGCCAGAACTCTTTGGAATCTGGTAAAAATGCAGATTTCAGGGATCCACTGACAGATTATGAAACTCAAGCATAGAGATTAAATAATTGCCCCACACTTTACAGTGACTGTGGTTTTCATTCTGTCTGCCCTCTGTCTGATGTGAAGACCTGACTCATTGGAAAAGACCCTGATGCTGGGAAAGATTGAAGGCAGGAGGAGAAGGGGATGACAGAAGATGAGGTGGTTGGATGGCATCACCAACTCAAAGGACATGAGTTTGAGCAAGCTCTGGGAGTTGGTGATGGACAGGGAAGCCTGGCACGCTGCAGTCTATGCGGTCGCAAAGAGTTGGACATGACTGAGCAATTGAACTGAACTGAAACTTTACAGTAAGTTAACAGTATAATTATACTATCTCATCATTGACTCAATGGACATGGATTTGGGTGGACTCCTGGGAGTTGGTGATGGACAGGGAGGCCTGGCGTGCTGTGGTGCATGGGGTCGCAAAGAGTCAGACACTACTGAGCGACTGGACTGAACTGAATACTATCTCTATTTAATTCTTTTAAACATATTTATTTTATATTCTAAATTTGATGCTTTTATTATCTGAAGTTTTTAAGAGACCAAATCTGCTGTTGGTTGATTCTCCTGACTATGGCTCATGGAGATTTTTTTGAGCACTTGTTTTATAATTTGAAATTATGAGTTCATACTGTGTGGGCTACCTCTGTGGGTGTCCTATAAGGCTTTAAGTTGGAGTAGGAGGAATCTCTCCAAAAGGGTTTTAGTTTTGCTTCTTTCCAGATGTCTCAGAGATGTTTCCTACCAAGGATTACTTTTTATTAATTTCTTGATTGGAGTCTCCTGGGATAAATTTGAACCTGGGCCTTAAATGTAGAACCCCAGGGATGCAAATTCCCCAAGGAGACTATTTTCCATTCAGAGGAGAGTTGAGAGATTTAAGCTTGTTGGTAGGCTTCCCTTGTGACTCAGCTGGTAAAGAATCCTCCTGTAATGTGGGATACCCGGGTTCGATCCCTGGGTTGGAAAGATGCCCTGGAGAAGGGAATGGCTATCCGCTCCAGTATTCTGGCCTGAAGAATTCCAAGGACTATACAATCCATGGGGTCACAAAGAGCCGGACATGACTAAACAAGTTTCACTTTCACCTTTAAGCTTGTTGGTCACTTTCCTTTGGTCCTAAGTAGACTTTCTAGTTCACTGTTTGTATTAGGGTTCTCCAGAGAAGCAGAACCAACAGAACGTGTATATATGTAGAGAGAGATTTATTTTAAGAAGTTGGTTCATGTGATTATGGAAGCTTGGGAAGTCCAGAATCTGCAGGGCAGGCTGGCAGACCTAGGGACCCAGGGACAGGTTGCAGTTCAAGTCCAAAGGTGACCTGCTGGTAGAATTCCTTCTTGCTTACAGGGATCAACTTTGTCCTTAAATTAAGGTCATCAACTGATTGGACAAGGCTCACTCATGTTATTCTTTATTCAATATCCACTGCTTTAAATGTTGATCTCATTCAAAAAGCATCTTCACAGACACATCCAGAATCATATTTGACCGCATATCTTGGCACTGTGACCCAGCCAAGCTGACACATAAAATTAACCATCAAATCATTTCAGTAAGTGTGGGATATCTGAGGATCCTGACTTTATGCAAGGGTCTCACTTCTAACTTTCTGTCTCACACAGGCCCCAAAACTTCATCTCTTACCCCGCAGAGAATTAGTCTATTTTTAGGCCCAGGCTTCTGAGTTCCATTTAGGATGACCTAATTCTCAAAACTTGAATTTTCATCTGGAAGCCTATTATTGCGCTCATTAACTTACTCTTCTCACTTGATGTTCTTGAGAAAACCAGCTCTTTAATGATGTGTAGGGATTGTGGTAGTGTATTCCCTTGGCCCACAGATCTCAGACCGAGTGATTTGGTAATGGATTTTAGCACCTGCAATTCACACAGTCTTCACTTGATATACTAAAAGAAATTCAAGTTAAAATGTTGTCAGCTCAGAGAGCAATATGATCTGAGCCCACTTGATTTGGGTATCATGCGAGCTCTAGCTTTATGAAACCATGACCACAGATTAATCCAGAACTCACTGTAGAGTGTGTATACCATAGTCATTTTAAATGACCCAATGGGTAAATCTTGCATTCGTGCTACTGATGCTGATAAAGCCACCATTTATGAAGCATGTACTGTTGGGCATTGTGCTAGGCACTGTGCTTAGCATTTTTACAAAAGTTATTTCCTTTGAAACTCATGGATCCAGGAGCTCCAAGGAACCAGCATCTGTTAGAAACAGGTACTGCTGTTACCAGCTTACAGATGGAAAATAACCAAAGCTTGGAGAGGTTGCCTTATATTGCAATATTGCTATGTAACAAACAATTCCACAATCTCGGTGGATTTCAACAACAAGCACGGGTTGTTACAGTTATGTTTTCTGTTTAGTAAACCATACTTACTTCAACCTACAGTGTAGATTCAGTTCTCATGAACTAACCCCTCTGAAACCCCAGGTGTCTTAATTCCAGTTCCCTAGAAGCAGAGCCTGAGATGGGGATTCTTGCACAAGTTACTTATTGGGGGAAAGCCCTCAAGAAAAGGAGAGTGAAGGAATAAGGAGAACTAATCTGAGATGGGGTCACTCTAATCTGATCTGGAGTTCACTCTAATCTGATCCCCTGATCTTTGATCTGGAAAGTGAACTGAAACAGATCTTTGATCTGGAAAGTGAATTTGCCCCACCTGGCAATAAGGGGGCTGGGGTTTTGTAACTCTCTGTTGGTCAGCCAATGGCTGTAAACTGCCCAAGAGTTGTGATGGTGGGGATCTATAACTTCCACTGGCCTGTAGAACCCTATCAAAATGATCTCTAGTCCTCCTGCAGCCACACTGTATCCAAGAGAAGGTTAGCATGCTTCCCCTGCGCCGGGAGAGCATCAGAACATCCGCAGTCTGTGGCTGTGAGACACTGAAGCCCTCGAGAGAGCTGGGAGAACATTAGGGAAAAACGTTCTGTCTTAAATAACTTGAGTGAAGCCTTGCCTGAAGGTGCGGGAGATTTTATACCAAATGGTTTCTTTCTGAAGATGTGAAATGTTTTAATAAAGTGTATTACTATGATAAATCCCTTTTTCCTTATTACACAATCAAAAGCCACGTGTTACATGCTATTTCTGAGATTTTTGCTTCCACCTCTATCTCTCAACTCCTTGTAAGAAAACCTTAGTTCTCTGACAATAAAAGATAAGAAAGAGAAATTAAGAAAACAATCTCATTCACCATCACATCAAAAAGAATAAAATACCCAAGAATAAACCTACCTAAGGAGGAAAAAGACCTGTATTCCAAACTATAAGATGCTGATGAGAGAAACTGAAGAAGCCACAAACAGATGGCAAGGCATACTGTGTTCTTGGATTTGAAGAATCAATATTGCCCAAATGACTCTCCTACCCCAGGCTATCTGCAGATTCAATGCAATCCCTATCAAATTACCAATGATATGTTTCACAGAAGTAGAACAAACATTTTAAAAAATTTGTATGGAAACATGAAAGACCCCAAACAGCCAAAGCAACCTTAAGAAAGAAAAAGGAAGTTGGAGCAATCAGGCTCCCTTGACTCGAGACTATACTACAAAGCTATAGTAATCAAAACTGTATGGTACTGACACAAACATAGAAATATAGATCAGAACAGGATAGAAAGCTCAGAAACAAACCTGCAGACCTGTGATCAATTAATCTAAAACAAAGGAGGCAAGAAATAGAGAAAAGACAGTCTCTTCAATAAGTGGTGCTGTGAAAAATGGATAGCTACATGAAAAAAAAATGAAATTAGAGCATTCTTTAACATCAAACCAAAAATAAACTCAAAATGGACTAAAGACCTAAATGTAAGATCAGATACTATAAAACTCCTAGAGGAAACGATAGGCATGACACTCTGACATAAATTACAGCAATATCACTTTGGATCTGTCTCCTAGAATAATGTAAATAAAGACAAAGTCAACAAATGTGCCCTAATTAAGCTTAAACACTTTTGCACAGCAAAGGAAACTGTAAACGAAATGAAAAGACAATCCACAGAATGGGAAAAAATATTTGCAAATGATTGCAACTGACAAGAGATTAATCTCTAAGATATATAAACAGTTCATATCAAAAAAAACCAATTCAAATCAAATCAAACAAATCAAAAAATGGGCAGAAGATCTAAATAGACATTTCTCCAAAGAAGACACACAGATGGTCAACAGGCACATGAAAAGATGTTCATCACTGCTAATTTTTAGAGAAATGCAAGATTGAGGGCAGGAGGAGAAGGGCATAGCAGAGGATGAGATGGTTGGATGACATCATCGACTCGATGGACATGGGTTTGGGTGGACTCCGGGAGTTGGTGATGGACAGGGAGGCATCACGGTGTGCTGCAGTTTATGGGGTCGCAAAGAGTTGGACACAACTGAGTGACTGAAGTGAACTGAACATCAAAACTACAATGAGATATCACCTCACACTAGTCTGAATGGCCATCATCAAAAAGTCTACAAACAACGCTGGAGAGGGTGTGGAGAAAAGGGAGCCCTCTTGCACTGTTGGGAATGCAAACTGATGCAGCCACTATGGAGAAGAGAAACAGAGGTTCCTTTAAAAAATAAAAATAACTACAAAATGATCTAGAAATTCTTCTCCTGGGCATATATCTGGGAAAAGAAAATAATTCGAAAAGATACACGCATCCCAATTTTCACTGCAGCACTATTTACAATAGCCAAGACATGGAAGCAATCTATATGTCCATCAACTGATGAAAGGATAAAGTAGATAGTGTATACATACACAACAGAATACTTCTCAGCCATAAAGAAGAATGAAATAATGCCATTTGCAGCAACATGAGTGGACCCAGAGATGATCAGACTAAGTGAAGTTAGCCAGACAGAGAAAGACAAGTATCATATGACATAACTTATATGCAGAATCTAAAAAAGTGGTACGAATGAGCTTATTTCCAAAACAAAAAGAGGCTCACAGACATAGAAAACAAACTTATGGTTACCAAAGGGGAGAGATGAGGGGAGGGATGAATTAGGAGGTTGAGATTAACATGTATAGACTACACAACCAACAAGGACCGTGTATATGACAAGTATAGTATAGTGGACTATATTTAATATTTTGTAATAACCTATAAGGGAAGAGAATCTGAAGGATAATTGTGTGTGTGTGTGTGTGTGTGTATGAATGTGTATGTTCAGTTGTGCCTGATTCTCTGAAAGCCCATGGACTGTAGGCCCCAAGGTTCCTCTGTCCATGGAATTCTCCAGACAAGAATACTGGAGTGGATAGCCATTTCCTTTTCCAGGGAATCTTCCTAACACAGGAATCAAACCCAGGTCTCCTACATTGCAGGCAAATTCTTTACTGTCTGAGCCACAAGGGAAGCCATATATATACATATATATATAATATAATATATATATACACACACATATACATATATATATTCACACACACATGTACATATATATATATAAACCACTGTGCTATACATTTGAAACTACCATGATATTATAAATTAACTATACTTCAATTAAAAATTAAAAAAAGAACAGCACACAAATTCCAGCAGTGCAAAGAATTCTTCTTGAATTATTCCTTCTATCACACCAAATTAGCTCCACAGACAAAGGAAGGAGGCTACCTATCATTTGGGAGTTGTTGGCTGTGAATCCAAGAGATCTGGTGACACACTGTTTAAATAAAATCAGTTGGAATCTACAAACTGGTGTGAGCTGGGTGGAGTCGAAGGTATCTGGATTAATTTAAAACAAAACAGAAAAACCTTAGTTCTGACCCACATGGTGGCATTCTTGGGTTGCTATGTAACTTGCTTCATCATTCTCACACTTCCAATCTCTTCTCACTTCCAGCCCAATCATGAAATACAAACACCATCATATCTTTAATAAAATCCTCCTGCTGAATATCTAAATCCCCTTTCTGGCCTTTCTCGCTGTCTGTGGTTTGACCCAAGCTGCTCTTCTGTACTCTCCTTCCCTTTGAATCCCATCCCTTCCTCCTCTGCTTCACTGGTTCCTGATCACACTCACTGGTGTCTTCTCAGCCCAACTTACAGCAGGCAGGAAGCCAGGGTGTCTATAAGCAGCCCAATACGCCCCAGCGATACTGCTGCCCCCAGGTGAGAGGTCCTATTTGTTGGGAGGGGATAGAAGGGTTACCCTGAAATGTGAGACAATACAGGGAAAGGGAAGAAGCAGTCCTTAAGGCAAACACGCTAGGCTACTCTTGAGGGTATGGAAAGGTGTGGGCTTTGGGAGATGAGCTCAGAGCCCGGCTAGGCTGGAGGCAGAGCAGAGCTGAATCCCAAGTGTTTCAACACTGCAGAGCTGAGTCAGGCAGGGAGACAAGCAGCAAGGTGAGTTCCCCTCAAGGGCCTGGAAGCAGGCAGCTCCCAGTCCAGTCCAGTCGGGCCAGTTATGCCAGCTGTGCGCACGAGGCGCATGCTGCTTCGCAATGACAGGAAGCTGCTCGCTCTCCAAGTTGAAGCAGCACTCTTGATCTGGGCAGGCAAAGGCTGCCAGGTGTGTGCTGTCTCCCAGAGTAAGGCAGGGTCCTGTAAACCCTCCTGGCTGGCAACTCCAGCCTGAGCTCCAGGCCATTGAGCCCGAGGACACTCAGCTCTAACAGTCCTTTCCTTCTCTAAGTTATCATTAATAGTTTCCATTTCTTGGGAATAACATTACTTAGTTCATAGATGGGATGTCTAACTGAGAAACCACATACGCCACACGCCTAGCACGACATTTAGCTCACAGTGGGTGCTCAATTAGAGTTTAATCTTTTTGTATCTCTGTCACATTTTCTTCCACAAGAAGCACTTCTCCCCTTCCTTGGGGAGTGAACTTCTGTACTAGTTACGCCTCCCCAGGACCTCCTGGGCTGCCCCCACACCAGCGATATTTTCTTAGCACCCACCTTACATGCCTGGTCTTATCACAAAGTAACAAGTAGCACTGATTCCAATAATTTCTTAACTGTAGTTTACATCTGCACCTTCCCCCTACCCTGTGTTGTTATGCTATTTATCAGTGATGCAGAAATACTTCTTACATGATTTTTTTAAATATTTATTTATTAATTTATTTTTGGTTGTGTGAGGTCTCAGTTGCCATGCTGAATCTTTTGTTGCGGCAAATGGACTCTCTAGCTGTGGTGCATAAGCTCTCTAGTTGTGGTCCACGGGCTTAGTTGTTCCACCACATGTGGGATCCCACTTCCCCGACCAGGGATTGAACATGTGTCCCCTGCATTGCAAGGCAGACTCAACCACTGACCGCCAGGGAAACCCATTCTATTGTCCAATTTAACCTCTTCAAATGTTAGAACTGATTCTTGGGTTGAACTAAACCAGCCCATCTTGATGTCTTGAGCTTAGAGAGTGGTTAATAACATCATTATTCTTTCAATAAAAGGAAAGAATTTGCACCCTCCTCTGAATTTTTTCAAATTGGAAATTTCAGACTATGCTGGCTGAATACAGATTTGAAATGTTTTTCTCTTTTATCTCAAGTCCAACTGTCAGAGCACGGTTGAAAGGTTCAGCCGACATGGTTTGTTTTTCCTAATGAAAGTGTGTCTTACGAGATGTTTGCCTGTTGGGAAGAAAAGTCATGAAAGCCCAAGAGTTAAACTCTGCCAGAGTGGCCACAGCTCCACACCTATGTGGCGTCTTCTTCTGTCCTTGAACAGTTGATAATATGAGTGGTGGGGGAAGAAAGGAAGATAACACAGTCACATTTTAAAAGTAAGCCTTGCTTTGGCCGTGAGAACTGAAAACTATGAAGATCAGAGCAAGTCCATATTCCAAGTCTTCAATGGATCATGTCCTTTGAACATGAAAGCCCCAACTTGGGCTCCCCAAGGTGTGGAATTATTTAAGCGATGGTCACCCTAGACCCAAGTCCAGCTGTGAATAAAGTCAAAGATTTCAAGGCTCAGATCTTTATGAGAATGGGACATTTGACTACACTGTGTATTTCCAAAAATACGATGAGGACTGGAAGTGGGAGGAGACCCAGTGGCTTGGTTTTCCTCCTTTGCCATCCAGGGCTGTGTCCCCTCCTTATTGTCCACCGTAGGACTATCTGTGCAATGTCACTCCAATTAAAAAAAAAAAAAAGGCGCCAGCCATTAGATCTTTTGCCTCTACTTCTCAATTTATTTTTAAAGAATGTGTTTTGGAAACAAGAGTTTTAGCAATATTTATGCATGGACTCATCTGCCTTTTGTCTCATTTCCTCAAACCTGAAATAGGTTTGGGGTACAATTCACAGAAGAATGAGATCCATTTGCCTTCTCACCTTCTGCAGGCTTCTAGATTCCATGATTGGAGCTACTCCCTGATGGCTCAGTCAGTAAAGAATCTGCCTGCAATGCAAGAGACCTAGGTTCGATTCCTGGGCCAGGAAGATCCTCTGGAGAAAGGAATGGCTACCCACCCCAGTATTATTGCCTGGAGAATCCCACGGACAGAGGAGCCTAGCAGACTATAGTCCATGGGGTCGCCAAGGGTTGAACATACTGAGCAACCAGTACTTTCTTTCTTTTTTTCACTGTCACCTCCAGACTCAGAGACCAGTCCTTTCCAGATCCTAAGATATTTAAACGGGTTCTAGGCCAGGTGTTCTGCTCTACCCACATGAGACGTATGCTGGACTTATACTACATTCTTTGTCCTGCATCCCTTTGAGTTTTGGGTTTTCCTTTTGAACCAGGCTGATTTTTTATCCTCTACTTCTGGCTTTGGTTTTCTTTCTTGCGCCCCCTGCCTCAGTTCCTTGGGAACTTTCTTGTTCTTACTCATCCTGTGCCACCTTTGTGACACCCTCCTGTCTTCCCACATTTCTCCCATTCAATCTCCTGTCAAGACACTTGCTACTCACTCACTCTCTGCCTGGCTATCCTGTCCTTCTGCCTCCTGTCGGAGCTATATGCTGCACGCTCTGGGGCCTTTCCAGCTTTCTGCCAGCCTTGTGATATATTTCCAGCGCCTACAGTGTCTCACTAGTCTGTCCTTCCAGACCCTGGGATCCAGCTGGTTAAAAGGCTATGACTGAGCCTCAGTGAATCAGCCATAGCTTGTTGTTCTGCATCAGGAACCATAACTATGGGTCTGGAACTCTAGTCATGTTTTGACAAATTCCAGTCCTGTGTCTACTGAAAATACACTGGTTATGGAGGACCTGGGTTTGAATCTGAGCTCCACCTTTCATCTTCCGGGGCCTTCTGGCCAAATCCCTTCCTCTTATTTTCCTTATCTATGAAATGGGACCCCGAAGGCTCTTCCAACTCTGAAGTGCCTTGATTCCTGTATACTTTCATCTGAGGCGGTTCTGTTTTCAAAGGTGAATGAGCTCCTCATGAGACTCATTAGTTTGGGTGAACAGAACTGATGTCCTATCCTTGGTCTTACCTAAACTTGATTTAAACCTTAACTATCTTCTTTTCCCAATGGCATTTTATTCTGTATTGCTTGGCTTAGAGTCTCATCAAATAATTTGACAAGTACCTATTATATATTGGCATGGAGGAAGAATGACTTTGAGAATGAGATGAGACACTTGCACATGAGTGTCTTCCTCCTGAACAGAGATAAAATACCAAAACTGCATCTGCGGACCACCCTAAAGCAGCCAGGGCTTCCAGATGTTTCCGCCCCTGCTGTGCCTCTTGCAGACCTAGGGCAGGGAATTTTAAGAGCCTTCCTAGGGATGTATTTTCTCTCCTTACAGAAGAAGAAAATAAAATCAACCTATACCTTGGGAAAGATCATAAACACTGGGGTCTTTAAAAGAGTAACTCTGAGCTGACCCAATTAAGACAGGCTCTTCTCCATGTTTATCCTGAGAATTCAGCATCTCATTTCTCTAGCAATTCAAAACCCATATATTGCTCTTGTCTACCTTATTTGAACCTGAAAATAACAACTTCGTGAGATAGGCAAGGCAAATATATATATGTATATATATACATTCCTGTTCCCATTTTTCATACAAGAAATCTGAAGCTCAGAAAGATTGTGTGACTTGTTCAAGTCACTTTCCCAATGCTTGACCCTATGTTGTCTCTCTTCCCTTCATTATCTTTTTAAACCTGAGAATGTGTGTCTGCCTGCTCAGCTATAAGCCTGAGCCTTGCTTTGCAGTGATGAGCAAAGAACCTCTTCAGACAGTTCCATAGATCATTTTCAGGCAGCTGTGGAGAGGACAGTAAACATGCTCCAACAGCTCAGGGTGCAGAGCAGCAAGCAAGATATGGTATTATATATGGCCATGGAGCCGGAAGCCCCAGATCCAGTCCTCCTGGTGGTATGACAGATGACTTCATAGCTCCAAAAATATTTTCAGTCAGTTTCTCATAAGCTCCAGTTGTCTACAGCTTCCAGAAACATTTATGAGGTAGGGAGAGGGGCACCAATGGAGTGCTTATTTCTGCTCTGCTTTCAGTAAAATTACAAAATGAGACTTTTAATTTGCTACTTCTCTAAGAAGCTTGACCCAGAACATGTAGTGGGTTGATAAGGTCTTCCTTTCCTTTCCTCTACTTTTTAACAGGAGAGTGATTCTAGGGAAGAACCAAATGCTGCAATTACTAAGCAAGAAAGAGGGGGCCAGCCATGTATCTAATTATTAAGCCTCATATGCGTGCCTGCTTACTTCCTGATGCGTAAACAGCAAGAGGGTCCTGTGTATGGGAACAAAGTTCAGGTAAGCTCACAGACAAGCCCATACACCGCTCCTCTCAGGATGACCCTGTGGTTGGCTCCCTACATAAACACGGCAGGGCTGAGCCTTTAAGAGCTGGAGGGGGAGATGGTCCTCCCCATTGTGGGAATCTGCTGATGGGAAAAAGACTCTCTGCTCTTGGCATATCAGACAAGAGACGGCCCCTCAGGAGACCTGCTGCAGCCTCCTGGTCGTAGCGAGAGGAAACCAGAGAGCAGTGAGAGGCACGCAGAGCACCAGGGTCAGACACGGCCCTTGGGTGGCTGGTCCTGCTTTTTCCTCCCAAGGCAAGGCCACCAAGGCAGCACAGGTCTCCAGAACCTACACCTGCCAGGCGTCTGAGTAAGGGGGAGCATTCCACGGATGCCTGAGTGCCGAGATCTCAGGCAGGAGGCAAAGGAATGCAGGAACAGACAGGGCAGACTGTGCAGAACACAAACAACACTCAGCTGATCCCCACAGCCCCTGTTCTGAGAGAGAGAGAGAGAGAAACAGAGAGAGCGCTAGCTGGCTATCCCAGCTGACTCCTAAGTAACTAGGAAACCCAAAAGAACTAGGACAGTACTTGGCTTGCTGATAGGGGTAGCATGCTGGGAGCCCTGTCAGGTGAGGGGGGGGAGAGGGGGAGAGAGAGAGAGAGAGAGAGAGAACCTCCACAAAAGCAGACAAAGTCCCAAGATGCAGTGACAACCTTCCTTTAAGCGGGCAGAAACTCCAGGTGACTCCACAGGGCCATGGATGCTCTGGGGGACACTGGAATCTTTGCGGCTATACTTTGAAGGGGCCATAAGTATATGGGAAAAAATTCAGAGGTGGTTTTGACTTCATGAAGCATTTAAAAGTTCCTTAGAAACCCACCACAGCAATGAGCAGTCTCTGCTAAAGATGTTTTTGAGAAATGGAGTATTTCCTGCCATATCAATAAATGAGGAGGTCACAGTCATCCCCCCAGGGCAACCAGGAAGAACAATACCTGTCATCCAGAGGCCACTGGGCTGCAGCCACTCCCTAAGGTGAGCACTGAGGGGAAATGCAGGATGCTGGCCCAGGACAGCTGAGATGCACATGAAAGGAATGATTTCAGTGAGCACAGGCTCTTGCACCTTCCCATACATAGAGAAGTGCTAAATTCCTCAACTTGAGATACCTGGTTTTCTTTAATTCACAAAAATACTTTTGATATTCAGACTAGCTGCCCTTTGTTACAAACTACTATATAACCTGACTCCTCACCCCACCCCCAGCCCCCGCCTCCTCAGAGCAATTCCCTCAGGGTCACTTGAGATGCTGTTTCCAGGCTTGAAGTCCTAAAAGTTCCCACCAAATAAAACGTAACTCTCAACTTCCAGGTTGGACTGTTTTTCAAGTTGACATTTTGTAGAAAGAAATATGTGCGCCCAAGTCCTCGGACCTCACTGCCACATCTGTCCAGCTGTCTAGCGTCAGCCCCAGCTCAGCACTCCTGAGTCGTACTTGGTTATCTTGGGAGGCTGCACCAAGAGGTTTTTCTGTTTTGTTTTGCTTTCCTGAATGGCTTGGTATTTCAATTAATTCTCATTCGTCTTTCATTGAAATGTGCCATTGCTTTTCCTCTGTTTTTACCCTCTGAGTTGACTTCTGGCTTTGGCAAAAGCAGGACACTGAAAAATAAATCGTAAAACCTGGAAAATCTCTCAGCTCCAACATTAAAAATCTTGAAGTTGTACATAAGAGATAAGCCTGGGTCTTTAGTTTTAATTAGATCAGAAAGACTGCAGACTCTGGAGCTGGACAGATGTGCAGGCAAATCCTGTGTTTGATGTTTATATCCAGGTTCCTTTGGGCAAGTTCCCTCATCTCTCTGCCCCTCAGTTTTCTCATCTGTAGAGCAGAGATCGCTGTGCCATCCTTATTAGGTTGCCTGAGGATTAGATCAGGCAGTCATGTACAGCAGGCAGTACATGGTAGCTATTCAACAAATGCCACTTCCTTCTCCAGCTGCCCTCTTGTCCTCCACGTCCCTGTCAGCAGCTGCCACCCCAGACACGGCTCACACGGCTGCCATCCATCTTCATAAAAAGCCCGACGATGGGGGTTCTTTTAGGGAAACATGAAGGGAAGCGGTAGTCAGGAGCTATGAGCATCTGTTAATCCAAGCATTTTAACAGATTTCCTTTGAACAGAGAACACCCCTATCGTATACCACATACATGAGACTTTTCATTTTCCGTGGAGAGGCATTTCGGTTAAATGTGAGCCTCTGGAATCAAGCAAGCCTGAGATCCTGTGCCAGCTTGGTCATTTACTAGCTGTGTGACATGGGGAGGTTAATTAACTCTCAAAACCTCAGTCCCCTCATTTGTGAAAGAGAGAAAGCAAACCGTACCTCACAGGATTGGTTGTTATATTGATTACATGAAATAATACTCACTGGGCACTGTTTCCATTATCTGCTACTACACAGCACACCTTCTCAAAACTGAATGACTTAAAAAAAAACAGTTTATGATTTCTCATGATTCTGCAACCTAAGCTGGGCTCAGTTGGGTGGCTCTTCTGTTCCAGGTCATGTCTATGGGGCTGAAACATACAAAATGGCTCCTTCACGCCCATGTCTCACACCCCACGGTGGCTGGAACAGCTGGGGACGATCCAGCAGCCAGCTAGCTAGCAAGGGCTCTTTCTCTCTCTCTGCCCCTCCCCTCACCATTTGGAAACCTGGGCTTTCTTTCCACATAGCAATCTCGGAGCAGATGGTCTTCCTATTTGGCAGCTGGCTCCCGAGAGAGAAGCAAAAACTGCCAGACGTCCTAAAAGTTAGGTCTATCACTGGCACAGGGTCATTTCCATTACATTGTGTTGGTCACAGCAACTCAAAGGGCCAGTACAGATTCAGTGGGAGGGGGAATGAGCCCCATCTCATCCAGTGAGGAACAACATGCGCCTACAGGATGGAAAGGACTTGATGGTGGCCATATTTGGGGACCAGCTGCAATAAGGCTGTAGTCCAGTGCCTGGAACAGAATTCAGTTTCAAAAATGCTCTCTTGAGATCTCTGCACATATCAGAAAATGAAACATAGTCTCCACATCTAAAATTTCAGGAGATCTTGGTTTTTTCAGATGGATGAACAAGAAATAATTCCAAGCAGGCACTCCCATCTGAAGCCTCAAGAATGCCAGATTCCTCCTCACTCGTCACATGTATGCCTTGGGCTTTATGTAAATAGCCTTCTCAGAGTGTTGTAAGCAGTGCAGAGGTCCTATTAATGGGGATTAACACAAATTAATGCAACCAATCCTAGGGAAAAGGTGGTTCTTGCAACACAGAGCAGAAGGTGAAAACCCATTTTAAAGGAGACTTATGGCCAGAGATGTTTCATAGTAACTACAAAAAAAAAAAAAAAAACCCACTTGGGAGAGACTTCTACTACAACAAGGAATAGTTTCACGTCTTCATGATCCTGTGAACCATTAGACAGTGATGGATATGGAAGAGAATACTGTTGCACCAAGGCGGAGGTGAGGAGAATACGGATATTTTCATTAATTGGACTTCATAGCAAAGGCAAAGGCATGAAGGCAGAGCCTTCACAAATGCCAGGTCAAGTATTTCTCATGAAAGATTAGGTTTTCTCCACCACCATCCCCTACCCGACACAAGTTAGCAAAGTTATATGACATTCTTCTTGAATAAGAATGGAATAGAGGACAAAGCAAGGAAAGAAACAGTTGGTGTGGATGTTCAGGACCAAAGATGGAGACTAAGAAAAATTTCACTAATTCTGGAGAAATTCAGAAAACAGATATACCCACCAGATGAAATTACCAGATTTTTCTCCCACAGCTTGAAAGTGTTAGTCACTCAGTTGTGTCCAATTCTTTGCAACCCCATGGACTATAGCCTACCAGGCTTCTCTGTCCATGGAATTCTCTAGGCAAGAATACTGAAGTGGGTTGCCATTTCCTATTCAAAGGGATCTTCCAAACCCATGGATCAAACCCAGGTCTCCCACATTGCAGGCAGATTCTTTACCATCTGAGCCACCAGGAAAGCCCCAGAGCTTATACCAGTATGTTTAACTACAGGAGGGAATAAGGCATCAAGACATTATAAAATCCTGCCTTTTGAAGTTAGGCAAAGTTTGAAGTTTGTAGAGTCAGGGAGGAGATTACATCTGTGTTGTATATTCTGTGTTTGTATATTCTGTGTATATTCTGGGCAGATTTAAATGCATCTGCTGACACAGTCTGTGGTCACGGTGCAGTTGAAGTAGGCAAACTTTGCTTAGATGCTTTTTCCTCCTTGTAATCACCCATCACGCTTCTGAGTTGCCCTTTTGTGCTTCTGAGTTGCCCGTTTATCTCCCTATTCCCGAATGCCCTCACGGTGCAGGGTCTCTTCTCTCATATCACAACAATTTATACCAGAAGAGGAAAAAGAAATTTTTTTTTAAAATCTGCTGGGAAAAGAATTTCTTTTAAGGAGGAAACTGTCTTTATGTAGGAAATACCTTGACAGGCTGTTGAAGGATGGAAGGGAATAAATACCCTGAGGACATGGTCTGGGAGTGGGTACCAAAACAATAAAGAAGGATGAAGGGACCCATGCTGGAAACCCACAGGAGCTAGAAATAGGGACAGAGCCCAGAACAGAGCATGGCCAGCAGCTGGCACTTACGATGGCAGAAACGGCCCAGTGACATTTTTCAACAGTGTTAACTACTACAACATCAGTTTCCAAACTTTCTTGGCTCACAGTACCCTTAGTCTCCCTATAATTTTTTCTGGTGCCCCTCCCCACCCCCACCAAGGGACAAAAGAAATGTAATCATTGTTTTATTAAATCCAAACAGCTTAATATATCCAAACATAGTAGTGTCTCCTGTTCCATGTTGATTTCCACAAGGCACTTGGTTTTTTTTTATCTCATCAACCCTGAACATCCAAGATTCACAAAGATAAGATATCATTGAAAGGAATGTAGCACAATCTACTGTTGAAACAGGGAACTACTTTGAGCTGGGAGCTTGTGCAGGGCCCAACAGATTTTGTATATGGCTTTGTTTCTTTTGAAAATGTAGACGAGCCTACACACAGATGTGAGTTTGCTGCAGCCCCTGGGGGTGTTTGGTACTACTGTTTTGGGAAGCATGGACCACAGAATTCACTTCTCCGTTGCTACACTGACTGCCATATTGTCCTGCGGTCTCTCCCACCTGCAGCAAGTTCTAACACACCCGAAGAGGCCTTGTGTCAGTGTCTAAATGGATGAGTACTGAAGATAGTTCCTTGAGGTAGGCTGGGGACAGCAGACACAGCTCAGAAGAGCAGAAAGTAGAACTAGTTCAGTAGAGGCAGGAAGTCAGTGTGAGAAGTGCACCCTTGGGTGTGACCTCTGGGTCTTTTAGATACACCAGAGTGGCATTTCACTTTCTGTAAGATTTGGAATAGAATTTGAGTCAATCTTTGGACAGAACGACTCCAGTTGACATTTCTTAAGAGTTGAACATCGATTATCTACTGGCCAGGTTTGTAGAATATTTAATATAAATTACCTTGATTGCTTAACCTAAAATTGGAAAAGTGTGTTACAGGGACAAAAAAAAAGTCCTCCCATGGAATATATTTTTTGACAACAAAAATGTGAAGGTGGAGAACAGCCTTAAAGACTGTCCTTTTATATCAGTCACCCAATAGTGTCATGCCTAACTGGTAATCTGGGCTTTCATTTAAATGCAGAACATAAGATTTAACACTGCAACTACTTCTAAGTAAGTATACAATTCAGTAACGTGTATCTAACATATTGTGCATCCAAACTCAACTTGTTCATTGCAAAACTAAAACTCTGTACCCTTTAAACCACTTCCCACTCCCTCCTTCCTCTGGTAAGCTGCATTTTATTTCTGTTTCTACAAATTTGACTATTTTAGATACAGCATATGAATGCAATCATACAGTATTTGTCCTTCTGTGTCTGACTTACTTCATTTAACATAATGTCCTTAAGGATCATCCTTATGGATGATAGATGATATCCATGGCTTTTCTCTGATAGCTCAGTTGGTAAAGAATCTGCCTGCAATGCAGGAGACCCCAGTTTGATTCCGGTGTCAGGAAGACCCCCTGGAGATGGGATAGGCTCCCCACTCCAGTGTTCTTGGGCTTCCCTTGTGGCTCAGCTGGTGAAGAATCTGCTTGTAATGAGGGAGACCAGGGATCGATCTCTGGGTCGGGAAGATCCTCTGGAGAAGGGAAAGGCTTTCCACACCAGTATTCTGGCCTGGAGAATTACATGGACTGTATAGTCCGTGGGGTTGAAGAGAGTCTGATATGACTGAGTGGCTATCACTTTCACCTTTCATGACATCCATGCTGTAGCAGGTGTCAGAACATCCTTACCTTTTGAGTCTGAATGATATTTCAGTGTCTGTATCTACCACATCTTGTTTACTTAGTCATTTATCAGTGACACTCGGGTTGTTCCCACCTCTTGATTATTGTGACCAGTGCTGATATGAACATGCATGTGGACTCTCCTCTATTTTTTCCATTGTACTTCCCACTTTATACCGTATTATACAACTTGCATATTTAATGTTTATTGTTTACTGTCTGTTTCCCCTCTCTACCATGGAAATTCCATTAGCGTAGGGATTTTTGTCTGGCTTCTTCCCTGATGTATCCCAAGTAAAACAGGGTCTGACATATAATAGAAACTCACTAAATAGTGCTTGTTAATAAAATTAGTATCAAACACTGACCACACACCAGGCTCTGTGCTAGGCTGGAGGAAGCACCGGCAAATAAGACATGGAACTTACAGTTCAGTGGGGAAGTGAAGTATAATTAACTGGTGGGTTCAAATTTGATAAAACAAGCTTCCTTACGAGAAAGTTGTTAGTTCTGCAGCTGACCTTTTCCTTCACGTGGCTCCTCTTGCTTGAGCATCACTATCTCTGTTACTTACGTGTCCTAATGACGAGGATAAGTTATTTCTATCTATGCACTTAAATTCAACTTGATGTGAAGACATTTGAATAATTTAAATTGTGATGGAATGACGATTCTATTTTTATGTTATCTCTGCTGGAACATTTCCACCCACCGATCTGGCTTAATTGGAGAGTATATTGCAGGATTCTCTTAAACATTTTTCATTTAAGATTAAGATCCACATGAAGAAAAGCTTTAAATGTTTTTCTCATCATACCCCCATAGAATTACTTGGAATACCTCTAAAAAGGAATTATCTGATTTCCAAAACCCAGGTGATAGCTAATTTTTTTAATCAGTATTTTTACTTGAATAAAATTCCAGTGTTTCTTAAAATAGCTAAGCATCCTCTTGGGTTGGTGTCCCAGGAGTTTATCTACGAAGAGCTCAGAAATTCTGTTCTGTTCTCTGGGTGTATGTGGTCAGTGTGCTTGATTCTCTCTCCTGCTTCTACCTTAGCATATTAAAATTATTCTTTATACCCCCTTCTCTCAGTAAATAGAAAACTTTCTTCGTTTTTTTCTATGAAATAAAAAGGAATATATGATTATTCCAGAAAGCACAGTCAAAGAAAGAACATACAGGACACCAACTGTTTCAACTGCTATTAAAACCTGGCGAATAGGATTCCAATTTGTGTTGCCCAGACTTGGTAGCCATTAGGCCCAGGCGGCAACTGAGCACTTGACATGTGGCCAGACTGAACTGAGATGTGTTTAAGGTGAAAACACACAGAGTTATAGATTTCACACACACACACAAGGAGAGGTAAAATGTCTTCACAGCTTTTATATTGATTACAGGTCGAAATTATAGTGTTGTTGATATACTGGTTAAACAAAGTATATTATCAGTTACATGAGTTTCTTTTCACCTTCTTCTTTAATGTGACTACTAGAAAACGTAGAATTATAGGGCTTGCATTGCATTTCTCAGAGAAGGCGATGGCACCCCACTCCAGTACTCTTGCCTGGAAAATCCCATGGACAGAGGAGCCTGGTAGGCTGGGGTCGCAAAGAGTCGGACACGACTGAGCGACTTCACTTTCACTTTTTACTTTCATGCACTGGAGAAGGAAATGGCAACCCACTGCAGTGTTCTTGCCTGGAGAATCCCAGGGACAGGGGAGCCTGGTGGGCTGCCGTCTATGGGGTCGCACAGAGTCAGACATGACTGAAGCGACTTAGCAGCAGCAGCATTATATTTCTATTGGACACTGCTGCTCAGATAATCATTTTCTGTGTGTCTGTACATATACACATATTGTGGGAGCAAAATCATGATACTTTCTATTTCATAACCCACATTCTTCACTTATTAATATATTATTGGCATATTTCCATGTCTACAGATATAGCTCTCTAAAATTATTTGTAATAGCCACAATGTTCTAATGTAAAATTACACTGTAGTTTCTTGAACCAATATGTTCCCACTCTCCACTGTTTAAAAAAAGCACTCTAAATAGATAACTAATGAGAACCTACCGCATAACACAGGGACCTCTACTCGGTGCTCTGTAGTGACCTAAGCGGAAGTAAATCTAAAAAAGAGGGGATATGTGTTTACCTATAACTGATTCACTTTGCTGAACAGCAGAAACTAACGCAACATTCTAAAGCTACTATACTTCAATGAAAATTCTAAAAAACAAAACAAACAAAAACCAAATATCCTTGGACTCACAACTGTGCTTATGTGAATGATTATTTCATTACACTAATTTTCCAAAAGTGAAATTGCTAAATCAAAAAACACATTTTCAGGATTTTTGTTACTAACTAAAAACCATCAAGTCCCCTCTCTAAAAATGTGGTACTAGTTTAAGCTCATCAAGCAGGTATTCTTGGGTTCATTTCTTTATAGCTTTCCTTTACTGATGGTTAGGGTTTTAAGAAAAGTCTCAGTGTCTTCATTTTACTTCTACTATCATAAGTAAAATGGAAGTGTTCCCCATTTTTATTAGCACTTTGTGATTCATCTTTTGTTAAACTAACTTCATGTCTGTGGCCCATTTGTTTTTTTGGAGAATTCCTCTTTTGTTATTGATTTACAAGGCTTCTTAATATAGATTAATTATACTACTCCTTGGTCACACATGTTCCATGTGCTTTTATTAGTTTATCTGCCCTTTAATCTTTTGTTATTTTTTGATGTCCATAGATTTTAGTCCTTACATAATTTTTTAAAATAACTGTCCTTGAGCTGATATTTAGGAATTCCTTTCATACTTTAAAATGATGTCATTATTCAAGTATAACATCTTCTAGTATATTCTTGCTGACATATTTTACATTTATTCCCTTACACCATATGGAATCTATTTTTTTGCGTAGAAGTTATGAGGGCTATCTTTTCAAAATGTTTAGCTAGATATCCGAATTCCATTTATTAACCAGCTGTCCTTTTCTTCATTTGTTTAAAAAATAAGCTAATGTGGAAGGATTGGGTCCATACAAGGTCAAGTCCGTGGAACATCATAGAAGTAGGTTGGAAAAGGCATGCATTTGAGTCCCAGAAACATGTGGGCAGGGATCGGGGTAAATCAGAGTGGAAGATCAGGAAGAAGGGCACAGGCTACCAGTCTTCTGCACTGATCCTAGTCATGAGTGACCTTAGTTGAGTTTATGGTTTTAATCTACTCAGAATCATGTGCCACTTACAAAATCTGAGTAAATTTAATCTGTCTTGCCCCAGAAATATGTGCACACACATCTTTGTACATAATTGCATGAGGTTTATAGATCCCCTGAAGTCTGTGCAGGAGACTTACTGGGATACACAGACCTCAAGAGGGCTGCTTTCCTTGTGGAAGAGGAGATCAAAGACCTAGAGGTAAGTCATACTCCAGGTAAAGGCAGGCACGGGGTTCTACTCCTCCTTTATGCAGTCATATTGAATACTCACTCGCCACTCCCCAAACTAAGAGTATACTTCCCAGCCTCAGGCCTCTGTTCCTACAGACATCTTGTTTAAAATGGCATTTTCCGCTACAGTGGCTATTCCTGGTTGCCACCCCAGCATCCATTTTCCACCCTGAAATTTCTATCAGAATCCTAAATTTTCCTCTGTTATATTTTCACTCTAGGAATAGACTCCACCCACTAAGCACCAGGGGTGGATCCTGGCTGACTCAGACCAGCCAGGACACTATGTTCTTTGACCACAGTCACTGGTCCAGCAGTGGACCTGTGACCTAAGCCATCCACGTGATGGAAATGGAGGCCTCTTGCTTGGGAAAAAGCTGGAGCAGAAGCATGCTCTCTGCCACTAGACACAAAAGGGGAAGCAAAGGCACACCCTGCTGCTGTCAGCCATCCAACCAACCAGCTTTAGAACAAAGACAGCACCTTGGAAGGCCATGTGAGGAGCAGAGGATATTCCTTAGTGAGATACTGAGCTGCTGTTTATGTTGAGTATGTTTTTTGTTCCAAGCTTCCTAACTGACACATGCTGGCCTAGGGAAACCCAGTTGAGACACTACCTTCTCTGCACCTTCCACAGTTAAGCCAGCTAGAAGGGATGCCTCCCTCCAATGCATTTCTCCAGCCCTTTGTTCCTCTCTGCCATATTGCATGAATACCCCTTACTACATTGGACACAAATTCTAGGTGAGGAACCACAGCTTGGGACATTTCATATCTTCACAACACCTAGCTGATGTTCAATGATTTTTTTTTTTTTTAATTACACTAGGAATGCCTTACTCCATGACTGGGTCTGGGTCTTCCATTATCACCAAGATAAACGAACAGGGACTTCCCTGATGGTCCAGTAGGTAAGTACACTCCCAATGCAGGGGGCCTGGGTTTGATTCCTGGTTGGGGAACTAGATCTCACATGCTGCAACTAAGACCCAGTGTAGCCAATAAATAAATACTAATTAATAAATAAATGATTGGAGAAGGCAATGGCACCCCACTCCAGTACTCTTGCCTGGAAAATCCCATGGACAGAGGAGCCTGGTAGGCTGCAGTCCATGGGGTCGCTAAGTCGGACATGACTGAGCGACTTCACTTTCACCTTTCGCTTTCATGCATTGGAGAAGGAAATGGCAACCCACTCCAGTGTTCTTGCCTGGAGAATCCCAGGGACAGGGGAGCCTGGTGGGCTGCCGTCTATGGGGTTGCACAGAGTCAGACACGACTGAAGTGACTTAGCAAAAAAAATAGCAATAGCAATAAACAAATGATAGTCTCTTTAAAAAATGAACAACATGCTTGGATGTCTGATGAAAGTGCTGCATCTTAGACCTTGATTCTTTCTGTCTTTCTTAACATTGAGGAGCACTAAGTGTGTGGTTTGATAAGGTAGAGAGGAGATAAAAGAGAACTAGACCTGCATCTTCTGAAGTGAGAGGATGATAAACACCAAAAAGGTAAGAAGTATGTGTGTGTGTGTTATATGTAACTTAGTATACGGAGGTAACTACCAAAAGAATCAGCTAAAAGAAATGAAAGCAGTTAATCCAAGGAGAGTAAAATGAGAAGGGGGCTTCTGTTGTTTGTAATGAAGTTTTTCTGAACAATTCATTAAGTTGTCTACCTATAAAACCATAATGATTTTTTTAATTGTTGAATTAAAAATAAAAAGTTATACACCACCAGGTGAAAACAAATAACTAAAAGTAGTCACCCCTGGAGAAGAGGATTATGATGGAGGGGGCTAAATGAAGCACAGAAACATTTTCATACCTTTAAATACCATTTGAGCTTTTATCTCCACGTGTGTTCAATAAACATCTCTCTTTCTTTCTTTCTCTTCGGCAAATAGATGGGTTACAAAAATGGTCACAGTAATTGTTCTCCTTGTATCTATGTCCCTGTGTAGCACCTTCTGGGTTAGTCCCTGGCTTTGGCCACTTGACTTGCAATGGCCAAAGGAACAGCAGAAATGGGACACGAATATGACAGAAGCTTGAAGAGTGCTTGTGCCTTGGGTCTGTCCTCTCCTGCTGTTCTTGGAACTCTTGACACTGTAGCCCAGCAAGACCAGCAGAAGAGCCACCCAGCAGAGGCCAGTCCAAATTCCCCACTCACTGGATCATGAGCTACTGAACAGTTACATGTATACAAATGGCATGAAAACATCCTCTAACACCATACACCAAAATAAACTCAAAATGGATCAAAGACTTAAATGTGAGGCCAGACATTATAAAACTCTTGGAGGAAAACATAAGCAGAACACTCTTTGACAAAAATCTCAGCAAGGTTTTTTTGATCCATTTTCTACAGTAATGAAAACAAAACCAAAAATAAACAAAGCAAACCTATTTAAACTTAAAAGCTTTTGTATAGCAAAGGAAACCATAAATAAAACAAGAAAGACAACCCACAGAAGGAAAAAAAATATTTGCAAATGAAGTGACCAACAAGAGATTAATCTCCAAAACACACCAACAGCTCACATAGCTCAATATCAAAACAACAAACAACCCAATCAAAAAATGAGCGGACGATCCAAATAAAAAAAATTCTACAAAGAAGACATACAGATGGCCAAAAAGCACATGAAAGGATGCTCAACATCACTAATTATTAGAGAAATGCGAATCAAAACTACAATGAGGTATCACCTAACACCAGTTTCAGAAAGGCCATCATCAAAAAATCTACAAACAATAAATGCTGGAGAAGGTGGGAGAAAAGAGAACCCTCCTACACTGTTGGTGAGAATGTAAATTGGTGTAGTCACTGTGGAGAACAGTACTGGGGTTCCTTAAAAAGCTAAAAATAAAATCACCATATGATCCAACAATCCTACTATTGGGCATGCACCTGGAGAAAACCAAAATTTGAAAAGAGAGGTGCACCCAATATTCACTGCAGCGCTGTTTACAATAGTTAAGACATGGATGCAACCTACACCTCCATTAGCAGATGAACAGATAAAGAAGTGTGGTACATATATACAATGGAACATTACTCAGCCACAAAAAAGAATGAAATTATGCCATTTGCAGCAACATGGATGGGCCTAGTAAGTGAAATAAGTCAAAGACAAATATCGTATGATACTACTCACACAGAAAATTAGTTTAAAAAATCATAAAAATGAACTTATTTGCAAAACAAAAACAGACTTCTAGATTTTGAAAACAAATTTATGGTTACCAAAGAGGAAATGCGTGCGGTGGGAATAAATTAGAAGCTTAGGATTCATATACACACTCTACTATATATAAAACAGATAACCAATGAGGACCTACTATACTACTGTATAGGACAGGAAACTACGCAATATTCTGTAACAACCTAAATGGGTAAAAACCTGAAGAAGAATGAATACATGTATGTGTACAACAGAATCACTTTGCTGTACACCTGAAACTAACAAAACATTAAAAATCAAGTATACTCCAATAAAATTAAACAAACAAATAAATACTTTTCAAAACGATCGACTACCTAAATAAAAGTTTGCATTAAACTTTTAAATTTGGGGCAAGTTCAGTTCAATGTGTCAAATGCTAACTGATAGATGCTGATACAGATATAGACACAGAAATAAAACAGAAATTATATATTTCTAGGACTCAACCCAGATTTCTGGATTTCCAGATCCCGACCTAGATTTATGGGATCATACTAGAGGGTGAATCCTGAGAATTTGCATTTAAAAGTCTCTATAATGACTCTAACACAACCTGGGCAAGCATTTGAGAACTACAGGTATACAATGAAGATCAAAGGGTTTGGAGATCTGAGTGTGAAGCCAGGTATTTCTACTTACTGTGAAATCTTTGGCAAGTGAAGTTAAACTTCTCTGAGCTTCCATTTTATCCTCGGGAAAATAGCGGAAGTTAGGGTGATGAAATAGGCTGGTATATGGAAAAAAGTCCAGCATTATACATGGAATTTCTTCCCCTACCTCCTCCAGCAAACCCTAATGGATCCTTACAGAGGAAGCCAATTCAGTGTATAATCTGGAAAGCCTGCGGGTGGTTTGGCTATATTGGATTCTTATTGTCCTTTCTATCTTTAACAAAGCACAGGACAGAGAGCGGGTGATGGAAAACCACTCTCGGAAGGGTTTTATTTCCCTTGTTTGTCAGGGTGACTTTAAGGAAAATGTTATAGTGTGAAATAAGAAACTTTCATGATAGAATGGAAGAGACCATAAAGGAAAAACAGGGCTGTTATCAGATTCATGATTTTGAACGAATAATTTGGAAAATCTCAAATGCAGGACAAGAGGTTTCCAATGAGGGAACAAGAAATCTAGGACCCAGGGCAAATAGCATGACAGCAACTTCAGAAGGTCAAATTGCCTCCACTTTTTTTTGAGTCTATAGATGAAAGTGAAAGAGGAGAGTGAAAAAGCTGGCTTAAAGCTCAACATTCAGAAAACTAAGATCATGGCATCTGGTCCCAACACTTCATGGGAAATAGATGGGGAAACAGTGGAAACAGTGTCAGACTTTATTTTGGGGGGCTCCAAAATCACTGCAGATGGTGACTGCAGCCATGAAATTAAAAGATGCTTACTCCTTGGAAGGAAAGTTATGACCAATCTAGATAGCATATTGAAAAACAGAGACATTACTTTGCCAACAAAGGTCCGTCTAGTCAAGGCTATGCTTTTTCCAGTAGTCATGTATGGATGTGAGAGTTGGACTGTGAAGAAAGCTGAGCACCGAAGAATTGATGCTTTTGAACTGCAGTGTTGGAGAAGACTCTTGAGAGTCCCTTGGACTGCGAGGAGATCCAACCAGTCCATCCTAAAGGAGATCAGTCCTGGGTGTTCGTTGGAAGGACTAATGCTATAGCTGAAACTCCAATACTTTGGCCACCTCATGAGAAGAGTTGACTCATTGGACAGGCCCCTGATGCTGGGAGGGATTGGGGGCAGGAGGAGAAGGGGATAACAGAGGATGAGATGGCTGGATGGCATCACCGACTCGATGGACATGAGTTTGGGTAAACTCTGGGAGTTGGTGATGGACAGGGAGGCCTGGCACGCTGCGATTCATGGGGTCACAAAGAGTCAGACACGACTGAGCGACTGAACTGAACTGGGCTTCCAGGTGGCGCTAGTGGTAAAGAACCCGCCTGTCGATGCAAGAGACTTAAGAGACACTGGTTCGATCCCTGGGTCAGGAAGTTCCCCTCAAGGAGGAAATGGCAACCCACTCCAGAATTTTTGCCTGAGAAACCCATGGACAGAGGAGCCTGGTGGTCTAAGCTTCATAGGGTTGCAAAGAGTCAGACATGACTGAAGCGACTGTGCGCTCAGAGAGCAAATTAGATTGACTGGGAGCAAGCTTTGTAGAAGTTTGCTCATAAGCCTCAGTTTTCCCATTTGTAAAATAACAGACTTGAATTAATTGCTCTCTGAGGTCCCTCTGAACACTGACATGCTACTAATTTACAGCCAGAACGTTTCTCCTCCTTGTCTAACTGACCTGTGCTTTCAACTCTCCATTTTGAAAAGAAACTGGGCAACCATTTCTTAAACATTTATTAAAAAAATAACTGTCTCTAGGTGTTGACCTGATGCCTAATTTTGATTCATTTTCATCCAAAGAGAAAGATATGCACATTTGTGGCCGATTATCTATGTCTGTGCTTCTTACCGTTTTTTTTTTTTNTTTTTTTTTTTTTTTTTTCCATTTTGGAGCACTGCCCTATCCAAGAAGACCTCTATGCATTGCCTCAGTTTCCCCCAGCTCACCAACACTTGTAAGGACAAAAATAAAATGGCTTGGTGACATTAAAAACAAACAAAGGAACAAACAGAATGACTGGCCACCCTTGTTCATAAATGCCTGATTGTTCCCATATTAGCCAAAAAATCAGCACAAACTCCGAACAGTCGTTTTT
Organism: Redunca redunca; assembly: GCA_006410935.1. Lineage (NCBI taxonomy): Eukaryota > Metazoa > Chordata > Mammalia > Artiodactyla > Bovidae > Redunca > Redunca redunca. The sequence continues at coordinate 97,819 of SJYQ01058464.1, forward strand.
ATTGTATACAAACTGCACTCACGTGGCTCAGTAGGTGAAGAAGCCACCGGCAGTGCAGGAGTCAGAGAGAATGAGGGTTTGATCCCTGGGTTGGCAGGATCCCCTGGAGAAGGAAATGGCAACCCACTCCAAGATTCTTTCCTGGAGAATCCCATGGACAGAGGAGCCTGGAGGGCTACAGTCCATGAGGTTGCAAACAGTTAGACACGACGGAAGCAACGAGCACAGCAAAAACTGTACCATTAGTTTATGTTGGAAAGAGAACACATACTCTGTTTGGGTTACTAGTGACCAGAGTCCCAGGCTTTACCCAGGTTTCTGGTACCCTAGCATCTGTCCCTGAGCCCGGGAGCCCTGCCTGAGACAGTCTTAAGCACAGTCCCTGTAGGGAAAGAAGTTATTATGCCAGAAAATTGGAATTGAATACAATCAGACAAGTTTTACCCATTCTGGACTCAAAAACCATCTATCTAGTCAAAGCAATCTTTTCTCATAATATGTGAAATATAAAACTAAAACCTTTAAAAAAATCCTATCAAAGAGATTGATGGCATTTTTCACAAAGTGAACATTTTAATATTACCATTTGGTGATCGTTCCTGATGTGATCACAAAACCCTGCACGTAATACACAGACATGGCCACAGACACTTTCACTGACTTCATATTCCAAACAAAAGGCACAGGGCAGGGGCTTTCTACCCTTAGAAGAGCCAGTACATTATCAGCAGGCCAGTGATAGTTCAGCTTAGCAGAAAAAAGGGAGTGAATGTTATTCCACATCATTATTTGAAACTGGCTGCTCTCAGTATATTCTGTGGGCCAGTGGCAGCAGCATCCCCAGAGATCTTATTAGAAGGATGAAAACTCAGGCCCCCACACCATGGAGAAGTATCAACAACCTCAGATATGCAGATGATACCACCCTAATGGCAGAAAGCAAAGAGAAACTAAAGAGCCTCTTGATGAAGGTGAAAGAGGAGAGTCAAAAAGCTGGCTTAAAACTCAACATTCAAAAAACTAAGATCTTGGCATCTGGTGCCATCACTACATGGCAAATAGAAGGTGAAAAAGTGGAAGCAGTGACAGGTTTTATTTTCTTGGACTCCAAAATCACTCTGGACAGTGATTTCAGCCAAGAAATTAAAAGATGCTTGCTACTTGGAAGGAAAGCTATGACAAACCTAGACAGAATATTAAAAAAGCAAAGATACCACTTTGCTGACAAAGGTTTATATGGTTGAAGCTATGGTTTTCCCAATAGTCATGTACAGATGTGAGAGTTGGACCATAAAGAAAGCTAAGCACTAAGGCATTGATGCTTTCAAACTGTGGTTCTAGAGAAGACTCTTGAGAGTCCCTTGGACTGCAAGGAGAGCAAACCAGTCAATCCTAAAGGAAAACCTTAAATATTTATTGGAAAGACTGGTGCTGAAGCTGAAGCTCCAATACTTTGGCCACCTGATGCAAAGAACTGACTTCACTGGAAAAGACCCTGATGCTGGGCAAGATTGCAGGCAGGAAGTGAAGCGGGCAACAGAGGACGAGATGGTTGGATGGCATCATCAATTCAATGGACATGAATTTGGGCAAACTCTGGAAGACAGTGAAGGACAGGGAAGCCTGGTGTGCTGCAGTCCATGGGGTCACAAAGAGCTGGATACAACTTAGCAACTGAACAACAAAAAGCCGCCACACCAGACCCAGTAAGTCAGAATCTACATTGTTAAAAGACCCCCCAGGCAATTCATGTACATGTCCAAGTTTGACGAGCACTGGAGAAGAACATCCTCCTTATCCAGGGGGGGTTATTTTCTCACTGGAAGAGATTGTAAAAACTGGCCATAGATTTCTCCCACTTCTGTTAGCATGCCTCTATGCTCCCTATTAAGAGATGGAGTCTTTTTCTCTGCCTCTTTGAATCTGGGTACTTCGTATCTTGCTTTTAACAGTAGACTGTAGTACAAGTGATGATACTGGGGGTCCAAGTGTGGGTCTCAAGTGGCCTTGAAACTACTGCTTTCACCCTCTTGAAACCCTGAGAGCACTAAATGAAGAAGCTCAAGCAAGGCGGCTGGAGGATGAAAAACCCGCGGTGAGTGAGGCCCAGTCAAGAGCCATAACCATTAATCCGACACGTGAGAGAGTTGTGTTGGATCATCCAGCCCCACTGAGCAGCCCCACTGAGTAGCTGCCTGAATAGTGTCCTCTGGAAGACCAGCAGAACAATAAACAAGTCCAGTTCCACCTTGGTAGAAGAAATCATCTTTGCTGATATAAAGCTAAGGGTTGGGTAAGTTTATTCCTGGGGAAGCCCCTTTGGTGACAGGTTCACAAATGCTGGAATGATGGAACTATTCATGCTGGGTGGTTAAAACAAGCTCTTCAACCAGTGTTACCCTCTCCACAGCTCCCTGGATGGATGCTATGAAGAAACAATACGTAGAATCGATACCATGATCAAAATCTCCTGATATCTGGCTCACAGATTTATGCAGATACCTCTGGCCAGTCTGGCTGCTCCCTCCCCCTTGCCTTAACTCAGGCTCCTGATAGTTTCTGCTCAAATCCAGCTCCCAGCCAAGGCAGTGAACAACGACTCTTTAGTGAACAGTGCTGAACTGGAAAGACTAAGCTTTGGGCTCACCAGAACTGAGCTGCAGTCCTGGCCCTGCCACTTGCTAGCTGGGTGATTGGGGAAATTACCTAACTCCTCTGAGGTTCAGCTTTGCCATCTGTCAATTGAGATTAAGAATCCCTGTCCATCAAGACTGTTGAGATTATGTATAAGAAAGATGGCATATTATGAATGCTCTGTAAGTATAATCTACATAAATGAGGCTAGGGGTGTGAAAGCCATAAAATCCCTGACACGTATAATTTTGAAAAGACAAACCCACCAGCCCCCACCCCGCCCCCAGCCTTTGAGAACACCAGACTTTTAAATGGCTGGACACTCTGACTGCAGTCTGGCTGTTTATCTGCTGACTGCTTGGCAGTGATTCCATTTAGGAGGGGGGATGGGTGATCAGCATTCATCCCTGGGTCACCAGGTCAAGTGGGTACTAATCAGGAAAAATGTTTTGCTATCAAATGCTCCATTGAGTGCTTTAAATATCACCTGATGTGTCATAAATTTGGATTAGCTGTAGAAAATCAATCTTTACCATATGCAAATTAAAGATGAAATGAGATTGTCCTTGCGAGCCACTGCTCTCCCTCAGCACGCTGGTTCTTCAGCTGTACTTAACTGATTTGAATTTTCTTACATTTTGCTTCAGTTTGTGACTTGAAATTCATTATCCGTTAGACAGCTTATGGTCAGAGAGCTCTGATCCAAAAGATAGCCTTGAGAGGGATTCTTCAAGCAGCCACTGGCTTTGTTTCCTCATCTCCCCCAGACACTCAGGAGCCACCAGGAGTGAACTTGGCTGAGCTGGCCATGGCCCCCGGAACCATCTCCTGAAAACTGGATGTTAATCTTGACTGTGATACACATGGAGCATACATGTGTGTGTCTGTGGGGGTAGATATATATTCCAGGAGTATTTTGGGGAAGTTAGATTTTTCCCTTAAAAATAAGAAACCACCTTTGTTAGTCACTCTTCCTGATTCCACAGAGAAGTAAAACCTTGGGATCAGACTTCTCAGAGCTGGACTGAATCGCCGGGCTTGGAAAGTCAGAAAATAGGCGAGCTTTTGACCACTCCCTCAGATGGCTCTGTTCCAGCCCACACAAATCCCTGTAGCAAAAAAACCTCAGGCAGGGAAATGGAGCAAAAGCAGTGATGACCTCCCAGGGGAATGAGATGCTAGTGTTAAGTCCCAGGAGCTGCCAGCTACCCAGGAACTTATTAAAGTTCTTTCTTTGTATTCAGCAAGTTTGGAATAGGATCAGCTAATTAGCCTGCCTAGGAAGCAACTGGCGCGGACTGGAACGGGGTGGAATGGAATGATGACAGTACTGTGTGATAGTATTCTGTGTACTACTGCAGAGTTTGCTAAAATCTCGCAATAAATCATCTCACTTAATCCTCTCAACAGTCATGCAAGGTTGGTCTTTTTACTATTTCAAGTTATAACATGGACACGGAGACATAAAGAGTAACTTATGAAAAACCTTAAAAATATTCATGCCTCCTGGCTAGTAACTCCATTTCTAGGAATTTACATTGGGAAAATAATAAGAAATCCAGCAAAAAAGAGATTTATTGATAGGTATGTATAAGGAAGGTACTTATAATAGTGAAAAACTGAAAGCAAACTACATGTCCAAAAATTAAAAATCAACTGAATAAATTACAAAAATTCAATATATGAGACGCTCGATAATCTCTAAAAATAAGGTTTTTGAACATGATTTAAGGAATTAAGTAGACTATAACTTAAGGAAATAATATGATGTAAGGAAATAAGTTGACTGTTGTTAAACTATGGAAAATTTTAAAAGAAGAATTACCTCCTTAAACACAGAGTATAATCCCAATTTTGCATTATATCTGTGTATATGAATCAAAAAGGTGAAAGAAATATCCTAAAACTTAGTAATTGTTGTGTGTGTTCCAAGAGTACATTAACATTTTCCCTCTTTTTATGTTTCTCTATTTTCATAATTCTCTAAAATGTACAAATATCATAATTAAAAGCAAATGACAATAAATAAATAATATACAAAAAGAAATGTGTTAGTGTTGGCTTACTCATGAGGAACTAGTGAAAATCAGGAAACTAAAAGATACGAGATATTCCGAGTGCTTTTGAAGGTCACAGTAAACATATGCCAAATACAGTTATTTTATCAAAACCATTTTGCCCATTTCTAACTCATTTATCTTTAACAAGATAAACAAGATTTCACAAGGGTCTGGTAATGATTCATCTATGAAATCATGGGATGTTTGGTTCATCCCTGCAATTTTCTATACTTATCTTCCTTATCCTTCACAAAGTACTGTCAGTGTTTGGGAAAATGGTTTTGTGAAACTTGGTAAATTGCTAGGTAAAATAGTTCCTTGGATAATGGTGTGTCTGACACTTTAAACATCTGAAAACTCTCTGAGTTATTAGATGTGGGGTAGAGGAGGTCAGATAGTGTCTCTAGAGATGGCTCCTATTAGGGGAACTTTGGGTGATATAAAGTATGAGGCAGGGGTGGAGGGAAATGGCAGGCTGCAACTGCAGAATTCTAAACAGACATTTAGGAGGAATTTCCAAACAAGAGGCACAGGCCCTGCTGCTATCAGAGCGGAGGAAAGCAAATTGATTCTGCAAGGGAAAAATCTGGCCTTCGTGAGAAGACTTCTAATGATGCCCAAATTCTATTTCTTAACATTTATTTTTTGGTTAAATTGCTTTGAAAGCTATAATTTTAGCATTTTTGATTTGGGGACACTGAACTATCAATGTATAGATTTTCCAAAATTATTAAATTCATTTGGATTGCAGTGACAGTTTTTTACATGTAATTCTTTAATTTACCTGGAATACAGGTACTTTCTCTTTTTTACATAAAATCTTTAATTTTACAATAGTAATCATCCCCCTGCTCCCCACCAACCACCACTGATCAGCACTTGTTTTCTGTCCTTTGACACACAGCAGACATCACTTGCTTTGAACTTTACAACACTCTGCAGATCTGGGGAATGAACCTCAGAGAGGTTGATGTCATTTGCATCACAGACCAAAGTGCTACATCGGGCATGGTCCCTTTCCGAAGTTTTTGTTTGGCTCCACTACTCTGCCTGCCCAGTCTTGCACCTTACCTTTACATAGCTGTGAGGTTTACCCTGCTAAGTCCATACAATCAAAATTAATCTTAACTATTCTTGCCCATACATCCTCCCAAAAGATTTTTAAAATAATGTTTATACTTTAATTATCCAAGTAATACATACTCATTATTGAATGCTTAGGGAGTACACATAAAAAGGAGTAACAGAAAGGAAAATCACTTATGAACTTGCCCATCCAGTGAGGATCACTGTAACATGATTTCCACATTCATCCCGTGTGTTTATGATCTGTCTCCCTCCATTAGAATACAATTTCCATGAAGCAGGGGTTTTTCTATTGATCACTGTTGGACCTCTGGGGTCTATGTAACAAGTTACACAGTCTGCTGCCCAGACCATAAGATCAGGATCAGGGTGCTCACAACTCCGTCTGCTCAGAGAGCTGGCTTGCAGATCAGCCCTTCTCTAGGGATAGCCTTCAGCCAGGGGGAATGCCTCTTTCAGGGTTACTCTCCTCCACAGAGGTAGCCCACATCAATGACCTGTAGGTTTGAGGGTATAAAGGCATTGTCCCAACCTGGAATAACTCCAAAGGGCCATTTCATTGCAGAGCTCCCTCGAAACTGCTGGGACCTGTGAGTGACTGCATCACTGTTCACCCCCCTCTGCCCAGTCTTGCTTCCATAACTCCCCCACCAATGTTACTTCTGAGAATACTCCCAGTTACCTTCCTGAAGGTGAATTTTTGCTACATAGCCTGTTTCCAGTAACCATGAGCCAAGTTAATAGACAACTATGCCAGACATAGGGCCAGCTTTATAGTTTTTATTGAATGAGTCTATGCAAAACTTTTTTGGGGTGCCTCCTTCATTCCTGGTGATTCTCACTCCTCAGCAATGAAGCAGAAGCTCCATCATGCCCCATGGAGTCAGAAGAAGCCAGCCATTCCTGTGCAGCCATCAACATGATTGCAGCTTCTTTCCATTACTGCCACCTCGACTTTTCAAGATGTCCCAGGGGCCCCATTCCCTGCTTGTTAACAACAGTGACTAGGACAAGATCCCAACTTGGCTGCCAGTTCTGGGTAGCTCTGGACCCAGCCTCCACTGTTCTCCCCAAATCCTGAGGCTTACTGTCACTGCTTGCTGAAGCCAGGGAATCTGCAGAGACCGCTATTCTGCTAAGCCTGCATCCCTGGGCTCCACCCAGGTGACAGTGGTCCAGGAGGGTGAGAAGGATGCTTCCACTTCAGTGTCTTACTCAGATAAGGGCACTCCATGATGGAAGCGGCCTGGACTTTAAACATTCAGATCTTGGGTCCATTAACATTTCCACTTCTCCAGAGTATGACCCAACCAAGATGACTGTGTTGGGACAAACAGAACAAATCTGGAAACCAACATGTGCAACAACTCACATACTCTTTGGATGAAATCTCCCTCTGGGTCTATCTGTGGTCAGGATACTGAGAAACAGAACCTGAGGCTGGGTATTCTTGACCAATTAATTTATTGAGGAATAGGCACTAGTGGTAAAGAACCCACCTGCCAATGCAGGAGACACAAGAGATGTGGGTTCGATCCCTGGGTTGAAAGGATCCCCTGGAGAAGGAAATGGCAACCCACTGTAGTGTTCTTCCCTGGAGAATCCCATGGACAGGAGCCTGGCAGGTTATAGTCCACAGGGTCACAAAGAATCAGACACAACTGGGAAGGGGGAGGAGGAGGGAAGGGAGGGGGGAGGAGCTAAAAACATGGGGTCTCAGCTGAGTAAGCTTCAGACTGATCCCACAGCGAGCTTTGGAACACAGGTTGTACCACACCATTTCTGAAGAGTTGGAAGCTAATTTCTGTAAGTAGTTATCATTGTTCTTTTTTGCAATAAGATACATCACTTGATACACTATAGAAAGTATGTCAATAGTATCTGACAGAATCCACATTATAGTGTAAGGGGCCAATATATCTGTTATCGAAATTTCCCCTTTTGTTCCCCCACAGAACATTTTCATTGCAACCTCTGAATCAAGAAATGAAGCTTCATTCAATTTCACAGACAATCTAGTGGGAAAAAATTGATGGTTCAATATCCACAAAGCAATCAATGTGATAAACCACATTAACAAAATGAAGAATGAATATCAAATGATCATCTCAATAGTTGCAGAAAAAGCTTTCTGCATCTGATAAAATTCAATGTCGATTTATGATAAAAAAACTTTTAAAAAAGTTGGTATATTGGGAACATTTCAACATAATAAAGGCCATTTATGACAAACCCACAGCTAACATCATACTTAAAGGTGAAGAAAATGAAAGCTTTTCCTCTAAAAGCAGCAATAAGATAAAGATGTCCACTCTCACCACTTATATATAACACAGGGCTTCTCTGTTGGTTCAGTGGTAAAGAATCCACCTGCCAATTCAAGAGACACGGGTTCCATCTCTGGTCCAGGAAGATCCCACGTGCCACGGGACAACTAAGCCTGTGTGCCACAGCTACTAAAGCCTGTGCCATCTAGAGCCCGTGCTCGGCAACAAGAGAAGTCACTGCAATGAGAAGCCTGCACGCCTCGACCAGAGAGCAGCCCCCACTTGACTCAACTAGAAAAAGAGCTGGCGTAGCACAGTCAGAAATGAATATAATTATATTTAACACAGTATTGGAAGTCCTAACCATAGAAATCAGACAAGGGAAAAAAAGTCATCCAAATTGGGTGGGAAGAAATAAAACGGTCACCATTTGCAGATGACATGATACCATATTTAGAGATCTCTAAAATCTCCACTCCCAGGTGAAATGAAATCTACACATAAGGGAAATGAAAAACACACGTCCACACAAAATTCTGTACATGAATAGCAGCATTCACAGCAGCATTACTAATAATGGCCCAAAAGTACAAACAACACTAATCAACATCAACTAATGAGTGGCTAAATAAAATGTCATATATCCATAGCTGCTGCTAAGTCGTTTCAGTCATGTCTGACTCCGTGCGACCCTGTAGATGGCAGCCTACCAGGCTCCACCGTCCCTGGGATTCTCCAGGCAAGAACACTCGAGTGGGGTGCCATTTCCTTCTCCAATGCATGAAAGGGAAAAGTGAAAGTGAAGTCACTCAGTCGTGTCTGACTCTTCACGACTCCATGGACTGCAGCCCACCAGGCTCCTCCGTCCATGGGAGTTTCCAGGCAAGAGTACTGGAGTGGGGTGCCATTGCCTTCTCCAATACATCCATAGAGTGAAACATTATTCAGTATAAAAAGAAATGACATATTGATAAATGCTAGAAAATGAATGAACTTTGGAAATATTATGGGAAATAAAAGAACGAAATCACAAAAGACCACACATTGTATGATTCAATTTAAATGAAATGTCCAGAAGAGACAAATCTATAGAGACAGAAAGTGGATTAGTGGTTGCCTAGAGTACATGGGAGCGATTGGGGGCAGGAGGAGAAGGGGACGACAGAGGATGAGATGGCTGGATGGCATCACTGACTCGATGGAGGTGAATCTGAGTGAACTCCGGGAGATGGTGATGGACAGGGAGGCCTGGCGTGCTGCGATTCATGGGGTCGCAAAGAGTCGGACACGACTGAGCGACTAAACTGAACTGAACTGAGAGCACATGAGTTTGTTAGGGGTTTGGGGTGGGAAAGTGACTGCTAATGAGTAAGGGTTGATAATAAGTTTCCAAAACTAGACTGTGGTGATGGATGCCCAACTATGAATATACCAAAATGCACTAATTGTACGTGCATGCACAGGTCAGTTTAATGGTTTGTGAATTATCACTCTCTACAAAGCTGTTTAAAATAAAACCAGCACTATCTCCATACAAGCCCAAGAGATAATCCACAAACAAATTAAAGACAAACAGTTAACACCCACAATTACAATGCCCAAACATTGCACAAAGTCCCACCATCTGGAGGGCTGCGGTAATAAATTTTACATCACTATGGATTCAGCAAATCATGGCTACCTACACAAGCATTTAGGGAGAAAAATAGCGACAGCAAATTCAGAAATATGTATCCATTTGACACTAATTAGTGTTGGTTTCAGTCCCTATTTTGGGGGTTGCCACGTGGCTTTTGTATTTTTTTCCTCCAACCTTTACCTCCATTGCCAAAATCAGGACATTTCACGTCTTCAGGAGGGGTTTATTGATAAATGAGAAGAGTCGCAGACACACCAGGACAGTTGATTTTTCATGGACGAGAGGAGGAAAAGGGTCCTCCCTTTCCTGTGTCATGTTCCATGTGAGGACATCAGACTGGGCTGTTTGAACCCCAGTGTCTTGCAGAGGTTTTATTCCTAACATATTAATATTTCATCTTTGTTGCCCTTATTAAGGAGACATTTTCTTTCATATTACATCTACTGTTTGTGTAAAGAAAGCCTGTTGACTTTATATATTAAATTTCTAACTACTTTACTGAATCTTCTTATTGTCTCTAATAGTTTTTCAGTTGATTTTTCTGGGTTATTCAAAGTTTATAATCATGGTATCAGGACATAATTATAATGTTGCTTCCCTTCACCCATCCATTATTTTAATCCTTTACTTTTAAACCACTTTATCTGTAAAGGCTAAACCTTCCAGAAAACCCAAAGGCTCAGCTTTGACTACCTTCCATTAATTTTGATGCTCTGTATTTTATTATTGTTTATTTCTACCATTTGTGATTACAAATTCAGTTTTCTCATTGACCCAAAAACTGTCTAAAAAGAAAATTAAGAGCTTCCCCCCTGTTATTCAGAAGGCACATTTTGTCACTTGTTTTAATGGCAATATTGCTGTTAAATACTTAATTATTAACCTGGCGTTTTGATGGAGATAACTTAAGCATTTGGAGCAGATATCTATATATTTCTATTTTATCTTTTTTCAAATGACTTTTTTAATCCATGAAATGAATATACAGCTTTTCTCCTTTGATTGGGGTGAACTGTACCGAGGATTTCATAATTTTGAACCACCTTTGACTTTATTGAACCTGGATTTTGCTGAGCCATGGTTCAAAATTTTGCTAACACAGTGCTCAGTTCCAGTTACTGATTTGTCTTACAATTTTTACATCAACATTCACAAATGAGCCTGGAGGTCTTCTCTGCGCTCTGGTTTGAGTGCCGCTATTACCTTTGGCTTCCTTTTTCACCACGTGCGTGGAGACAGTTTATGTGTTGAAATTCTCTGTTCCTTGAACGTTTGAAGTTATTTACCTGAGAAACCATCTGGGCCTGGTGATTAGAGAATGATGCATTTTCAACTTCTCTGATTATTGGCCTGTTTAGAATTCTTGTCTCTTCTAAAGTAAATTTTGGTGATTTCTAGATTTTCTAAACAATTAATCACTTCATCCATGTAGGTTTGCCAATCATTTCCTGAAACTCCTTTTCATATCATCTATTTGTATGTTAGTTTCTCAGTTGTGTCTGACTCTGCTACCCCATAGACTGTAGCCTGCCAGGCTCCTCTGTCCATGGGATTTTCCAAACAAGAATACTGGAGGGGGTTGCCATTTTCTTCCCCAGAGGATCCTCTCGACCCAGGGAGACCTAGGTTCGATCCCCCCCAACACTTTAAGTCTTTACCATCTGAGCCAGCAGGGAAGCCCCAAGAACACTGTATAATTTTCCATTCTAATTTTTAATTTTATTTCTAATATAAGTGGTTTTGTCAAAGAAATTAAAACCAGATTTTTAATTTACTGATTCCTCTTTTTCTGCTTTATAATTTATTAATTCCAGGTCTCCATTTATTATCCCTGATGGTTTTTCCTAACCTCCTGAACACATTTAAAAATTTTTCTTTTATAGTTTCTAATATATATGTTTATGTCTTTATTTCCCAGGGAAGCCAGCTTTGACTACCTTCCATTAATTTTGATACTCTGTATTTTATTATTGCTTATTTCTACCATCTGTGATTTCAAATTCAATTTTCTCATTGACCCAAAAACTGTCTAAAAAGAAAATTAAGAGCTTCCCCCCTGTTATTGCACTACCGAATAATGTAATTACACTAATAAATACAATGCTGCTTATTGGTTTACAATAAATATTATTCATCATGCTAAATTAGTCAAGACCTGGCGGGAAGCAGATGGCACACTGAAAGGAATTTAACTAAACAGACGTGAACGAGGACACGAAGTACAGAAGCGTGGGCTGGGTTGAGGGAACAGACAAAAGATGCTGAGGCACCTAGGACCTAGCAACAGTGGAAATCCATTACCACCCCTAGGCCTGAAGAGAAAAGGGCAGGGAAAAATATTGCTGCAGCCACAAAGGAACACCACCACCCCTGAGACTCCAGGAGCTGGGGAGGAATGAGAGAATAATTATCCAACCCCTCTTTCTCTTCCAGGCTTCTGCCCACATCCAACAGCCAAATACAGATGATCCAGCGGATGCCGTCTGTAGAAGTCAACCTCAGAACAACAGCCTCAGGTGGGGTAAAAAAAGGGGAGAGAGAGGAAAAAAAAAACCTCTGAGAACAAAAACTGGGAATAACCAGCACCTCAAATAAATATCATTCTCCTCCTAGTCAAACATCAGAAAGAGATATAAATTTCATTAACTCTGTGATCCACTGGTGAATTCTATTGATTGTTTATCTGATTTCAAAGCATCCTTGAATTCCGAGAACCCTTGACATATTCTTTTCACTATATTTTTCAGTTGCTGTAATCATTTTTTAAGAATTTTTACATCTATGCTCATAAATGAGATTGGCCTGTACTTTTCTTTTTTGAATGGTAATCAAGGTTATGCTTCTCTTGTGAAATGAATCAGAGGCTCTTTTCCCACTTTTTAGTTCTGCAATAATTTATATAACAAAAGAATAATGCATTTCTAAAAAAAGTTATTCAACTGTATTCCTACTAGGAACTGGTGGTTTTCTTTCAGGTAATTCTTGGCTAACTTTTAGAGTTTTCCATAATTATTAGTTTGGATAAATTTTATGCTTTTTGAGTCCATTTTGGCCATTTATAATTTTCTTAAAAATGGCTGCCTTCCTGGAGATTTCTCCTGCTCAGTCATTTCAGTCGTGTCCTACTCTGTGCGACCCCATAGATGGTAGCCCACCAGGCTCCTCTGTCCATGGGGTTTCCCAGGCAAGAATACTGGAGTGGGTTGTCATTTCCTTCTCCAGGGGATCTTCCCAACCCAGGGATCAAACCCAGGTCTCCGGCACTGCAGGCAGGCTCTTTACCACTGAGCCACCGGGGAATGGCTTTCTCCAGTAAGCCCATTTTCCCCCAAACTTGGAGTTAAACAGTCCCAGTAAAGGGCTTCTGCATCTCGCAGGGCAGCCCACAGGGTTGCCATGGCTGCAGCACAGCAAGATTGCCAAAGGTAAGTTAAATAAGAACAAGTTAAACCTCGTAGGAGGGGTTTTAGTCTTGAGACAGGATCAGTCAGGTTTCTCCACAGCTGTTGACAAAGGCCGCGCCCCGTGGAGCTGGCCACAGGAGGACGAGCTTAAGGTGACCTTCTATCCAGAGTGATTCGCTGCGCGGCTGGGTAACTTCAGCACCGGCCCACTCTGGAACCTGACCTCTCAGAACCATGACTCTGATTTAGCCTCCTGCTTAGCAAAGGCGAGAAGCAAGTGGGTGAGAGGAAAGAGAAGGGGAGGGAGGGAGCCCAGCTCTAATGACGACGTGCCTTCCCTATGGTGCTTTCCTCCTGGTCCTGACTCGGCCACTTTGGATGTCTCATTGTGACTAACCTTGCTGGGGTTCAGTTGCCTGATCAGTGAATTGAGAAGCTCTGAGGCCTTCACAGATTTATGATTCTATTAACAGATCCCCCCAGGAGTAAGCATAATACCAACAGTCTCATGCCTCACTTCCAGCTCTCTCTAATAAGAAAAGGATGCTTCTCCCTAAGGAATGGTGTCTGAGATCTGCTTCAAGAAGGACCAGAAGGTGCTGCTGCTCCCCATTTACCTCTCCCCTCCAGCCTAACCTGTCTTGGACTCAAAGTTCTCCATGTTGGGTTCCAGGCATCAACAGCCTAAGTGAGAATGCTGTCCTGGACAAGTAACCTTTGGAGTAACTGACACCTTTGGACGCACTGAGGCATCCAGTTGGCAAGGTTCCTGGGCAGCAGAAGGAGCTGATGGGGATGGTGAGGGCTAGTGCTGGGATGCTGCTGGGTGTGTGTGTGGTGTGGGGAGCAGCCTGTAATAACAACCACAGTTGCACGAGACGGATGGGAAGGGGTGCTACTGGCAGGCAGGGGACAACTTGGTGGCTTTGGGGCCACTAAAGGAGGAAGTGGACTGCAGCACATATTAGCCTACAAGGGTCTGAGGAAGAAAGAGCCTCAAAGACTCTGGCAATTTAGTATCTTTGGAAGCCAACCGAACTGGGTGTCCACCCCAGTACTGCAACTCGCTACTAAACCTCTCACTCTCTTTCTCCATCTACAAAATGGAAATAATAACGCCTCTCTTTATGGCTGATAGGAGTTAGATGAGATGAAACATAAAAAGTACTTAAGCATGGTGACAGATAGGAGACACAATTCAACCCAAATATTATTATAATAATTCTCAGTTTTGCCACCATCATTCTCCAGAGGCCAACTTTAATTTATTACAAGCACCTCTGTGCTCCTGCTAAGAACTATGCTGGGCACTGTTGGGTTACAAAGCAGACTGTGGCATATTCCCTGCCCTCCAATAGCTTCCAATCCAGTGGGTTAGAGAGATTTGTGCACAATCGAGTAAAAGAGCAAAACAAGCATGAGAACCCCACAGAGGTACCCCAGCACACTGTGGGGCATGTAGGAAGAAGCCGTGGGCTTTAGGGTGGCAGTGGAGAGTGTGCTGAGGAAGGATCCTTGCATATGAGTTAGGCAGCAGAGTCTGACAGGGTCCTCTAGGCCAACACCCTCACTATGCAGTTAAGGACCCAGGCAGATCAAAAACTCCAGGCTTAGGGACCTCCCTGGTAGTCCAGTGATCAAGACTTCTCATTCTCACTGCCGAGGGCTTGGATTCAATATCTGGTTGGGGAACTAAGATCCCAAAAGCTGCATGGTGTGACCAAAAATTTAAATACAAACTCCAGGCTTAGAAATCACTTAGATAACTGAACGCAGACCATGTGCAGTCACTGTCAAGAATGAGTTTTCAAACCTCACAACAACCCTAGGAGATGGAAATTTTTGGCATCACTCTTTTACAGAAGAAGCTGAGGTGTGGAGAAGTGAAGCAACCTGTCCAAAGTCACAAAGACTGTGGGTGGTAGGGCAAAGATTTGATCCATGCTAAATGAACTGTGGTGTTGGAGAAGACTCTTGAGAGTCCCTTGGACTGCAAGGAGATCCAACCAGTGCATCCTAAAGGAGACCAGTCCTGAATATTCAGTGGAAGGACTGATGTTGAAGTTGAAGCTCCAATACTTTGGCTACTTGATAAAAAGAACTGACTCATTTGAAAAGACCCTGATGCTAGGAAAGATTGAGGGCGGGAGGAGAAGGGGCCGACAGAGGATGAGATGGTTGGATGGCATCACCAACTCGATGGACATGAGTTTGAGTGAACTCTGGGAGCTAGTGATGGACAGGGAGGCCTGGCGTGCTGCAGTTCATGGGGTCGCAGAGTCAGACATGACTGAGTGACTGAACTGATATGTGGAATCTCTTTTTTTTTAAGGGTACAGATGAACTTATCTACAAAACAGAAATAGAGTTTCAGATATAGAAAGTACACTTGTGGCTGCCATGAGATAAGGGGAGGGGGAGAGATAAACTGAGAATTTGGGATTGACATATACACACTACTATATATTTATAAAATAGATAACTAAAAACAACCTAATGCATAGCACAGGGACCTCTACTTGATACTCTGTAATGCCTATGTGGGAAAATAAAAACAGTGGCTATATGTATGTTTATAACTGGTTCATTTTGTTACACACCTGAAACTAACATATTATAAATCAACTATACTCCAGTAATGGAGAAGGCGATGGCACCCTACTCCAGTACTCTTGCCTGGAGAATCCCATGGATGGAGGAGCCTGGTAGGCTGTGGTCCATGGGATCGCTAAGAGTTGGACACGGCTGAGCGACTTCACTTTCACTTTTCACCTTCATGCATTAGAAAGGAAATGGCAACCCACTCCAGTGTTCTTGCCTGGAGAATCTCAGGGATGGGGGTGCCTGGTGGGCTGCCGTCTATGGGGTTGCACAGAGTCGGACACAACTGAAGTGGCTTAGCAGCATACTCCAATAAAATTTTTTTTAAAAGAAAATACACATGCACCCCAGTGTTCACTGCACACTGTTCACGATAGCCAAGACCTAAATGTCCATCCGCAGAATTAATAAAGAAGATGTGGTAAATATATTAGTGGAATATCACTCAGCCATTAAAAAGAATGAAAGAATGTCATTTGTAGCAACATGGATGGACCCAGAGATTATACTAAGTGAAGCAAAAGACAGGTAAGTATCAAATGACCCCACTCAGATGGAATCTAATTTTTTCTTAATAATACAAGTGACCTTGTTTGCAAAATAGAAACAAACTTACAGATATCAAAGACAAACTTACTTGGTTACCAAAGGGGAAATGTGGAGGGATAAATCAGGAGTTTGGGATTAACATACACACACTATTCTATATAAGAAGATAGATAACCAACAAGGACCTACTGTATGGCACAGGGAACTCTGCTCAATACTCTGTGACAACATATATGAGAAAAGAACCTGAAAATGAATGAATATCTGTGTATGATAACAATCACTTTGCTGTACACTTGAAACCAGCACAGCATTGTAAATCAACTATACTCTTAATAAATTTTTTTCTAAACCCACTCCTCATTTTAGGTTCTCTAGCTCAGCCAGTGCTTCCTCCACTGCTGGTCAGCAGCCCAGGAGGCATCAAAAACTCTTCCTTCTCCCTCGTTCCTTTGTCAAGTCTATTTTTTAGATATCTAACATTTTTTGAAATTTGACACTGTCTCCTGTGTTAGTCCAGTTCTCCAAGAAGCAGACGCCAAGCGTGTGTAAACATGCAAGGATTCTGATTAGGAAAATGCCTATAAGAAAGCATGGGGAGGATGCCAGCAAGGCGGGAAGATCCATCAGCTCACAACGCAGTGTGACCCTGGGCAAGCAGGAGGGGAGGAAGGCTGGGCAGACGTGTCCTTACTGCCGTGTAGCGTAAGGAAGTTTCCACAAAGCCATCCGGGAGCTCTGGAGCCAAACTCAGCCATCAGAGTCCATGGTCTCCTGGGCATATTCCTGAATCTGTATTACTGGCATCCTCCATAACTGGCGGAGAGCAGTCCACGGGAAGCAGGGCTTTGACACAAGCATGCTGTCGGATTGCTCAGCACGAGCGCAGAGCCCGTGGTCAATTACGTTCCCCGTCACAGGAGATCTGTGAGGCTGGACTCATGAGCATCACCGTGTGAGGCTAGACTTCCGGCTCCTCACCAACCTTACCATCCCTGGTCCAGTTCAGATACTTCTAGAGGACTGCAGCAGAATCCCCAACTGGTCTTCCTGCCGCTGATCTTTATCCCTCTAAATGTTTTTCCACACCACAGTGAGAAAGACCTTTCCAAAACAAATCTAACATGTCAATCCACTGATTAGAGCCTTTGATAATGATTTTACCAATTCCCCTGAAATCTATAAATGGAGCTCTTGTTTTGCATAAGAGATTGATTGAACGTTTAATCAAACAAGATGTCCTTGAACTAGTCACCCGTGCATTATTTCAGCACTCAGCCGCTGGGTGAGGTAAGACCCTATGGAGACTGAAAATACAATTTAGCCAAGACATTTAAGCATTATCTCTACTGAAAGTCAATAAATTCCTGTTGATCTTGTTGGGGAATTAAAACTTTTGTAAAATGTGACTTTGCTAAGCTTATCAACAGAAGACTATCACAGGAAAACACAAACTCAAGAAATGATACTCTGAGTTCTTCATTTGGATGTCGGGATTTTCCAGTACTTTATGGACACCCTGCCATCTAGGACTCAGGGGTGGTACCATCTTTTGCAAACTGTATTAACTAACTATGAGGTAAACCAATCATCAGCTGTGGAAAGACTGGAAGAAGTTCTTGCCACAAAACAGAAGAATCACAGTGTGGCTTCCTAGGAATTGCATGTAAACATTTGCTTTCATCTCAGTAATTAAAAATGTCTGTAACTCCTGGGACAACTGGACCATTACAGGCAGCCCTGATCACTAGCTTTTATCTAAGGATGAGACCATAATTTTTATTTTCACTCTCACCAATGTAATGCTAAAAAGCTTTGATGTAGCAATATACCTAGAGGAGAAACACCTAATAGGAAAATCGAAATGCCACTGAACATTGTCAGGGCAATAAGTTAATTGTGTGAAACCTGAAATTGCTTCCTAATGTAAACTGAATATTATTTCTAATACAAAGGAATCTGAATCATTCCTGAGTATCAGGACCCATTCATACCTGCCTGAGAAGCACCACTGTTTTTCCAAAGACACTCATCGGTTGCGTTTAGTTATTATGTGAGCAGGCCTTCTAGGAATTAACCTCATGAGAGTTTGAAAAACTCCTAGGCTTGATGGCTATGTATTAATACCAGTATTGCCAACACGCACAAAAAAGTCATACACGGCAAACTATGATACTGCCTTCTAATGTCTTCCATAATCAAGAACTCATAACAATCATTTCAGGGAAATGGTTTCTTGATTGTGGTAGCCTCTTTTTCTAAATGCCTCTCCAAGCAGCTGAAGGTTGAGGGTGAGAGGACCAACATTCAAAATCCTCCAATCTTTGACCACCTGCCTGCACCTTTGGCAGGTTCCTGGGAAAGAGACAGGAAGAAGCCAGGGCCAGGGGCATACTATGCTCTTGCTTTAGCCCCAGAACTGCACAGGAAGAGCCCAGCCTTGGTTGTTGCACTGCACCACAGGAGGTAACAGATGACCTCTGTGACTCCGGTCAACAGCTACACTAAAAACAGTCTGTGATGGCTATATGCCTCAACTTGGCTGGGCCATGGTACCCAGATGGTTGGTCAAACTTTATTCTGGATGTTCCTGTGAGGGTGTTTCTGGATGAGAGTAACATTTTTATTGGTTGGTTGAGTAAAGCAGATTGGCCTCCAAAATGTGGGTGTGCCTCATCCAATTAGCTGAAGATCTGAGTAGAACAAAAGACTGAGCAATAAAGAATTCTGTATGTGTATCTACATATATATGTTTTACATATATATATGAAAATTGGAACACCACTGACCATTGTTTTATATATATATATACACACATATATAAAACAATCATTAGAAAAGACCCTGATGCTGGGAAAGATTGAAGGCAGGAGGAGAAGGAGACAACAGAGGATGAGATGGTTGGATGGTATACCAACTCAATGGACATGAGTTTGAGCAAGCTCCAGGAGATGGTGATGGACAGAGAAGCCTGGCGTGCTACAGTCCATGGGGCTGCAAAGAATCAGGCACGACTGAGCAACTGTACAACAACAAATATAAAACAATCATATAGACAGATATAGATCCTGTTGCTTCTGTTTCTTTGGAGAACCCCAATACATAGGCCAGGAGGGTTCCTTGAACTTTCTCTCGCTTGCAGTTGGGAAGAAGAAAGAAAGACAAACCCAGGAAAAACTGACCACAGAGCGGGTGTCTGCCTCTCACTAGGGATGGCAGCCCATCTGCCCAAGCTCACACACTGACGGTCTCCCAGGGCAGAGGGAACCCGCCCAGACAGGCACGCGACAGTCAAGTGTGAGCTCCCAGCGCCAGAGCCTGTTGCGCAGTAGACCCACATCACCTGAATGCCCGGAGTCACCAAGATGCCCTCTGCTGGATATCTGCCACTTGACCCTTTCCATCTCATCTCTGCCTGTCCACACCAGCCCCAGAAAGCTGATTTTGTGAGCCACATCAACAGACTCTCTCACCTCCAGGCCTCCAGTTGGGTTCAGCCTCTCCCCCAAACATCACTGCTCTCGTTTGCATCCCTCCCCTGAGGCCTCCTTTAGCATTGCCAGATATAACAAAATAAAACTACAGATGTTCAGGTTAAGTTGAATTTCAGAGAAATAACAATTTTTTTTAGTATAAGTAGGTATCATTAGTCATTGCTTATTTAAAAAATTCAAATTTAACTGGGCATCCTCTATTTTAATATTTTAACTGGCAACTCTAGCCTTCACCATCAGCTAGGAAAATATCTTAGGAATTTTAGTGAACTTCAGCTGATCCCTGAAATAAACAAGGTTAATGACAGACTCTGAATCTTCACACTCATGATGTAGATATGGTCCTAATTTGCAGGACTGTTCTCTAAATTGTATACATGTGTGTGTGTGAGTGTGTAGATATGTGTATATACATTGAGAGAGAAAAGGGAGGAATGTGAGTAAACATGAGAGAAGGAGAAAATAATGGGACATAATCGTGGAAAGGAAGGACAAGGCTGGTTATTCAAAAGCTTATATCCAGTAATGACAGCCTGGGCCTATCCACTCTCTATGACTTTCTCAAACTGTTGGATACACAGTAAGAGTTCTGATCCTCCTCTGCATTATCCAGATTTTCTTACTTATCTTTTATGATTGATTCCGATGAAGTTGGCTCTCCAGGTTTGCTTTGTCTTAAAAAAAAAAAATCTCCTGTGAGTGATATCAAAAGATAAAATTGGACCCTAGGAACCCTGCTGGTCCTACTAACTTCAAGCCACCTTTGGATATCATTTCATGTTCAATTTGTAGAACAGAATCTTGATAATAAGATGAGATGAAAAGACTCAATTTAATTCCCCTTTTCTTGTATTTTCCTTGCAAAGACAGACAGAAAGAAAGAATAAGAAAGTGAGGATAAGGAGCTTTGATAACTCAAATTAAGTATGCTGGAAAAAGCTGAAAAGCTGTGGCTCTAGTAATCTATAGTGAAAAAATAGAAATATTATGTGATCACCAAATAAGTTATTATTTTTCACAGCCTCCAGCGATTATAATTCACCGGATACTTAATAAGCTTTTATTGTTCTGGGAGATACTCCAAGGCTTGCTCTAGGATTTCAAAAAGAAAAGTTTGCCACAGGTCTAGAAAGTGTTTGATGAAGTATAATTTGCAAGTGCCTTTTCAGCAACATGGTGGGGTAAAGCAGGAAGGGGGGGCTTCTTCCTTAAGAAGATAGAGATTGAGATCATTTTTCTGAAGGACGAGAAGTGATACAGAGCTCCTCTGAGAAGATATACACATTGTAATGACTCCAGGAGCTGAAACTTTTGAGATGAGTATCAGAGCAAGAAAGTAACAGTGAATGTGAAGGAGAGAAGGAAAAAAGAGGAGGAGGAGGAGGATGAAATGGGACATGAGCTAAAAGAAGGAAAACAATAAAGGAAAAGTCTAGGATAGAAATTCCTATACCATAGTCTTTAAGAAATTTCTATTAATTTGTGTGTTAGGGAAGTAATTCAAAATAACACAAATACAGTCTTTTTCTTCTCCCTAACTCAGTTGTTACAGTACAAATATTTATCAGTGGATAGCAAATTAAAATCTTCCTTAACACCGCCCCTCCAAAAATCTTTCTGCCCCCCCAAAAATCTTTCCGCTCTAAATGCATTTATCCAGTACAGCAGTGGTTCTATTATTCCTTAAGAGTCTTAATAAATTCACCATATTGGATATGTCTTATTAGGATGAAAGATCCCAAAGTCATGAAAGAAACAGATATGAAAAGGTGGGCCCCATAAAATTTCTAAGATGCAAGTGTTAATCAGCAAAATGTCATTTAGGTGTCATCTCTAGATGCAGAACCTAAAACAGAAATGCAAAAGGCAGATGATTTACTGAAGGCAAGTCTTGGGAGAAGGATGATGGAGGGAGCAGGAGGAAGCAAGGAGGAAGCTAAGCTTGGGTGTGGTCCCTGCTGGAGACAAGCCTCAGCCTGATCTCCTGGGCTGTTCCCGAGGCTAAACTGCAGCATAACTTTAGTCCCACTTTAAAGCCAGGAGCTGACCTTCTGTCCCCGTGTATCAGTCGGTTACAGGCTCCCTCTCGAGATAAGATGGGTAACCTCAGGCTCAGCCAAGGGCAGTCCTCTGGAGAAGGAAAAAGACAGAGAGCCATCAACAGTCCACACTCACAGCAGCTGGGAGCTGGGTGCACCTGCAGGTAAAGGGCATCTCGGGGCGGGGTGCCGAACTCCAGCTGTGGGCAGGGTTTGCGTCTTCTTTCTGGAAGTTCCCCAGCCCCAAGCAAAATCAGATGGTTGAGATGGGGCCACACAACTCTGTGTACCAGAAGCATCCAGGTAGCCAACCCAGCCAGGACACTAAGTGACACGTTCTCAGCTCTACTTTTTGGTTGTCCATCCCTTCCTAGAGTCACAACTGACGTAGTCCCAGCCACTGACTCGTGATTTACTGTCAACTCCCAGCCCTCTCTACCATCTCAATACTGGCTTAGCGGCTCTTGGCTACCAGTTTACCCCAAGGTGGGCACTCTGTCTCGGTGAATCTTCATCCCTGCTGAGATCTGATCTGGGAGACTACAGGAGGCTCTAGGCTTAGGAAAGACATGGGACACTGGAGCCTGAAGGACTTCAGAGACTTATGTAGTCCTCATGCAGGCCACAGGGTCCATGGTGGGGAAGGACCTGGCCACATGTAGTCTCTCACCATAGATCCCTAAAGTTTTTTTAATACAAGCACTAACCAGCTCAGATGTCCATTCCTGGTCCAAGTACCTCCGGTCAGAGTTTTAAAGTACCTAGGTCAGTCTCTTAGAGGCAGGGACTGCAGACAGAGCACACAATGAGCATCCATTCATCTGGTCCAAAGACAGCTTATCCACTGGCTGGCCAAGAACCAATCAGATTTTCCCCCTCAAAAACGTAAAGTGGGATGCTGTTGCTGCTGTTCAGTCGTGTCTAACTTTTTGCAACCCCAGGGACCATAGCCCTCCAGGCTCTTCTGTCCATGGGATTTCCCAGGCAAGAATACTGGAGTGGGTTGCCATTTCCTTCTCTAGGGGATCTTCCTGACTCAGGGATTGAACCTGTGTCTCCTCCACTGGCAGCTGTATTCTGTACTACTGAGCCACTGAGTCCTTGCCCCCCACCCACCCAAGACTGGCATTTTGGTAAGGCTTTTTGTTTTTGCTACACTCCACAGCTTGCAGAATCTTAGATCCTCAAGCAGGGATCAAACCCGGGCCCAAGGCAGTGGAAGCATGGAGTCCCAAACCACTGGACCGTCAGGAAATTCCCCCAGTAAGGTACTTGAAATTCTGCTATGTCCAAATGACAATTAACTAGCTTCTCAGTTTCAAAAATCTAGCCTGCCTGTGAACTGGGTGAGAAATGGTAGAATATGTCTAAGGAGCTCGACAATTTAATGCATTTTGCCATGGAGATTACAGCGTGGGGACAGGGGCTGGCTTGGGGGGGAAATGAGTGCTCATTGAGCATTCTGCTCAGGTCACTGCCCATTATCCAGGGGGTGGATGATCCAGTTTGGGGATTTTCCATGCCTCTGGCTTCTCCTCCCTTCTACTGTCTGCCCTTTGGCCACATTACAGATCAAATTAGAATGTCTTTGAGAGGATAGAAGGGGAAGGGACAGGTAGAATTCAAATTGGTCAATTTTGCAGCTTGTTCGCAGTTCTAATGCATGAGATCAAAACCAGAGGCTAACGTGGGGTTTTGGATTATCAGTGGATTATATTGAATCTAAAACAGACCTCCCCTCCATTCCTAGAGAAAATTGGAGTCTGATGAGGACTCACTGTATTTCACATGGACGTCAGGGCTCAGCACCCAGAGGCTTGTGCAGAATCCCAAACACGAGTGTGTTAGAAGTTTCAAGCTGGAAGGGGCCTGAGAGATGATCCAGCCTTGGAAAATTGAGACCCTGAGATCTGAAGCGAAGTGTCCAAAGTCAAACTACGAGATGACTGCCGGTGGCTAGTGGACAACTTGAGAGGGGAGTTGAAACTGGTTAACTCAAAAATTACATATCTGTGGCAAGTTGATACATGACGTATTAATTAAATGTGCCCCTTTTTGATCCTCTGTGGCTTCTTGTTGGGACTCTCCACCAACTGGGAACTAAAATCAAAATCATCCATTGAGGCAGAGATGCCTCCAGCACTGGCAATAGAACCCCGGACCCTAAAGGACACAGCTCTAAGGATGTGGGGGCCATCTGGCTGGCCAGGGGGGTGTCCCCTTCCTCTGTCACTGCTCCACGTGCCTCCCTCCTGAAGCTGTGTACTTGGTCAAAGAGGACGACCTTCCCAGGTAGAAGAGAATCCGTCTCCAGTCAAGGGTATATGAGCAGCGGCACTCCCTGGCTAGAAGCTCCAAACAAGAACATGGCTCTGAGATGGAGACTGGACAGATGGATGCAAAGGGGTGTCAGGGGGCAAAACTCAGATTTTCCTTCTGCCTGACTGGAGGAGAGCGGAGCTTAAAGATGAGGATGAGAATCCACGTGTTTCACTGCACACACACATCATCATCACCACTATCCTCATCATCACCTTCTTCACCATCATCCTTCACCACCATCATCCTGGGAGAGAGGAGAAACAGAAACAGGCTCTTCGGGAGATCTGGGGAGAGCTGAGAGAGAGAAGAAAGACCTTTTGCTTTCCTTCTGGGGATTCTCCAAGGTGGTGATTTCACCCAGGTACCTCACTGGAGCCAGCAGGGTGTAAGGGGAGCTGGTACAGAGGAAAGGGGGGAGGTGGACAGCATTCTCCATGGCCATAGCATTATGAGGAGGCTCCAATGTTTCCAACAACCCACCACCGTGGAAAGAGCCACACGCTGGCTTGGGAACTGCCAGGTGAAGTAGGTGATTCAAGGTGACACACCACATGGGAGGAAACAGTTTATGTATTGAGGGTCAAAGGGAGGCATGACTGACTTGGTTCCAGGGGAGCCTTTTGGAGATCAGACCACCCAGAGGCCACCCCCAGAGAATGAATGACAGGAGCAACATGCCTCAGCTAGGCTGTCAGCATCCTCCCTCCTTGCATGGGGGAAGCCACCCCCGCCCCCGCCCCAGGCAGCAGCCAAAGCAGGGGGTGCTCCCTCCTCACCCACACAGGTCACCGCAGATCATCACGCACTCACGGACTGCTCCCAAAGCCCAGCAGTTTAGGAGAACCAGGAGGAGAGGCCCAAAGTCCCACCCTGTCATTCTGGGCTGCAGCCGGCACACACTGTAAGCTGTAGATCCTGAACTGACCCCAGGAATGCCTGGAATCACGATGCTGAACTAGATGCAGTTTCCTGCCATCCAGGGGAGCTGGAGTTTATTATTCCATGCAGGAAAAGAAAAGGTTCCTTGGCTGTACTTGGGGTCTAGAGGGCTGTTTGGACTATGAAGTCCGCTATCTGAAACATTCGCCGTTGAAGGGGTGGCTGTCCTTCGTCTCCTGAAAGCAAAGGGAGCGCACGTGGCCTCAGACTGTGGCTGAAGAGACAGTTGAAACCACCCAGCGGGCCTCCAAGGACAAACTGGCAAAAGGAATGGGCACCCAGTGAGCAGCCGTGATGCCCACCTCATGGCCAGTGCCTGCACCATCCTTGGCACCCCTCCTTGGAAGGTCACCTCGAAGAGGAAGTGCTAGAAAAACAGCTGGCATGTACCAGCATGGGCATGTCCATTAGATCTCTGAGATGCCAAAGCCCTTTCCTCCTACGCCAGGGGCCTCCTGGACATGGTTAATTAGAGAAGCCGAGAACCATGCTCAACCTCTGGCCTCACCCGCCACCCATAACCGCCCCCCCACTGGGCACTGTAAGAGCAGGACGGTCAGCAGCTGCACACGCTAACACAGTCCTGCCTAGGAACAGGGAACCCGAGGGACGCAGCGATGGCCTCTGGAGGGGTGACAACAGAGTCATCGTGGGAGTCCCTTGCCCACTCGAATGCCCACCCTCCCCTTGAACCATGCACGAGCCCCCCAGAGGGGCTGGGTTGTGTCTTCCCCTTGACACATCACATCAGCCCCTTGGGAGGGCAATGTGCTGAGCGTGGCAGTGTTGACACAGCAGTCACTGGACACTTTCCGGGGAAAGCAGGCCCCCGCACGTGAGAGGAATTTTCTCCCAACCACACAGTTTCCAATGTGTTAGAAAAACAAACGTGGAGAAGTCGGTCTGGCTTGCGTGCCTGTGCATACCCCTCTTCCGGAGCTGAAAATGCAAGCTGGCCGGAGCCCCCTCTTGCTTTTAAAACAAATAAACAGTCAGGCCTGGCCTCCTTGAGTCTGGTTCTCTGAAATCTGAAGCGTGGACAATGCGGGCTCTTTCAAGCGGCAGCCCCTGGGGCCACATGACCGGGCCTGTGTGTGGAGGAGTCCCGTGGGGGATGCCTCTGCTCTGAGCTGCCGGCCCTCCCTTCAGCCGGCCTGCCTCCAGGCCCTTGGCTTGTCCTCTTCCACCCAAACGTCTGAGTTCCTGTTCCCAAAATAGCTGTGCGGAGGAAACCGCTGAGACTCAGGGCCTGGGCAGTGAGCGATTCTCAGTCTGGCAGGAGTGCCAGGAACAGGCAGGCCTTGGGTGGAGGGTACAGGGGGCAGCGAGGGCCCATCACTCCTGCAATTCACTAATCAGGGCAGCAGTTCACCAGCTTGGGGGACGCGAGGAGGGCCCTGAGCACCCGCTCCCTGAGCTCTGCCCAGCGGGACTTCTGTTTTCCCCATAGGAGCAAGGAGACGCAACAGCCCAAGCCTAAAGCCCTTCTCTGCTTTCCCATCCTGCAGGAAGAAGTCCTCCTTTCTCTCTGTGGCAAAGGCAAGCACCCTAGCTGCTCCCCACCTCCCACCGTTCCAGAAAATGATGCCATAGAGGCCCCCTTTGTCTGTGGCAAAAGAGAAGGTTGTCTGCGCCTTCCGGGCTGGGAGTGAGGAGGAGGAGGAGACGGGCTTAAGTCAGAGTCCTGCAAGGGCAGCCGTCTTGGCGCCTGTGTGCTAGAACTCTGGCAAGGGGGCCACTCCTCTCAGTTCCATTCACGGAATGAGGAGTGGGTATCACCCAGTTCTCTAAGGCAGGGGTTCCCAGCCCCAGGGGCACACTGAGATCACCTGAGGACCTCTTAATAACGCCTTATCTGAACCGCCTCCTAACCAAGGAAAGGAGCAGCTCTGGGAAGTGGGAACGGGTATTTTGGGAAATTCCCCCGGTATGCAGCCAAGTTTGAGAACCATCAGTTTTGCAGTCCTTCCCAAACTCTAATATCCTGGGATCTTGTTAAAAATCTAAGTCCGAAGTTCAGCAGATGAGGGCTGGGCCTGAAGTTCTGGAGGTCACCAAGGAATGCTGACATGGAACACACTCGACACACTTCGAGGAGCTGAGCTCCAGGAGACCGTAAGAGTCTCTAATAACACCCTGTACTTCTTCCTGATTTGATGGGAGCAATGAAGAGAGGAGATGAGAGATCAGATTTCTATGTCTGGAAGGGACTGCTAGGCTGGAAGCCATGTCCATGCATCTGGAAATTGTCTTCAATGGAGGAGAGATTTGACAGAGGAACCAGCACTGACTTCAGGGTGGAGTGCAACAGGAAGGTCAACCTCAACCTACAAAGCCTGGATGAGAAGGACGGCAGTATAAGGGGCCGCTTCCCACAAGCCAGCTCCACACCTGCGGCTAACAGTGGCGGCATCGATCTTAATGCTGGCAGAACTGAGCGACACAAAGCCCCATTTGGTATTGTCAGAAACCATCCGGCTCAACAGGGTGACGGGATCCCAGTTTGATTAAGCAATGAGAAGGATGAGGCACTTGCTTGTCTCCGGTGGGCAGCAGGGTGTGGGGGATGGGGGGTGGTCCGAGCATCTCAAATAGAGCTGACGTGCTCTGCCTACGATAGGGAAAGCCTTTTAGCTGTCTCTTCTTTTTCTGTTTCAGAGTCAGTCATTGTCTTAGAGAATAAGAGTAGCATCAGCATCTCATCATAACAGGTTTCTCAAGGTTATCCAGGTACAGCACACACAGTCTTTGAGCCACGATAGTCAAGCATTCCCTACTTCAACATGCAGGTCAGACGACACAAGCAAGACAAGGTCAAGCATTGATACAGTGGGATTTGTACCCATTACTCTCCCCAAAGCTTTCTCATTGATAAGATGGGAGGAACAAAGCAACCTACCTCACTGGATTATTGTGACAATTAAATGTGTAGGCAGTATGTGTAGGGCACATATCACAACACTTGGTGCATAGTAAATGCTCAATAAGTGCTAGTTGCTATTGTAATAATAGTACACAAGATTGCCAGGAGAAATGTCAATAACCTCAGATATGCAGATGACACCACCCCATGGCAGAAAGAGAAGAGGAACTGAAGAGCCTCTTGATGAAACTGAAAGAGGAGAGTCAAAAAGTTGGCTTAAAGCTCAACATCCAGAAAACTAAGATCATGGCATCTGGTCCCATCACTTCATGGCAAATAGATGAGGAAACAATGAGAGACTTTATTTTCGGGGGCTCCAAATCACTGCAGATGGTGACTGCAGCCATGAAATTAAAAGACACTTGCTCCTTGGAAGAAAAGTTATGACCAATCTAGACAGCATATTCAAAAGCAGAGACATTACTTTGCCAACAAAGGTCCGTCTAGTCAAAGGTATGGTTTTTCCAGTAGTCATGTATGGATGTGAGAGTTGGACTGTAAAGAAAGTTGAGCACTGAAGAACTGATGGGTTTGAACTGTGGCATTGGAGGAGACTCTTGAGAGTCCCTTGGACTGCAAGAAGATCCAACCAGTCAATCCTAAAGGACATGAGTCCTGAATATTCATTGGAAGGACTGATGTTGAAGCTGAAACTCCAATACTTTGGCCACCTGATGCAAAGAGCTGACTCAGTTGAAAAGACCCTGATGCTGGGAAAGATTGAAAGTGGGAGGAGAGGGGAACAACAGAGGATGAGATGGTTGGATGGTATCACTGACTCAGTGAACACGAGTTTGAGTGAACTCCAGGAGTTGGTGATGGACACGGAAGCCTGGCGTGCTGCAGTCCATGGGGTCGCAAAGAGTCGGACACAACTGAGCAACTGAACTGAACACATGATTACTATTAAAATAATAATATCCATCTCATAGGATATGAAAATGCCTAGCATAATGCTTAATCAGCCTTTAGGTGCCTTCCATCTACCCCTCAGTCTGGTTTCTTGACCTCAGCCCTAAACATGCTCCCAAGCCCCATTCAAAAGCACAGAGGTTTAGAATGCAAATTCCACTGGGAGAAGCCAGACAGAAGACCTGCCTGCTTTTCTGAGAAGAGATCTTCCTGGTGGGAAGGAAGAGGCGAGGGTCAGGCTTGGAGAGAGAGTGCCTGTTGAGAGGCCCCACAAGTGAAGGGCTTAGCACCCCATGCCGTGCAGGTGTTGCTCAGTCATGGCCAGCATCCCTGCCCCCAGAAGAAGAGGAACTACCCACACCTAAAAGACGGAACATGTGCCTTTGCACCAGGGCACACTTTGCACACATCTGCATGCTAGGAGAATGGCTTCAGAAATCATTTATGCATCACTGGAGGAGAGGGCATTACAAAGGGACATGGGAAGGGATGTGGTGTGAAGAATTTGAGGCTTGAGGGAGAGAGAGCAGCCCGGTTCCGCCTCTCCTCTGCCTCCTGTGAGCCAGAGTGGAGAGATGCCTTCCTCTCCTCCACGGAGTACTTGGTCACACAAAGGGCTTGAGCATTTTCATTGGTCAAGCCAGCAGCTCCATGTGTGGGTAACCACAACCTGGCAGAAGAAGCAACGTCCAGTAGGCATGGCAGTGCCTGGGACAGGCCGCAGTGCCCAGGGAGACGGAAGGGTGGAGGGAGGTGCCCATACTCCCCAGGCCAAGCTCTTAATGCCTGCCACACAACAAGCCAACCAGGCTAGAGAGTGTTGGGGTGGGACAAGGAAGAGCCTCTTCATTTGGAAAGCCAGCAGACCAAGGAGATGGTGGACTAGCCTCCCAAACAACCATCCTGCCTGGGTTGGAAGCTAATTTTCTTTTAACAGAACAAAGAGGGGGAGGTGAGGAAGTAAAGTAAACAGCAATAAGTTATTGCAAATATTTCCTGGTTCTAGCCCAACAGAGGCAACAATCTAGGCCAAGGGGCAGCGAAAGAGGTGGGAGAGCTGGGGACACAATGTGGTTGCTGAGTGGACTTGGGTTTGAGCTTCCAGAGGGCTCCCGGGAAACCTGTACAGGAGGTTTTGCCAGGAACCATTGGCTGGCGATGGGTGGAGTGATTACTGTCCATATCATCTGAGTTTTCACCCAAGCCTTGGAGGGCCCGAGGAACCCTGGGGCATTTGTCAACATGTCAGCGCCACTGGGGTGAAGCCTGCCCTTTGCGTGTTGGCCTGGAGCATGCACCCCCCTCCTCTCTCTTTCCTTTGCCTCTCTGGGTTTCTGTCTGCCTCTGCCTTCCCTTCTCCTCTCCATCTCCACATCTGTCTTTGTTTTGTTCACTGCCTCTCTCATTCCCCACACAATGCCTGACCCAGGACAAGCATTCAACAAATATATTTTTAACTTCATACTATGGAAAAACTCAAACACACAGAAGTAGCAGAATCAGGAACCTCTGTGTTCCCATCACCCATCTTCAACAATACATATACCTGCGGCGATTCATGTTGATATATGGCAGAAACCAATACAATACTGTAAAGCAGTTATCCTCGAATTATAAATAAAGTTTAAAAAATAACCTATGGAAACAATTGTGGAGTCCCCTCCCCCCACTCCTCCCACACTATCTTGAAGCAGGCTCAGACACTGAATCACTTGACTCATACATATTTCACATGTCTCCAAATGACAAGCACTCTGTAAAAACCACAACTCTGATCCCATTAACACACTCAAAAATGATCAAATGTCAAGTTAATATCATCAAACACTTAAGTTATTGTTCAAAAGTCTCCAGCTGTCCAATTAATTTTTAATAGTTTCTTAATTCAAATTGCCTACATACAATCCACTAATGGTTCTGCTAACAAGTGTCTGAACTCTTCCAAGTCCCTTTTAAGCTGTATTCAACAAATGTTTCAACTGATCCCATCACTTTCTGTTTCTCTGTGACTTCCTATTTTCCTATCTCCCCTGTACGCACATCTATCTTCCTGCTCCCCACTTTGGTTTCTGCCTGTCTTTGTGTTTTTGTTTCTGTGTAACTGTATCTCTTTATGGACATTTTTCTCTCTGGACCTTTATCTGTACCTTGCTCTCTCTCTGCCTCCTTCCCAAGCCCTCTCTCTCTCTCTCATACACACACACACACAGGAAAGTCACTAAGGGGACCCTGCACCCACCTTTGACTGAAAGCGTATGAAGAGTTGGGTCCCTGCCTGAAATGTTGGTGCGCCTCTATGGAGGCACCTTCTGCTTTTCTGCATTAAGCCCATTCCGCTGGCTCTCCCGAGACCCTCTGCTTACTGAGCGCCCCTCAGTGATCTACACGCAGGAGACAGCTGGGAACGAAACAGAATGACCAGCGTGAAGGCTAAGAGTGCTGCACAGATGTCCAAGGCGTTTGTTACTTTATCTGTTGCTCCAAATAAAATTTCTGAAAGCTCACCTGTCAGTGAAATCCTAAAAGGAAGACTCTTTTTTAAAAAAGCTGTAGAAAGCTTGTCAACCAAGTGCTATTTTGTATCAATCATAGGGACCCGGCTTGCTTTTGAAAGACATTTTTTACAACCTCTTAAATTATTCGCTAGAGCTGGAGGCAACCAACCCAGTGTTTTTCCATTCTTTTCAGCAGCGGAATTCGTTTTGGAATAAAATCTTACATAAAACCCAAATATATAAAGGGAATAAACCCAGAACATGGTATGTGCTGGGTGGAGAGGT
>SJYQ01058464.1:129596-158438 GCA_006410935.1 Redunca redunca
CAGACCCCAGCTCCCCACTCGGTGCCTCCTACCTGACGAGGCAAGCGCAGAATCTCAGGGAGGGGCCTGGGGCTTTTTGCAGCTCATCATTTTGGCCTGTATGCTGAGCTGAGTATTGACTGTGGAGCTTTCAAGTCCCAGACATGGCTGGAGCTGTGGCTGGCTCCTTTGTGCTCAGGACAAATGACTCTCCGGCAAATGACTAACGGCAGGATGACTTTAGTATCTGGTCCCAAGGTCAGGGTTGGAGAAAGTGGGCCCGGCCACTGATGGGAGTGACCCGGCATTCACGGGAAGGTGAGTGCAGAGTGACTGGCTAACAGAGCTAGAGAGGCTCCCACCTTGATGAAGAGTAGGTGGGGTGGAAGGACTGAGTGATGGGAAGGTGCGTGCTGGAGGAGGGGTAACCTAGATGCCTAGTCCACAGTTGCTCACCTGGGCATGTAGGGAAGCCACAGACATCAGAGCTGAGCATCTGGAAGAGACTCCTGGTTCTCACTGCCTGGCTGCACCTGCAGTGGGGCCTGCTGGGGAAAGCTGCTAGGGGGCCACAGGGAGCAGAATTTGGGTTCAAAATGAAGGTCAATGATATATAAGCCCAGCAGAGAATTATGTTCTTCTGTCCACCTCAGAGAACTAAGAAACACCAGAGCTTCAGGACCAGAAACACTGTGCATAGACTCCAGCCCCATCCCTTTCTAGTTAAGCCTCCCTTTATTAACCTCTGAGTCAGGAGGATGCTACCTACTAAGTTCACAGGGTATTTTCACATCAGTTATCTCTCAGCAATTTTAGAAAGCTATTGTAATGCTAGCTTTATTGATGAAGAAACTAAGCCCCAAGAGGACTCACCCACCCCTCGAAGATAATGGGTGAGTGTCCCAGCTGAGCTGATCTTCTCGTGGCTCCTGGTCCACACCTTTTCCATGGTCCCGTGATCATGCTACCTCTTGTCGAGTCTCCAGTTGGGCAAAGGAGAACATAGGTGCTGAGAAATATTGCATCTTAAAATGGCCAATATTCAAATTTATAGAGAAAGAAAGTAGACTACTTGTTGCCTGGGGCTGGGGTGGGGATGGAGAGTAACAGTAAGTTGGCACAAGAGAACTTATTGGGGGGTGAAAATATAAAACTTATTAATGGTAACAGTTGCACAAGTCTGTAAATTTCCTAAAAAGCATTGAATTGTACCCTTGAAATGGGTGAGTTTCATGATACACAAAATATACCTCAAACAAGCAGTAAAAAAAAAAGCCAAAATTATAAAATATGTATTTTCTTAGAAAGAACTGTTTTACTGATATTTGGAAGCAATTAGTTTATTTCCTTTAAAATGTGTTCTTTGTCATTATTGACTTGAGAAAACAGAAATAGCCACTTGGATCTATAGTAACCATTAACAATGAGGTTAATATCTGCTTCACTGTTCTCACTGTGAGAACAGGCTGGCAACCATGAGATCGGTCAATATTAGACGTGCTATAGATACAGAGGGAACTCTGCTGCTGGAGAAGACTCTTGAGAGTCCCTTGGACTGCAAGGAGATCCAACCAGTCAATGCTAAAGGAAATCAACTCTGAATATTCACTGGAAGGACTGATGCTAAAGCAGAAGCTCCAATAATTTGGCCTCCTGATGCAAAGAGTCGACTCACTGGGAAAAAACCCTGATGCTGGGAAAGACTGAGGGCAGGAGGAAAAGGGGACGACAGAGGATGGGATGGTTGGATGGCATCACTGACTCAATGGACATGAGTTTGAGCAAGCTCCATGAGACAGTGAAGGACAGGGACGCCTGGTGTGCTGCAGTCCACGGGGTCACAAAGGGTCAGGCGCAACTTATCGACTGAACAACAAAACATAAACAGCTGGCATGGAGTGGGGGCAGGGGTGGCAAATGGTGGTGCTGCTTTGGTCACCAAGTCACGTCTGACACTCGTGACCCCAGACTGTAGCCCACCAGGCTCCTCTGTCCATTGATTTCCCAGGCATGAAGACTGCAGCCATTTTCCTCTTCAAGGGATCTTCCTGACCCAGGGATCAAACCTGGGTCCCCTGCATTGCAGGCAATCTCTTGCACTGCAACCAGATTCTTTACCACTGCTGGGCTTCCCTGGTGGCTCAGACGGGAAAGAGTCTGCCGGCAGTACGGGAGACCCAGGTTCGAACCCTGGGTCGGGAAGATCCACTGGAGAAGGAAATGGCAACCCATTCCAGTATTCTTGCCTGGAAAATATGGATGGAGGAGCCCGGCAGGCTACAGTCCATAGGGTCGCAAACAGTCAGACATGACTAAGCGACTTCACTTCACTTCTTTAACACTGAGTCAC
The DNA here is from genome assembly GCA_006410935.1 of Redunca redunca. Classification (NCBI taxonomy): domain Eukaryota; kingdom Metazoa; phylum Chordata; class Mammalia; order Artiodactyla; family Bovidae; genus Redunca; species Redunca redunca. The sequence continues at coordinate 131,926 of SJYQ01058464.1, forward strand.
CAAGGAAGCAAATGGTGAGCTTTTACAAATGGCAGGGTTAGAGCCGGGAAAACCTTGATACCCAACCATCACAGGGTGAGTCACTGGCACCATGCAAGGCTGTTGTGACAATTAGCAATACCATGGGAAAGCATCTCCTCCCTACTGGTACTCAATAAATCAAGGCAGTAAGCATCTTATTTGTACCCAGGCCCACCAAGCCCCAGGACCTCAGCTGTGCAGCAGAAACCCTCCTCCTCAGGAGACCCCAGCCAGGCCCCCTGCCCCCAGTCCAGCTAGACTCATCCTGGCCTTTTAGAGGCTCCACTCCTGCCCACCAAGCGGTCAGGTACATGGGAGAGTGTACCTGATTCACGAAGGACCAGGAGGGGGAAATTCCAGCAAGGCTGTGTTTTAAGGAAGAACAGTGCCTGCAGGGTTGCCAATGTGCAGTTTACAGTCAGCGTTTCGTGATGGCTGACTCTGCTCCTCCACTGAATTAGAGCTCCAAAGCTGAAAATGCAGCTCTTAGTTGCTCTTTTACAAAGGAAGTGATTCCTGAGGTTGGGTGACGTGTACAGTTTTCAGAGTGCTGGGGCTGTACGTTGGTGCTGATTGGCACCTGGTAGGAAGCACCAGGTTCCCTGTTGGCAGATGGACGGGACTTATCACAAGCTTTGCATCACCTCACATTGTGTCCAGAACCAACTGTGATTGTAAGAAGGAGAAAAGGAACCGCAGGGGTGTTTGCGGCCCTTTGTACCACCTGTTTTAACTGGGTCCCCCTGGAAGCAGGAGAACAGGGGTTCGAGTGCAAGTACTTTCTTTGGGAGATGATCTCAGAAAGCATCGGCAGAGGCATGGGGAGTGGGCAGAGAAGCAAAGAGAGACCGAGCAGGGTACAATAATGAGCAGGTTACCCCAGAGCAACTAGGGCTCTGGGGAAGCACTCTAAGAGGCTGTGTAGAAGAGATTCTCAAATTTAAGCATTACCAGAATCACCTAGAAGGCCTATTAGAACAGTCAGCTGGGCCCACTTCAGGGTTTCTGATTCAGTAGGTCTGAAGTGGGTGGGGCTGACAGTTTACATTTCTATCAAGTTCCCAGGTGATGCCGAGGCTGCTAGCTCTGGGAGCACTTTTTGAGAATAAGAGTGAAGAAGTGGTTGGTCCAAAGGGTAAAGAGATGAGGTATGTATACAGCGATCCCCAGCTGTTGTTGGCCAAAGGCTGCCCTGGGGTGGTTAACTCCCTGGTGCCGTGTACTGGTCTCGCATGGCCCTGCAGCCAAAGAAAGTCCTTAGGTTGAGGGTAACAGGCACCTGCTGTAAGGAGCCAGAGGGCTAAAGGGACCAGTGTGCTGGGGCTCCCAGAGGCGGGCCACACCACCTTCAGGAACAGCGCATCTCTCCATAAAACGCCACCCCCTGAGTTAACGGAAAGAGGACTGAAACACAAATGTGGCACCAAAAAGGGTAAGTGTCCCAGTCGCTCTTCCACTCACAGCTGCGTGACTTCACACAAATCTCTCACCCACTCTGGACCCCTAGCTGGGAGATTTCAAAGGCCTCAACTGTCTCAAGATTCCCTGATTCTGTGACATCTAGATCCAAGATACCATGCTCAACTCCCTCCTATGCAAAGGTCCAGCTAAGCAGAGCTCCAAGAAAGCACGGATGCCTACACCTGCTGTCCTGCCCAGTCCTTCCCCCAGGATGTGACCAGGTAAATGCCACCCCCAGAGTGCCAGGCAGTACCCTCAAAACCCTCAGGCTCCCTGGGGTGGGCAACAGTTGGCAGGGGGTCCTCAGGCCCTATTCCCCGGGTGCCAGGCTCAACTCCTCCCCTTCACAGTTTTGACAGGTGTCAGTTCAGTTCAGTCGCTCAGTCATGTCCGACTCTTTGCGACCCCATGAATCGCAGCATGCCAGGCCTCCCTGTCGATCACCAACTGCCGGAGTCCACCCAAACCCATGTCCATTGAGTCAGTGATGCCATCCAACCATCTCATCCTCTGTCATCTCCTTCTCCTCCTGCCCTCAATCTTTCCCAGCATCAGGGTCTTTTCAAATCAGTCAGCTCTTCGCATCAGGTGGCCAAAGTACTGGAGTTTCAGCTTCAACATCAGTCCTTCCAATGAACACCCAGGACTGATCTCCTTTAGGATGGCCTGGTTGGATCTCCTTGCAGTCCAAGGGCCTCTCAAGAGTTTTCTCTTGAGAAGACAGGTGTGTCAAGTATCAATGAAGCATTCGGTCTCAATCAAAGACAACATAAGACTATGCATTTTCTTTTAATGGGTCATGTAGTTAAAATAAAAAGCTGCTTAAATCTTTCCATTTGGGGTAAAATGATGTATTACAGGAGACTCGATTGTTCTGGGGCTTTCCAGGCGGTGCTAGTGGTAAAGAACCTGCCTGCCAATGCAGGAGACATGAGAGACTCAGGTTCAATCCCTGAGTGGGGAAGATCCCCTGGAGAAGGGCATGGCAATCCACTCCAGTATTCTTGCCTGGAGAATCCCATGGAGAGAGGAGCCTGGCAGGCTACAGTCCATGGAGTCGCATAGATTTCGGACACAACCGAAGCTACTTAGCATGTCTGTAAGACTGTTCCACCACCACCTCCTGCCCTTTCCCTAGACAGCCTGACAATGACCATTGCGTGTTGGCTGAGCTTTCTGGGCCCCTGTGTGTAAAGGCAAGCCCGGGGGTCTCCAGGGCACTAGAAAGGGCAGTGTGGCCTTCCCAGGGTCAGGGAAGCTCACAGCTCCTGCAGCTGGTGTAAAGAAACATGTGGGACTTCACACAGACCGACAGAGTGGGCATCTATGAGTTTTATCTTTCAGACAGACAGATGCCCTTTTGTCGGAAACAGTTGCCCAATTTTTATGGAAATCCCACACTTCTCCAGTCTTAATCCCAGTGGTTTGGGATGACAAAAGCCACCTGGTCCCAGATGAGACTCACCAGCCTATTTCATAATATTGATCAAGTGAGGATCAGTCCAGTGATAGCTAGTGAGGACACCAGTCCACTAAGGGAGTTTCTGCTCTAAGAGTCAGAATATCCCAGGACCAAGACTCTGGGTTTGCTTACGATTTCCTGAGTTAGATGGAAAGAGCACCAAAATATAGGGCCCTCTCCCAGGTGTTCTTGCTCGCACAGCTCTGTGACCTCAAACAAATCTCTCACCCTCTCTGGGCCCCCAGCTGGGAGATTTCCAAGGCCCCACCTACCTTGAAAATTCCCTAATTCCTTTTTCCCAAAGGTCCTGCAGTCTGACAAGCAGATCCGAGTTACCACGCTCAGTGACAGCTTGGGAAACATGACGGTTTATAAAGCATGTTGTAAGTCCAGGGGTGGTAGTTTTGGCAGAAGCGCGAGTGCAGGGAAGGCCAGAGTCAAGGCCAGGATGGACAAAACGCAGCTCCTTCCATGACGGAAGCAGCCCAGTGCAGTCAAACATCCTTTCACACAGTGCTCTAGCCCAGTAACCGGGGCTGGGAGGAGCGTCCATCAGCCGAGGTCAGTAAGCATGTTCAGCCAATGCCCAAGTCCACGCATGCATGCTCAGCTATGTCTGGCTCTTTGCGATCCCATGGACTACAGCCTGCCAGGCTCCTCTGTCCATGGGATTCTCCAGGCAAGAACACTGGAGTGGGTTGCCATGCCCTCCTCCAGGGGATCTTCCCGACCCAGGGATCAAACCCAGGTCTCCTGCATTGCAGGTGGATTCTTTACTCCTGAGCCACCTGGGAAGCCAGTGCAGAAGCCAGGACTCTCCTGATCTCTGAGCTTCACCCGCCCAGAGACCCAGCAAGTGTTCAGTTAATCTGATCCAAGGAGATAGATGGATTTGATAATGCAAGCCAAAAGTCACCCAGATCTGGGTTTGGAACCCCTCCAAGGGCAATAATTGCCTCTGATATTTAGAGACATTTCTGGAGGAGCCCAAGGATAAGCAGGGGAATGAGAAGAATCCTGGGCTGTGAACATCATCGCTTCCTCAGAAGAAAAGTCAAAAGATACTCCCTCCATCTACTCTACTTTCCACTTAGTTATTCCAACTGCTTTGGAGATCTTCAGCAGGAAATCAAATGCCTAAGCACTTATGTGTGTCACGGCTACTTGCTACAATGGACTCGAAAGAATGTTCAATAAAAGCACACATGGTAGTTAGGGAAAACTGCAATGAAGATGAGAAGGAGATGGCGAACTACGCAGAGAAAAAAGAAAATTGCTGTTTCACTTCCCAAGAAAGAGAGTTCATTTCACACAAGTGAGATCTGAGCGTCCTGGGATGGAGGAGCTGGCCCCTTCCGTGCAGTTGTGAAGGAAAAGGCAGCAGCCTTTCTCCAGGCAGAGGTAGGGCAGTGTCCCCTTCCTGTGAACAGAGGCCCTCGAGTTGTCTTGGTACAGGTATCGGAGCTTCCCTGACCTGGTGACCTCGGGGGGCGAGGGGGATGAGGTCAGATCAGGGATTGAGGGAACCCACCCAAAGCACCACAGTATATGGTTTATGCACCCTCAGGCAGCTACCAAGTTAAGCAGACAGAGTGGCCTATCCTCCAGGCCTGGCCAGATGTCCTTGTCTCAACCCTATGCCTGGGTTTCCTTGCCTTCCAAACGGAGGAGTTTTAGCTCTAAAATCCCTTCCAAACTCAACAGTCCGAGTTCAGAGCAGGAGTGGAGTCTCTTGGGGGATGTCTTAGGTGAGTCTCCCTGGAAGCAGAGCCTGAGTCAGTGATTCTGTGCAGAGAAGAGAGAGAAGCAGGACAAGGATGGGGAGGAGCTGAAGTATCTGGTCTCTCTTGAGTTTATCCTGAGCCTGGCGGGGTGAGGAGGCCAGAAGTGTGCTCTGAAGCAGAAGTTCTACTCCAGAGTCACCCCCTAAAGCAGTTAAGGGCTTTGTACCCATTGTCAGTCAGTCTTCATGGACTGCCTTGGATGGGGTGTTCATACCTTCTGGGCAAGGTGGGCTCTGAAGGCAATTCTCCAGAGAAGGGGGGCTTCTGTGAGCCATAGCAGCCCTTATAGCAACTAGGGGAGGGGTGAACCACAGCTACCAATGCCCGGGACATGCAAATGTTCCTTCTCAGACCTCTACAGAGAAGAGACTTGCTGGGCATGGAAAAGACATCCAGCATTCTGTAAAGCGCTCCCCTCTCATTCAACTCATGTGACAGAGCCACCTGCCAGGCACCATTCTAGGTGATGGAATTATGAGGCCTGGCTTCCCAAAAATTATAACAAAGATTCTGTTTACCATAAACAAAGATTCCCCTCTCAGGAAGGGCTGGACCCCTGCTCCAGCGAAAACCAGGGGAGAGTTGGTCACCAGCTGCCACCAGCACCTGCTGGGCAGGGAGGATGGGAGACGCATGTCAGGCTCCAAAACACCTGTGGCACATTCAAGCCGAGACATGGTAGCTGCGCTGGTCCCATCTGGAAGTGAGCCTGGCTCCACTCTCNCAGGCAGCTGCCAAGTTAAGCAGCCAGAGTGGCCTGTCCTCCAGGCCTGGCCAGATGTCCTTGTCTCAACCCTACGCCTGGGTTTCCTTGCCTTCCAAACGGAGGAGTTTTAGCTCTAAAGTCCCTTCCAAACTCAACAGTCCGAGTTCAGAGCAGGAGTGGAGTCTCTTGGGGGATGTCTTAGGTGAGTCTCCCTGGAAGCAGAGCCTGAGTCAGTGATTCTGTGCAGAGAAGAGAGAGAAGCAGGACAAGGATGGGGAGGAGCTGAAGTATCTGGTCTCTCTTGAGTTTATCCTGAGCCTGGCGGGGTGAGGAGGCCAGAAGTGTGCTCTGAAGCAGAAGTTCTACTCCAGAGTCACCCCCTAAAGCAGTTAAGGGCTTTGTACCCATTGTCAGTCAGTCTTCATGACTGCCTTGGATGGGGTGTTCATACCTTCTGGGCAAGGTGGGCTCTGAAGGCAATTCTCCAGAGAAGGGGGGCTTCTGTGAGCCATAGCAGCCCTTATAGCAACTAGGGGAGGGGTGAACTGCAGCTACCAATGCCCGGGACATGCAAATGTTCCTTCTCAGACCTCTACAGAGAAGAGACTTGCTGGGCATGGAAAAGACATCCAGCATTCTGTAAAGCGCTCCCCTCTCATTCAACTCATGTGACAGAGCCACCTGCCAGGCACCATTCTAGGCGATGGAATTATGAGGCCTGGCTTCCCAAAAATTATAACAAAGATTCTGTTTACCATAAACAAAGATTCCCCTCTCAGGAAGGGCTGGACCCCTGCTCCAGCGAAAACCAGGGGAGAGTTGGTCACCAGCTGCCACCAGCACCTGCTGGGCAGGGAGGATGGGAGACGCATGTCAGGCTCCAAAACACCTGTGGCACATTCAAGCCGAGACATGGTAGCTGCGCTGGTCCCATCTGGAAGTGAGCCTGGCTCCACTCTCCGGCAGTTTCTGGCCAGGAAGCTGGCTGTGCAGCGAACTGGAGCCTCCATATGTTTGAGCAAATTCCACTTGGCAGGTGGACAGGGAGCATTTGCTGGGCAGTCCTTTGCCTTCACAGCCTAATGCACTACTCTCTCACCTTTTAACTTGTGTCTGTGCTCAGCTCTGCAGCCCACCCTCCATGGGATCCCCTCCCGAGGGCCTGGGCACTCACCCTTGGCCAGCCCAGGATCCGCTCTCACGCCTCCAGAGATCCACAGTGGGGGCTGGGGGGATGTGCGGTGAGGAATCTGAACCGAAGAAGCATGGCCAGATCTAGGCTTGGCTGGGTGGTCCACGGCAGGCAGGCAATGCGGGAGGGGCCACACAGAAGCCAAGGGGAGTTACAGTAGGTTGTTTAATACCCCTTCTTCAAGCTCAAAGTCCTTCCTGTTCATGGAATTACAAGAGGGATGTTCGAGGCATAGGAGAAAGGGGCCTAAAGCCAGCATTGTGTAGTGAGAGGGAGCAGGCTTGGGGATGCTGGAGAAAGGTCCCTCACAGAGCACCCATTAACACGCTGGGAAAGCCGGCAGTGTCTGGGGCCTCACACACGGCCACAGCACCAACTGCAGGCTCAATCTGTTGATGCCTCCAAGCCAAAGCATCAATCACAGGCAACCATTGTGGGGCTCACATTACTGTCTCTCCTTCTGTCTCTATCTCTGTCTGAATCTATCTATATATACACACACATATATGAGATAGTTGGATGGCATCACCGACTCAATGGACTTGAGTCTGAGCACTGTATCAGTTTGTCTCACTCTGGGAGACAGTGAAGGACAGGGAAGCCTGGCGTGCTGCAGTCCATAGAGTTGCAAAGAGATGGACACAACTGAGCGACTAACACTTTCACTTTCGTATATGTATATATATACACACACACACATGCAGATACACATACCTACACACACACATGCAGATACACATACCTACACACACATTTATCTAAAATATGGACCAGACCACTTTCTATCTTTCAGAGAAAAGTCCAACAGCAAGCCATTTGGTGGCCACTAGTCTGTAATTCACATGGTCGTAACTGAGGACTGCTGTGTCATTCCAGAGAAAAATAAAAGACGTGACAGGAGCAAAACAGAGTACTGACCACAACGCTAAGATCCATTGAGCACTTCATGCGTGCCAAGCTCCGTGCGAGCCCTTTCCCTACGTGATTGCTCTTCCCCACAGCAAGTCCTGGTGTGAGAGTTGTTAGCGCTCACCATCTGCAGATGAGGAACCTGCAGTAGAGAAGAGAACCAAGTAGGCCAAGCGCACAGAGCCAGCGCAGGGGCTGCTCCCTGGGGCCCAGCTCCTCACCCCCTGACTGCAGGCCCACACAGACTCCAGCACAGCTTGACTGCTCGCAAAAAGGCCACGAAAGCAGTGTCCCAAATCAACTTCTATAGATGAAGTCCAGTCATAAATAGAAGAGAAGGACTGGTGAAGAGAAGGGACATGATGGGGAGGGAGGAGTGGGAAAGTCACCACACAGAAAAACGAAGCCAGGATGAGGGATTGCAGCAGGGCCAGACAACTGAGCCTGAGGCATCCTGGCAAGTAAGGCCAAGGACTCAAGCGGGTGGCAAGGTCTCACCTGGGACAGCTCAATCCACTTTGTCAGAAAAGAGACCTTCCCAGCCCTAAATCCTGAAACGGATTTGTCCCAGAGTTTGTGTTTTTTTTAAAGAACAAAATTCAGGGACTTTCCTGGCAGTCCAGTGGCTGAGACTCTGTGCTCCCAACGCAGGAGGCCCAGGTTCAATGCCTGGTCAGGAAACTAGGTCCCGTATGCCGCAAGGAAGACCTGGTGTAGCCAAATAAACAAAGATCTTTTAAAAAGACAGAGAGACTTTCCTGGTGGTTTAGCAGCTAGGACTTTGCTTTCCAACGCAGGGCATGTGAGATAGGGTGGGCGCTGTTTCCATCCCTGGTTCTGGTCAAGGGAACTAAGATCCCACATTGGCCTCGTGGTAAGATCCCACATTGGCCTCGTGGCCAAAAAAAAAAAACAAAACATAAAATAGAAACAACCTTGTAACAAATTTAGTAGAGACTTTTACAAAATGGTCCACATCTCTCCCTCCAAAAAAAAAGGACAAAATTCACAGACTGTTATTTCTGAGAAGGATAATGATGTTTGACATTTGGTTGGTACTCATTGAGAAAAACTTCTCTGAAAGGAACCCCTTCTATCCTGTTGGTGAGACTGTAAACTGACGAAGCCAGTATAGAGAACAGTGAAGAAGTTCCTTTAAAAATTAAAACTAGAGTTGCCATATGATCAAGCAATCCCACTCTTAGGCACATATTCAATCAAAACTCTAATTTGAAAAGATGTATGTACTCTATGGGGTTTCCCTTGTGGCTCAGTTGGTAAAGAATCTGCCTGCAATTCGGGAGACCCAGGTTCAATCCCCAGGTTGGGAAGATCCCCTGGAGAAAGGAAAGGTCACCCACTCCAGTATTTTGGCCTGGAGAATCCCATGGACTCTCCAGGCCATCGGGTCGCAAAGAGTCCGATACGACTGAACGACTTTCACTTTCACTATGTACGCGATGTTCATAGCAGCGCTATTTATAATAGACAAGACATAGAAGCAACCTAAATGTCCACTGACAGATGAAAGGATACAGACGATGTGGCATACATGCAATGGAATATTACTCAGCCATAAAAAAGAATGAGTCAAGACTATCATACTAAGCGAAGTAAGGCAGAAAGAGAAAGCCAGACACCATATGCTGCTAAGTCGCTTCAGTCATGTCCGACTCTGTGCAACCCCATAGACGGCAGCCCACCAGGCTCCCCCATCCCTGGGATTCTCTAGGCAAGAATACTGGAGTTGGTTGCCATTTCCTTCTCCACTGCATGAAAGTGAAAAGTCAAAGTGAAGTTGCTCAGTCGTGTCCAACTCTTTGCGACCCCATGGACTGCAGCCCACCAGGCTCCTCCATCCATGGGATTTTCCAAGCAAGAGTACTGGAGTGGGATGCCATTGCCTTCTCCATATGGTATCAGTTATATGCGGAATCTAAAATATGACACAGATGAACTTATCTATGAAACAGAAACAGGCTCACAGACACAGAGAACTGACCTGCGATTGCCGGGGGTGGGGAGGGAGGTAGAGGGATGGATTGGGGGTTTGGGGTCAGCAGATGCAAACTATTATACATAGGGCGGATGAACAACAAGGTCCTACTGTGTAGCATAGGGAATCATATTCAGTATCCTGTGAGAAACCATGATGAAAGAGAATATGAAAAAGAACATATATCTGTATAACTGAGTCGCTTTGCTACCCCGCAGAAACTAACACGAAGTTGAAGATTAACTATACTTCAATTTTAAAAAGAAAACCTCCTCTGCCTCTGGTGCCTCTGTGAGGGGCTGGGCAGTGGGAAGCGGCCACTGACCAAGGCTGAACTCCTGAGTTCTGAGAAATAGAACATCCATGCCCACGTGTGTCGCCCACCTGACGCTCTCCCATCCCCTCTCATCTCTCGCTGCTCTGCACCCCACCAATGCCCTGCAATGCTGAGAGGGCCTGGCATTTCAGTCCTGCAACTGATGGCTATGCCCTTCAAGCTGTTACTCACTGAGGTGATAATTAACTGGACTCGGTTATGTGTTCGCCCTTATTGCCCCCACTTCTCATTCCCCCTTCTGGAAACTCCTTCTAAAAGGGACTCTGTGCAGCATGTGGACACGATGGCGCAGGCTCTATCTTATTCAGATGAAGGACATGGACGTTCTTTTATTAGAACTCATGAGTTCAGCCTTGGCCCATGGCCACTCCCAACTCCCAACCCCTCATAAGTCACCCGACCCGCTACCAACCGTAACTCCTCCTCAACAGTGACCACCTCTGAGGACGCCTTTTTTTTTTTTCCTATTCACATTTAAATGATAACTTTGAAAGACACAAAATTTCAGGTAGGAAGATTCCCTGCATGCTCTGCACACATCACACCATCATCTCCCAACCTCCCAGGAGGCAGTGGAGAAGCTAGACTCTCTTGTAGGGGTTTGCCTTCTGTCTCTGGATGCTTCCCTTGGGCTCTGGTGTATTTATTAGATGGTTGGATGGCATTACTGACTCCAGTGGACATGGCTTTGAGCAAACTCTGGGAGACAGTGAAGGACAGGGCAGGCTGGCGTGCTGCAGTCCGTGGGGCTACAAAGAGACACTACTTTACGACTGAACAACAATTTGTGTGTGTGTATGTGTGCGTGTGTGTGTGTGTGTGAACTTATCCTGTTTGGTATTCCAGGCATCCATCAAATCAGAGGGTTTAATCAGCTCATAAAATCTTCAGTCATTAGTTCTTCAAACATTTATTTTCTCTCCTCCCTTTACTCACTCCCCTCTTTGTGACCTTTATGGATAAAAAACCAGCAACCCTTCTAATTCTAGCCTCCACATCATTTTCTGTCATTCTTTCCACCTCTTTACCTCTCTGATACCTCCTGGAAGAAGGAGGACCCAAACATCCCTCTCTACAAGCGCTCTCAAGCTGACTCCTCTGAGTTCTTCAACCCACACACTGGGTGCTCTGTTTTAACTCTACTTTTCATACCTATTATCTCTAATTAGTTTTCTTCATAAACATTTATTCCTGCTTCCTGATCTCCCTGAGGATATTTATTCTGCTTATTTAAACTTCTTGATCTATTTGTTCCGTCGGTTCTGCTCCTCCCACACAGGTTGTTCCATTTGTTGGGCTTCTTAAGAGCACACGCGCTCCTTGGATGTCTTAGAATTCTCCCTGAGAGGTCTCACCCCGCTCCCACCCTCCCCAGTCTCCTCGGCGTTCAGCTGACAGCCAGACCTGTCCACTTGCTTGGGAATGGCAAGCTCCTCCTAGGGGAGAGCCCCCGGGGAGCGCTCTGGGCTCATCCCGAGGCAAGCCTGGCCCTCAAGGTGGGACTGGGGAGGAAGAGGGCCAGCCCTCTTGCACGAGTTGCCTCCTCTGTACTGACGGCACTGGGGACTTCCCTCCGGCCATGCTGCGTCCTGCCCCGTGCAAGACCAACCCAGAAGGCAACCGTCCTCCCAAGGCAACGTGGGAGAGAAGCCGCGCATGTGGAGTCCCCCAGCCCCATCACTGCTCCCCACGGGGGGACCCCACCACCTTCCCTGTTCCAGGTTCTCTCCCAGCTTCTCTGTTGGTTCTGGAGACCCAGCCACCATTCTTGTTTCCGAGGCATTTCGACATTTGAAAACGAGCACACAGAAGCCCATGTTGGGGGCCGCCTTGCTTAAAAACCTGCCCACCGGGCCTTTCTCAGGGAGCACGGCCTCCAAGTGCCCCTGCTGACTGACCCAGGGCGCTTCAGAGCAAGAGACGAACGTTACCAGGAGGCCAGCCAGGATGTCTTCAGGGCTCCTGGCATCTGTGAGTGAAGCCGGCCACCAGAGGCTGGTCTTGCCCTCACCACCCATTTGCCTCCACAGAACGCTCTGAGAAGCTACTGCCCGCCCAGGAGTGCAGGGCCCCTCTGGACTCTTGCGCCCGAGGCATTTCTTGGAGTCGAGTACGAAAACCTTCACTTCTCCTGAGGAACAGATAGGTGTTTTCTCTGCTGATGAGGAATATATTCACTGACTCCTCCCCCACCTTTTTTTAAACTTTTAATTTTATATTGAAGTATAGGCGGTTAACAATGTTGTGGCAGTTTCCGGTGGACAGCAAAGGCACTCAGTCCTACCTATCCGTTCTCCCCAAAACTCCCCTCTCATCCCGGCTGCCAGATAACATGGAACAGAGTTCCCTGTGCTCTACAGCACATCCTCGTTGCTTATCCATTTTAAATATACAGCAGTGTGCACAGGTCCATCCCAAACGCCCTAACTATCCCTTCCCCCACATCCTTACCCCTGGCAGCTACAACTTTGTTCTGTAAGTCTGTGAGTCTTTTTTCTGTTTTGTAAATAAGTTCATTTGTATCATTTCTTCTTAGATTCCACCTATAAGTGATAGCACATGATACGTGTCTTTGTCTGACTTACTTCACTCACTCTGACCATCTCGGGGTCCATCCATGTTGCTGCAAATGGCATTATCTCATTCTTTTTAATGACTCCTTTCCCTTTTCATTCAAAGCCAAGACTGAGCTGCAATCCCAGCACATACCTAGAGACACTCCTGATAGAACTATTTACCTTTTTACCTGCCTATTTATTTAGGTCCCGATTAGCTGATTGCTAAAAAAAAAGCAAACCTCCTTTGGAGATCCATGAAATAGGAAAGGAAAAGAAGAATAAACAAAGGAATTCACTGTTTGTACTTTTCTGGACCTGCATTTTAATTTTAAGCTATATTTTACCTTTTCATTTTATCTGCTTCTGTTGCATGTCAACTCAGTTCCACTGTGGAATGAGGTTGGCTATATAGAAATGTACAAAAAATAAAACACATAATAAAGTCTGTGAACTGTGACTTTGTGAGTAATTCTATAAAACGCCAAGACATATACTTATGGCTGATTCATACTGTATGGCAGAAACCAACACAACATTGTAAAGCAATTATCCTCCAATTAAAAAGAAAAATTACATCTATTCATTTTGAACTATCTATTCATAGTTCAAAAAAACGCCAAGACATTTTACACATGAACATTCATTACATTCAGCCTTAATGAAAGTCAGGGTCCATCAGTCAATGGAAGCATCCTGATTTGCTGATCAAGAAGCTGGTCATGTATGGATGTGAGAGTCTGACCATACAGAAGGCTGAGCACCGAAGAACTGATGCTTTTGAAATGTGGTGGTGGAGAAGACTCTTGAGAGTCCCTTGGACTGCAAGGAGATCCAACCAGTCAGTCCTAACCCTAAAGGAAATCAACCTTGAATATTCATTGGAAGCACTGATGATGAAGCTGAAGCTCCAATACTTTGGCCACCTGATGCAAAGAGCTGACTCACTGGAACAGATCCTAATGCTGGGAAAGATTGAGGGCAAAAGGAGAAGGGGGCGACAAATGATGAGATGGTTAGGTAGCATCACCGACTCAATGAACGTGAGTTTGAGCAAACTCAGGAAGACAGTGAAGGCCAGGGAAGCCTGGTGTGCTGCAGTTCATGGGGTAGCAAAGAGTCAGTCATGACTGAGCAACTGAACAACAAGAAGCTTTTGTTAGAATAATGACAGCACTCTCTATAACCTGGGCTGGTGCCTGAGCATATTCATTTCACAGCAGGGAAGGTGCCCCTACCCCAGTCTACTTTCCTATTCAGTGAGGATGCTACCCAGCCTTCATGAAGGAGGGACATACACACTTATAAGCAGATGAATTTACACTGAGTTCTTCATGCTGTTGGCAGCAATGGCTTCCCAGACTGCAAGTGCAGGTGAGGATGGTGACTGGCCCCTGGAAGGGGCCCATGAGCACATGGGCACTGATGGGGAAGCACTCTCAAAGCTTCAGGAGAATGCCAAGCACCAGGTGGAGCTCTGCGATTTTCCAGGCCATGGGTGGACGTGTTAAGAAGCCTGGCTGATTCACAACTGGCACCTACAAGTTCACTTTCTCCTGCAGGTAGGCATGGAAAATACTGCGGGGCCGCCTGAAAGCATTCTATATTCTCGCCTCTTATCAAGCCTCCGTGGCAATGCAAGTAGGTGAAAGGCTGTGCGGAAACGGGTAAGAAACAAATGCCCTTGGGCACTAGAAAAATCACTGTTCAGGGAGTTTAACAGGACCAGGCAGCTGCTGCACATTTACTGTGCAGACTCTCCAGGAACTTCTTCAAATGAAGAGTCTTCCTCCGCAAGGTGTACGTTTGCGAAGGCACCAGGGAGCACTCACGGATGCGTGGACAGGAGTCTGTGTTGGGCAGGGATACGGGGTCTGTGTTCAGGAGTACAGGCCCAGATCAGTTGCCATTCAGCACCCTTGGTCTGATCCTTCCCTTTCTCTGCGCCTTTCTTCCTCCCATCAGTGAAATACAAATTGTAACCCTTGCATAGGAGGCTTTAGGACGTGGGGAGAAATGGTGAAGTATTCTACACGTCTCAGAAAGGATCCATAAATATAAACCATCCTATTGCTTTGAATGAGTAATGGTGGTGTTGTTATTTAGCCGCTCAGTCGTGTCCAACTCTTTTGTGACCCCATGGACTGTAGCCCATCAGGCTCCTCTGTCCATGGGATTTCCCAGGCAAGAATACTGGAGTGGGTTGCCATTTCCTTCTCCAGAGGATCTTCCTGACCCAGGGACCAAACCTGTGTCTCCTGCATCATAGGCCGATTCTTTACTGCTGAACCACTAGGGAAGCCCCAAATGAGTAATAGGATGATATAAATACAACTCCATGGAAACAGGACAAGCACATCAAATTCTGGACTAAGTACCCAAGGAGAGCTCCTGCTGTGGGAATTACTTCATGAACGGATAAATCCTTTCAAAATACAATCATTCCCTCTGATATTGGCTCTGTTATACTGGCTTATAATTTGGCACTCTGCTTATCCTTGAAGAGAGGCAGATGGGTTGCACATTGTATGACGACTTGAATTTGCAGAGTATTGCAGGAACACAGCGTGCTGTAGGTCCATGTGCTTTGGTGGTTAAATGCTCAGAATCTGACCTCAAACAGATCCAGGCTCAAACTTCAGTTCTCTCTTGCTCTAGATGAGCTTCAGTTCTCATGGGTGTAAAACACAAATAATATCTACCACATAGGGCTGTTATGAGGATTATAATGCAAGAAAAGCACTTCAGAGAGTGTCCAGCCCACAGTAAATGCCCTGCAAATGACAGCAGTAGGTATCACTGACAGACTGTGACGGGACCACCATCACTCTCTGTTTCTGTCTCTCTTATGTACATACACACGCGTGCGCACGCACGCGCGCACACACACACACACACATCAAGCAAGAAAACTGATGCCTAAAGGGATTTCAGGAACCTGAATCTCATAACGTCTGCTGGGGATTTCAAGCTAGGGCTTCCTCCTCCCTTTTGTCATGCTCTATCCTCTAGGTCTCAGTGGAGATACTCAGAAAGAGGGCAACAACTCCAAGTAACCTGGGAAACATCCTGTGTCCGGAAAAAGCTTTAACCCACCTGAAGTCTTTTCCCACTGCTCATGAATGATGCTGACCTAGCTTTGAAAACCAAACCCATCTGACCTGAACAGGACTGGGGCCTTGTAGAAGAGCCTTAAGAAGGGCTGTGCTGATCCCTCAGTGCCTGAGTCTGACTGGTTGTAAAATATTTCAATATTAACCTGTGTAAAAAGAGGTTTCCAGAGTCCACAGAGGAATGACTTGCCCTTAATAAGGTCACAAAGCCCAACTCAACAGGTAAAGTTGTCTCACCATCTTTACAACCCCTTAGATCCTCTGCTGACTCAAACCCACAATCCTACTCTCTTGCTCATTCCCACTTCCCATCCAAGAAAACCTATCTGTTCAGCTACAGCCCTTTGGAGAAGCTAGGAACAAGGGGTGCTTTGGTGCCACTCTTTCCAGCTCTGTTTGACAACAGGTCAGGAGGTCTCATCACCAGCTACAGACGAGCCCTCACCAAGGTGGGGCATATGAGAAACTCAGACCACAGCTGGCAGAATCAGGAATCAGTCTACAAACCCCAAGGTCTACAAACCCCAACCCTCCTCTAACCAAAACCTTGACTGCCAGGCCCTAGCTAGCTTTCTGCCTTTGTTTCCTGAGAATACTTCCATCACAAAATTAGGACTGAGTTCAGTTCTGAGCAGCCTTTCCCCCTAGGGCCCTTCCTCCTCCCCACCAGGCACATAGAGGGCCCTGGCTCTTGTCAATTCCCCTTCCTCAACACTAGACCTTGATTTCAGACTCTGGCTGGCTCTACTCAAAGTGGATGTCTAGCTTCGGCTTCTGCCGAAAGCTGACCCTGGCAGGAATACCTGGGGGAAGATTGTTTGTTCAGGGAATATCTAAGGAAACACAGTGAGAGAGTAACAAAAGGTGGCAATAAGAGAAGGCATTAACTTCCAGATAAACTTCCATTAGAACCAGTTCTGCTGCTTAAAAAGAGGTTTAATTGGATCTTACCTGGTGGTCCAGTGGTTAGGAATCCACCTTCCAATGCAGGGGACGCCAGTTTGATCCCTGGGCGGGGAACTAAGATCCCACACGCCACGGGGCAATGAGGCCCTCGCGCCACAACTGCTAAGCCCACACCCTCTAGAGCCTGCATGTCACAATGAGAGATGCTGCACGCCCCAACCAAGATCCACACAGCCAAAAGCAAAAGAAAGAAACAAGGAAATAAAAGAGATTTAATAACCTGGACTAGAGGATCTCTTGAGGGTTTTTTTTAATTTGGCTTTTGTTTACCTCCCAGCTCTGAAAGTCTACAGCTCTTCAACCCAGGGCTGCAGAGCACAAGGTTTAGGAGACTGGGCACTAAATTATCCCATTAGGATTGGAAATAGTTCCTAAATCACACCCTAAGACTGCCTGAAGCAAAGGCCCAAACATAGCTGGCACCAGCGATTTTCAGCTCAGAAAAATCTAGTCACAAAAATATAAGACTTACTGAATCCGACCCATCAGAGATGACACACAGCGAAGGAGGCATTCAGCTCTCCCCCACCCTCTTCCCTGTCCCTCTTTCCTTCTCCTCTGAAGGTTTTGGCTAATGATAGAAATCGGGCCAGTGCTGATTCTCAAGTTGCAAATTTTTCTTCATTGATAATATATAATTTTCCTTCATTTCTATTCAGTAATTCTTTGGAATACACTTTAGGCTATGTAAAATGAGAAAGGAAGATGAAACTGAGATGTTAAAACTATCTTGGAAAAGATATTTCTCACCCTTTCTCACTCTGGGCACAACTTTGAGGTTGGGTAAATTTTCTTGATTCTTAAAAAAATAAATTACAAAAGAATGTGTGAGGGAGTTCTTTAAACTATCAAAATATTTACCTTAAAATTTAAAATATTCCGTGTGTTCACCTTCTCAAACATGTTTATACCTATGATACTGCTATAGCCCATGACACAGCCATATTTCCTGACAAAGAAAAGCAGCTTTTTCATTCTTTGGAAATATTTCACCACTGGCAAATAAAATGATGTTAGAGGAGTTTGTTCATTTTGACTGTGCATAAGAAGATAAACCTGTTCTTTTTTAATTGCCAACAAGAGAAAATACATAAAACTTCTAATGGGATATCTAAACAAATTAAATTCTTGCAACAGCCTGTAAATACTTAGTGTAAGCAACAGCTTACACAGCTTGAGAGATCAAAGGAACATTTCATGCAAAGACAGGCATAATAAAGGACAGAAACGGTATGGACCTAACAGAAGCAGAAGATATTAAGGAGAGGTGGCAAGAAGATGCAGAAGAATATATAGAAAATGTCATAATGACCTGGATGACCATGATGTGGTCACTTACCTAGAGCTGGACATCCTGGAGTGTGAAGTCAAGTGGGCCTTAGGGAGCATCACTAAGAACAAAGCTAGTGGAGGCAACAGAATATCAGCTGAGCTATTTCAAATCCTAAAAGATGATGCTGTGAAAGCGCTGCACTCAATATGTCAGCAGATTTGGAAAACTCAACAACAGCCACAGGACTGGAAAAGGTCAGTGTTCATTCCAATCCCAGAAAAGGGCAATGCCAAAGACTATTCTAACTACCGTATAGTTGCACTCATTTTGCATGCTAGTAAGGTTATACTCAAAATCTTTCAAGCTAGGCTTCAACAGTATGTGAACCAAGAACTGTCAGATGTACAAGCCAGATTTAGAAAAGGCAGAGGAACCAGAGATCCAATTGCCAACATTCGTTGGATCATAGAGAAAGCAAGGGAATTCCAGGAAAACACGCACCTCTGCTCCATTGACTATGCAAAAGCCTTTTGACTGTGTGGATCACAACAACCTGTGGGAAATTCTTATAGAGATAAGAATACCAGACCATCTTACCTGTCTCCTGAGAAACTTACATGTGGGTCAAGAAGCAATAGTTAGAACCTTACATGGAGGAAATGACTGGTTCAAAATTGGGAAAGGAGTAAGACAAGGCTGTATAAAGTATTATCCTGTTTAACTTATATGCAGAGTATATCATGCAAAACATCAGGCTGGATGAGTCACAAGCTGGAATCAACACTGCTGGGAGAAATATCAACAACCTCAGCTATGTAAATGATACCACTCTAATGGCAGAAAGTGAAGAGGAATTAAAAAGTCTCTAGATGAGGGTGAAAGAAGAGAGTCAAAAAGCTGTTCTAAAGCCTAACATTCAAAACACTAAGATTATGGCATCCCATCACTTCATGGCAAATAGATGGGGTAACAATGGAAACAGTGGCAGATTTTCTTTTTGCGGGCTCCAAAATCACTGGAGATGGTGACTGCAGCCATGAAATTAAAAGACATGTGCTCCTTGGGAAGAAAGCTATGACAAACCTAGGCAGTATATTAAAAAGCAGAGACATCACTTTACCAACAAAGGTCTGCCTAGTCAAAGCTATGGTTTTCCAGTGGTCATGTACACGTGTGAGAGTTGGACCATACGCAAGGTTGAGCACCGAAGAACTGATGCATTCGAATTGTGGTGCTGGAGAAGATTCTTGAACATCCCTTGACAGAGTGACAGTGAACATCGCTCAGTAGTGTCTAACTTTTCGACCCCATGGACTGTAGCTGCCAGACTCCTTTGTCCATGGAATTCTCCAAGCCAGGATACTGAAATGGGATCTTCTCCAGGGGATCTTCCCAACCCAGGGATTGAACCCAGGTCTCTGGCATTGCAGGCGGATTCTTTACCATCTGAGCCACTAGGGGAGCCCTGGACAGCATGGAGATCAAACCAGTCAATCCTAAAGGAAACTGACCCTGAATATTCATTGGAAGGATTGTTGCTGAAGCTGTAGCTCCAATACTTTGGCAACCTGATGCGAAGAGCTGAATCACTGGGAAAGATGCTGATGCCGGGAAAGATTGAGAGCAAGAGGAGAAAGGGGCAATAGAAGATGAGATGGTTGGATAGCATCACCAGTTCAAGAGACATAAGTCTGAGCAAACTTTGGGAGACAGTGAAGGACATGGAAGCCGGCTGTGCATCGGGGTGCAAAGAGTCAGACAGAACTTAGCGACTGAACAACAAACAGCAGCTAAAACTCGTGAAGAGTGAGATCTGGGCAATACTAATTCCAGTCATCTGTTCAACAGTACCAAGGGTCTTCTACGTACCAGCATTGCTGGGGACATGATAGTGAATGAATCTCCAAGATGCCTCCAAATGTTGAAATATTAGTCCCATCTTTTTTGAACTTGGCATATGTATTGGAAAGATGCTTCCATTTTAAAATCCCTGTCTGCTGCTCTGATAAATAATGTTCTCCTAAGTTCCCAGAAGGAGAATTAATCTGGTGAGACAAATCAGTTGTTGTTCCACTCATTGTTATGGTAATAGAGAAATTAGGTTTTTAATTAAGGCTGAGGGAAGATGGAAGAGCAGTCGGCAAACAAACACCCACACAGTTTGATGCAGAAGGGTCATGATGGACAATTCTCCTCTTTTTTCTATGGGGTTGAAAATGCTCCTCGTTAGAGCAGAAGGCATTTTATCTATGAGGCCCCAGCTACGTGCATTTTCTGTCTTATAAATATGTCAGCACCCACTAACTTGGCATAAGGATTTAGTATGAGCCACTTTAGGGAAATACACTGCAGATATCAGGTTTGAAAATGAGTTAGCTGAAGCTTCGAGAAGGTAAGCAACACACTCTAGGTCATGCAAATGTGGGATGGTGAGAGGATTCAAATTCAGGCAGTTTGATTTTGGGATACTTTGACCTTTTAAGCTGTATTGACTTTTAAAATTTTACTTTTATCTTTGTTCCCTAACAAGGAATTGAACCCGTATCACCTGCGTTGGAAGCACCAAGTCTTAACCACTGAACCACCAGAGAAGCCTCTGTATTGACTTTTAATAAAGAAGAGGTCTTGCAGTATCTAGTACATTTATCACCTGTATTTATTTTTTGTAACCACTATGCTATTTTAAATTACAGAAGGAATGTATGTTAATCGGAAGAAGGAAAGGACGGAGAAGAGCAAGAAATAAGGCAGGAAGTACAAGAAAATACAAAAGAAACACAAACAGATATCTGCTGTATTTCTACTATTCGTAGACTGGGCACACTCAGTGGGGATGGGCACACTCAGTGGGGATGGTATGGCCCCTAAGGGGTCAAAAGTTGGTCCTAGTGGGGAGAAAAACTTACTCTTTACATATATAAAGTACAGATAGTTGTACAATCCATATTAAAATCTCATTTGAGGGCAAAGTTTGGGGGGGAAAGTCTTGGAAGAGGTATGATAATTTTTTTAAAAGTTAAGCACACTGACATAGATATCAGTTTTAACATATTAGTAGCCATCTGTACAGACTTTTCTATCTACACTGTTTTCTTTTTACAAAAATGGGATTATGTGTACATACTATGCCTTTCCATGTCAATAAAAAATCCTTCATAATATATCATTAACAAAGCACTTCAATTATATATTATTTGATCCTTACAATAACTTATGAAGACAGATTTTTATTTTTATGTCCATTTTACAATTGAAAACACTGAAGTTTAAGGGGGTGAATTAACTCTCCTCAAAGTCTCTTAGCCAGTATGAAGATCAGAGCCAAGATTTGAATCCTATTTCTTAAGAACTTTGGGTTTATCTTGCTATTTTTTTCTAGCCCTTTGAATAGAAAGCTTAGTTCATTTCTTTTTAATCTTTTTTAGCCTTCTGATAAAAGGTATAAATTTTCCTGTAATGTCACTTAGGCTTTATCACAAGGTTTACATCGTTTCTCCATCAGACAGATACAAGAAGATCTTCCCTATCCTTGTAAACATGTTTCCAATGAAATACTGTCGAGGGAAAAGACTTTGTGAAGCCTGAAAATCTTTCCTTATCATGCGATCTTGTATCTTCTTAGAGGATGCTGACTATCTGTCCCTGAAGTGTCGCGAAGTTGCTCAGTCGTGTCCGACTCTTTGCGACCCCATGGACTGTAGCCTATCAGGCTTCTCCGTCCATGGGATTTTCCAGGCGAGAGTGCTGGAGTAGATTGACATTTCCTTCTCCAGGGGATCTTCCCAACCCAGGAACCGAACCCGGGTCTCCCGCATTGCAGGCAGACGCTTTACCGTCTGAGCCACCAGGGAAGCCCTAAACAGGGCTTAAATAGGTTTCTGGCGTCGGGGGGCTCTAATAGGCATGCTCTCTCGAGTGAACTCCTCTACTTTCCCCTTATTCTAGACCTCATGCCCAGTCCCCACACTTGGGGTTCTGTTCACAGAATGACTGCAGTGGGAGCTGAGGAACTGACTATTGGTTTAAATCAACAGCAGGCAACGGGAAGCAAATAAGCCAATAAGAAACACTGGCTGACATTTAACCATGAGTTTTTTAGGAGTTTTTTTGTTTTGATTTCTTGAGAAAGAGAAGAGATGGAACTTTCTGTCCAGCTCAAATCCTGCTAGTCATAAGGCAGAAAGAGAGCATGGGTTTGCAGGCAGGCTCTTGGGCACCAGCAGTCACCATGAGCCTCTTTATAAACACGTCCTTACCTCCTGTGACCCAGAATCCTGCAGAGAGGATCCCATGTGTAATCTGACCCTTTGCTGGTAACTCACCCCAAATACGCTGGCAGTCTTCCTCCACTCTGTCTCCACCTAGAACTGGTGCGGCGTACATATTTTCAGGGTCTTTTCCCACTGTCATCTCAGGCCACTCTGAGCCAGCTAAGCCCAATTCAGACTCTGCTCTTCCAGTGAGAGCAGTGCAGGAAAATATTCTGGTGTCTTGTGAAACTTGTTCAGCTGGAAACTTGGCTACAAGGGTTGCTATGGCAACCTGAGCAGAAGATGATTAGGGGGAAAGCTGTGCTTCCTACTGGGATGTGGGACGTATGCTTGTGTGTGCACACGAGCATGTGGAGTATGGAGGAAAGGAGTGATGACTAAGAAAACGACCTTCTTCCTAGTCAAATGGATACTGGACTCAATTGCTCTTGTAATTTCAAGACAGCATAAAGCTAATTCTTTTCAAATTGGTTAGATTAGTTCTTTCTGTGCTTATGGAAATCTTCCCCCTCAAAGTGTGTTTCTAGCAAATTTTATTGAGGAATAGTTTCTTTACAATGGGCCTGCAAGTATCCACAGATGGATGGATGCCATGCTTATCTGCTTGGAAATGTTATTACTAGCAGACAACAGGTATGCCAAGACTGCTTTTATAAGAATTGTATGCATCTTTGAATGCTAATTCACTTAATCTTTTTGAAATTATATCTAGAATTTCTGCAAGGTATAATCATCAAACATGACTTACAGATTCTGAATCTCATGTGGTACACTCAATGTCTGTAAAAAAAGTTCTGCATCCTCAGTACCTATTTATGTAATTAACGAGTTTTATACACTTTGAATATTTATTTCATAAAATATTTTAAATTCTCAAGTGTAAAACATCTGAATCACATGTAACCAAAAAAAGGTGGAAGAAATGCTATAATTGAAGCTTTTAAAAAATAAAAACAAAATGAAACTCTATACTGCTCCCTCTCCTCTCAGGTATGGATAACAACAAGACTTATGGGGTGCTTATCATGTACCAGGTGCTTATCATACACCATGTATAAAAACTGTATATGCTTCTATTCACTGAATCCCAACAATAATAATACACAGTAGATATTATTACTAGCTCTGTCTTAAAGAAAAGAAAATTCAGACACAGAGAGAAGCTGCCCAAATTAGAAGGCAGAAAATGGCAAAATTGGGATGCAAACTGGGTGATCTGACTCCACCACCCTTCTGATAACCATCTCCAGACCAGGATCTGCCTGAGTTTGTGGGAAATGATGGAGAGCCCTGCTCAAAATCTCACCCCGGCACTTTTCTATAACTTTTCCTCTCCAACTCTCTGACTCTTGAGCTGGAGTCAGATCCAGCAAGATCCAGCCTACAGATCTTATTTCCTTTTGGGTAGGAAAACAAGTTCTTTCATCACCATACTCTCCTTCAGAAACTCTTGTTAAGAGCGTAAATGTTGGGCTTCTGGTATCCCAGGGGTCTAAAATTTTAAAAGTCTTTCATCTCAAAGTTACTGCCTCGGTCATGAGCTTTAAAACCCAAAGCTGAGCACTGGCTCATTTCTATCGCCCATTTCAGTCCACTCCTGAGGAGATAAACCTCAGCATCATTGTCCAATTTTAGCTGAGGAAGGGCTATAGATTAAAATGAATTAGTAAGAATGAAGATACTTCTAGCGAAATTTTTAACTATTAATCCTCTACTTGTTGTATTTAGGAATAATAAAACTATTTTAATTGCACCTGTGAAAAGCATATGAGTCAATAAAAGTGTTAATATTTTAACTGCTCAGATGGGCTGCAATGCGTTATGTTATTGAAAGTAAAGCTGGTAGATTTACAAGGACTCTGGGTCACAGTGCTGTTACTCAACATTCATTAAACCTTTTGGAACAAAAATCACCCCAAACTTTAGCCACCTAGAGATGAAATTTCCCAGGCCTCCCTTGAGCTAGGTGTGGCCATGTGACCAAATTCAGGTTTAGGACCCTTCTGCTCACTTGCCTTGTGAGTGTGAATAAGCCACAGAGTCTCCATCACAGAACTTAACCCCAGAAAGAAGCATGGAGATAAACTACCTACAACCAGGGTAGGGATGGAAGACCAGCGCTGGAAAGTGAGGCTCTCAGTCTCCCCATGAGGCGGTGGGAGGGCTGTGTCTTGAGTCCAGTTGTTTGCTGGCTGCAGAAAAGTCTTTACACGACCCCACACTCCCTTCCTTTCTCTTCTCTAAAATTTAGTTTCTTGATCTGCAATGTGAAGGCAATAATAGCACATCGGCAGCAGACATAGAGGTTGACCACCCAAATTCCATTCCGCTCCTGGCCCATTGAGGAGTGGCAATGAGGTTTGAAAGGCTGACTCTCGCTCTAGAGGGAGACCTTGGTAAGTCTCAGCCAATTATAATTTGCCCCACTTCCCCTGCCAGTGATTGATTCACAGGTCTCAGCTCATCAGCATTCAACCTTCCCGTGGTAGTGTTATTGGATAAGGCAGGCCGATATGACCTAAGTTGGTCCAATCTGAATTAAGAAAAGATTTTTACTTACTGGCAAGAAAGAAGTGCTCTCTCCTCCTCCCTTTCCCTCCCCTTCTCTTTAGTTGCTTTGATCAGTAGGGTTTAGGGAAAGTGACGGCATGCCAGTGCTGAGTGAATGCTTTCCTCTTCCTCTGAGCACCCTGCCTACCTACCATGAAAATAAGCCCCAGCTAAGCTGCTGGAAGATGAGAGATCATGTGGAGGAGAGACAAGCCACCCCAGTGAGTGCAGATGCATGAGTGAGCCCAGCTGATAGGAACAGAGCTTGGGCAAGATCTGCAGACTTGCCCAAGCAAACCATACATTTGTGAGCTGAAATATTTATTGATGTGTGCCACCAAGGTTTTTCTGGTTAGTTTTTTCATAAAGTGATTGTGGGTATAGCTAACTAATGTATTGTTTATTATTACTATTACTTTCAACTGGCAGTTGGCTGAAAAGAGCAATTCTGCGGGCAGGTTGGCCTAAAGTTACTCAGGCAGCTGAATCCCATGGTCAAGTTGGCCATGGACTGGGAAGGTACGCTGGGCAGAACCAAGAGGGGGAAGACAGCACAGCCTGTTTCTTTGCAGCAGTGACCTTCCTAGAGTTCCACAGTCATCACTTTGCTTACATGCATGTCTCAAAAAGAATTTTGAAAAACTATGTACCCCACTGCATATTTTTAAGTTCACATCTAAAGTTTCATCCTAAGTTTAGTGACTGCAAGGGATATCATTTTCTCTCTGCAGCAAAGATTGACATTTAAACATAAAACTATCAGTCTTTGAAAATATTAAAGGGAACCTGGGCTCATGATCATTTCATGCTCACTTCATGCTCACTACCACCCAATTTAAAATATATGAATGATCTCTTCTTCACTGTTGAGAAATTTTACACTTTTCATTTTTCTCCTGGAATTCATATTTTTTGCTATTCCTTCACAAACTTTTAACATAATTTAACATACTTTTACAATTTGAGAATTTTTTATTGATCACCCTATTATACATTAAAGAAAGAGGGTGAAGTCACTCAGTTGTATCCAACTCTTTGTGACCCCATCGACTGTAGCCTGCCAGGCTTCTCTGTCCATGGGGTTTTCCAGGCGAGAATACTGGAGTGGGTTGCCATTCCTTTCTCCAGGGGATCTCCCCAACCCAGGGATTGAACCTGGGTCTGCCACATTGCACACAGACTCTTTACTGTTTGAGCTACCAGGGAATTGCCATTACACATTAAAGGTACATTATATATTGTAATACATTAAAATGCATTTTATTCTTGTGAATATAAGGCTCTTCATGTCTTAAAAAATATTTCTGGATTGAACTGTCACACAATGGACCAAAACTGCCAAAAATATATACATATTACAAATTTTGATAATTTTTAAACATAAAAAGTTAAATATAATTAGAAAGGCATCTTCTAATGACTTGAAATATGGCCTAGCTTTTCACATGCATTTAATGAAAGACAAAGGTACATTCTGCTGAAAATTAATCAGTCCAGAAGCTAGAATAACATTATTCTTGTTAATAGGAGGTAGAAAAGATTAAATATTTTATACGGTAAAATAAAATGAGCATTAACTATCTTTGGATTATTTCATGATGTGATTTCATAAAAAGAATTTTAAAATACCTCATTGAATAGCAATAAACTGTGGAAAATTCTGAAAGAAATGGGAATACCAGACCACCTGACCTGCCTCTTGAGAAATCTATATGCAGGTCAGGAAGCAACAGTTAGAACTGGACATGGAACAACAGACTGGTTCCAAATAGGAAAAGGAGTACGTCAAGGCTGTATATTGTCACCCTGCTTATTTAACTTATATGCAGAGTACATCATGAGAAACGCTGGACTGGAAGAAACACAAGCTGGAATCAAGATTGCTGGGAGAAATATCAATAACCTCAGATATGCAGA
>SJYQ01058464.1:167249-301045 GCA_006410935.1 Redunca redunca
TGGGCGGGATGAGTAGTCAAATTAAGGACAAGCTCAGTTTGTCCAAGGTAATGTGATACAGTATGTAGCAAAAAAAAAAAAAAGTCTGCCTACATCTGTCTGGCAGCTCTTTTGTCGGTGAGTTATCGAATGCTGCCCAGCGCAAGGGCACTCCAGAGGCCCAGTTGAGTTGGCACAGCGTGACAGCTTCCTGCGTTCCCCTGGGGAAGCAGCCTCCGTAAGTAGCAGCTACTGCTGCAAACCAGAAGCCTGTGACCAGCAGGCTCACTGCACAAAGTATTGATCCTTAATTATTGATCTTCTCTTAAAAAGAAGACGAGTCTTCCTCTCTCTGGCCTGCTTCCTCTCCCTCTCTCCCTCTGTCTCTCTTTCTCCATTAATTCACCTACGCAAGGAGGTATGTCAGGGCGAAAATATTCAAAATGGGTGCTCTCTAATAATTCCCGTCGAGGCCATCACTGAACCATGGGGGCTGGCTGATGCACTGTTAGGCTTATCCCCAGTAATGTTAACCTTGCCTCCTACAGCTCAAGGTCAACGATAATCTAAAAATATTATCGTTTTGAATGTCCTAGAAATTAGCTGCCACCTTGGCTACTGTGTTAGTGCCAGCCCCTGTTAGGATTTTGCACCTCTGGAGAGGCAGGGAACACTTTTCTTTGAGCTCCAGGACAATCCAAAGGCAATGGCCCCCCACTCCAGTACTCTTGCCTGCAAAATCCGATGGACGGAGGAGCCTGGTAGGCTGCAGTCCATGGGGTTGCTAAGAGTCAGATACAACTGAGCGACTTCCCTTTCACTTTTCACTTTCATGCACTGGAGAAGGAAATGGCAACCCGCTCCAGTGTTCTTGCCTGGAGAATCCCAGGGACGGGGGAGCCTGGTGGGCTGCCGTCTATGGGGTCACACAGAGTCGGACACGACTGACGTGACTTAGCAGCAGCAGCATGAGTACTGCAGATCTCCTCGGGGTAGGTGGATGCTCTGTACCCCCTGTTAGGGGCCTGGGCCTACAGGGACAGGAGACCTGGGACCAGCCCTCTTTCTCTGTCTCACAGGCTCAGCCCCAGGCTCATCTCTGCTCTTAAACATGTCAGCCAACAGACACACACCAGGAGCCCCATACAACAGAGCCAGTCTGCGGTGCCACCCAACTCCTTGCTGCAGACAAGACCTGCTTAGGTCCCTGGTGGCTCAGATGGTAAAGAATCTGACTGCAATGCAGGAGACCTAGGTTCAATCCCTGGGTCGGGAAGACCCCCTGGAGGAGGGCATGGCACCCCACTCCAGTATTCTTGCCTGGAGAATCCCCATGGACAGAGGAGCCTGGAGGGCTACAGTCCATGGGGTCACAGAGAGTCAGACTCGACCAAGAGACTAAGCTCACAAGCACGAAAACTATTATCAAAAATAGTAAACAATAAAATAAACGTTCAAAGATTTAGTGAAGTTCTGATTTTTTCCATGTAACTTCTTCAGGTTTTTTTTTTTTTTTGAGGTACAGTTGACACAAAATATATTCACTTCAGGTGTACAACATAATTACTCAATATTTGTATCTATCACAAAATGACCACCACAATAAGTCTAGTTAGTTAATATCCATCCCCACACAGAGTTATAAAGAAATTTCTTCTTGTGATGGGAACACTTTTGTGTGTGATGAGAACTTTTAATATCTACTCCCTCAGCAAACTTTCAAATATGCAGTAGAGTATTAGTCCCTGTAGTCACCATGCCATACATTTCATGCCCAGGATGCATCTTATAACTGGGTGGTTGCACCTTTTGACTTCCTTCACCCATTTTGCCTACCCACACTCCCACCTCAGGCAGCCAACAATCCGTTCTCCGTCTCTGTGCACTTATTTGTTCAAGATTTCACATATAAGTGGTATCAAACAGCCTTTGTCTTTCTCTGCCTGATTTATTTCACTCAGCAATATGCCCTCCAGATCCACCCATGTTGTTGTAAATAGCAAGATTTCATTCTTATAACCAAGTAATATCCCATTGCATATATATCCCACATCTTCTTTACCCATTGATCAACTGGTAGACACTTAGGTTTTGCATTTTCTTAACATAAATATATTTTTCAGGTTCTTTTTCCTTACGGTAAAGTTAGTCGCTCAGTCATGTCCAACTCTTTGTGACCCCATGGACTATAGCCCACCAGGCTCCTCTGTCCACACACTTTTCCAGGCAAGAATACTGGAGTAGGTTGCCATTCCCTTTTCCCAGGGGATCTTCCTGACCCAGGGATAACTTATTACAAAATCTTGAGACTAGTTCCCTGTGCTGTACAGAGAGGCCAGGTCGTCTGTCCAAGTCATGTAGCTAGTATGTGAAGGAGATGGTGTCTAGACATCTTCTTTGAACTGCCTGGAAGCCATGGCCATTGGCAAAATGGAGGAGGGACCTCACCATCTGGCTCTGATTTTCAAATGAGAACCTGGGGCTGGAGGTCTCTCTGCCCCCTCTTATCTGCAGGTTGTCCTTCCTGGTCCCTGGTGGGCAGTCTCTCTCTGGGGAAGCAACAGGCTCCTCAAGGGCTGGGGGAAGCAAGAGAAGAGGAAGAGGCACCTCCCAAATGGACTCCTCATCTTTCCTGAGCTTTCTGGTAGGACATCTAGTTCCTAAGCAACAGGAACTCATCATCCAGCTGCTTCTGCACACTCAGGTGTTCACCCAGGTGGCATCCACATGGTCAACAACCGCTTGTTCCTCCAAGGCAACAGCGGGCTCTCGGGGGCTGGAGAACCTCTGGACTGGTGGCCTCCCTCATTCCTATTGCCCACAGCCATCCAGCCTCCTCCTGTGCCTTCCAGCCCTGAGCGCCCATTTCCTCCCTTCCCAGGCTTCACCAGCAGCAGCCTGGCATGGGAGGAGGACAACGTTTGCTTCCAACCATCAGTGGTTGGTCCCGGGGCCCGCCCCGAGCCGTGGATTCTGGGCCAGCCCTCTCTTCTGAAAGGTGGTGGTTTGACTTGGATGGAGACGTGTAGGCACCTGCCAAGTTCAACACACAGTGGAGACAAACACAGCTCTATCCCTGAGAGCCTCCACCTAAGGCCAGGCACAGACAGGGCAGTTCATCTGGGGAACAAGGCGAGGGGTGGAGGCGGTGGAGATGTTGGGGGGTGCCAGGCTCCAGGGCAGCCAGATGGAGGGGGGAGAGTGTGGCTGGAGGGCTGCACCCCCGAGGCTCTGGGGGAGGAGCAGCGGGTTGATCTTTCCACTGCTGCCCACCTCCTTCTTCCATCTAGACACTTTCCCTTTGGCTGCAAGATCACCCCATAAGGTTTGATTGATGTCTTTGGTGGTTGCTTTAACCGGTTCTCCTCGGAGAGGGCTTTCAGCCTGTCCAGGAGCTGGCGCAGCCTCAGGGCAAAGCAGGCTCTCCCACACCCACTCCCTTCTACCCCGAGCATCAGGGCCCCCCACCCCACCCCCCGGGGTGACAAACCTCCTCCCCCTCTCCCAGCTCCACCCCTTCTCTGTCACCATGGACCCAGGGAGAAAATGCACCACGTGTAAAACAGATTCAGACCAAACCGGTGACAGCCCTGGAATGTAGAAGAAACTTTGCTAGGATGCCCAGCAGCTCTGTGTTATGTCTCCCGGGGAGAGAGGAAGGACAAGACAGACCACAAACATACCACTTCTGGATGGTTCCCACCTCTTTCCTATAATCAACTGCTTTGGCCTCCTTGAAGAGCTCTTTAAAAGTCTCCACATTAGCTGATTTGAGTTTTAGTCGTTGTTCTCAAATGGAAATGAATTTTTTAAAAAAAGGTAACACTCACCCTGAACAGCAGGCACCCAGATAACAGAGAGAGTCTGTAAGTTTCTAGATAGAGCTGACCCTGATCTGACACACTAAGTGACTTCATAGTTACAGCTGAACTTCACTCATTACTACAAAATTACTAGTTATACCAGTCCTCGCACTTTTAATAGCAACTTAATGGCTGTTTATTAAACTCTCCCCAATTATGCCACAGGACTGGAAAAGGTCAGTTTTCATTCCAATCCCAAAGAAAGGCAATGCCAAAGAATGCTCAAACTACTGCACAATTGCACACATCTCACACGCTACCAAAGTAATGCTCAAAATTCTCCAAGCCAGGCTTCAGCAATACGTGAACCATGAATTTCCAGATGTTCAAGCTGGATTTAGAAAAGGCAGAGGAACCAGAGATCAAGTTGTCAATATCCACTGGATCATAGAAAAAGCAAGAGAGTTCCAGAAAAACATCTATTTCTGCTTTATTGACTATGCCAAAGCCTTTGACTGTGTGGATCACAATAAACTGTGGAAAATTCTGAAAGAGATGGGAATACCAGACCACCTAACCTGCCTCTTGAGAAATCTGTATGCAGGTCAGGAAGCAACAGACTGGTTCCAAATAGGAAAAAGAGTACATAAAGGCTCTATATTGTCACCCTGCTTATTTCACTTATGTGCAGAGTACATCATGAGAGACGCTTGGTCTGGAAGAAGCACAAGCTGGAATCAAGATTGCCGGGAGAAATATCAATAACCTCAGATATGCAGATGACACCACCCTTATGGCAGAAAGCAAAGAAGAACTAAAGAGCCTCTTGATGGAAGTGAAAGAGGAGAATGAAAAAGTTGGCTTAACGCTCAACATTCAGAAAATGAAGATCATGGAATCCAGTCCCATCACTTCATGGGAAATAGATGGGGAAACAGTGGAAACAGTGGCTGACTTATTTTTTGGGGCTCCAAAATCACTGCAGATGGTGACTGCAGCCATGAAATTAAAAGACACTTACTCCTTGGAAGGAAAGTTATGACCAACCTAGACAGCATATTAAAAGCAGAGACATTACTTTGTCAACAAAGGTCCATCTAGTCAAGGCTATGGTTTTTCCAGTGGTCACGTATGGATGTGAGAGTTGGACTATAAAGAAAGCTGAGCACTGAAGAATTGGTGTTTTTGAACTGTGGTATTGGAGGAGACTCTTGAGAGTCCCTTGGACTGCAAGGAGATCCAACCAGTCCATCCTAAACGGGATCAATCCTGGGTGTTCAATGGAAGGACTGATATTGAAGCTGAAACCACAATACTTTGGCCACCTGATGGGAAGAGCTGACTCATTGGAAAAGACCCTGATGCTGGGAAAGATTGAGGGCAGAAGGAGAAGGGGACGACAGAGGATGAGATGGTTGGATGGCATCACCAACTCAACAGACGTGAGTCTGGGTAGATTCTGGGAGTTGGTGATGGACAGGGAGGCCTGGCATGCTTCGGTTCATGGGGTCACAAAGAGTCGGACACGACTGAGCGACTGAACTGAACTTGAACTGAATTATGGCTGCTTAGCATATCAAAGGGCTTGGGAAAATACCCCCCAGATAACCTTGGGAAGAAAGACCGATCCAAGTATAATGGGCTTAACACAGACCTCAGGAAAACAGCAAGAAAGAAGGTGAAAGTCATCCTGTAAAAAAACAAACCATGAATTGAAAAGTGATAATACACATACATAGGAGCCTGATGTACAATATTCAACAACTCCCTCCCACTTTTAAGTAATTTAAAATACAGTGACATGCTTTACACTTGGACTCAGCATGATATGATTCCTTTTGTGGTGACAAATAGAGCTCTCATATGTACATACTGTATATAAACACAGTACCCTCTGGGCAGGTTAAGTGATTCTAATCCCTCATGTTCACTAAGCTTGATTTCTACCTTGTGCTGTCTCTAGACTTTCACAGCTGAGTGGGATCCCCCTGTGCTACCAGCAATACCTACACTGAGATTTTTCTGCACATCAGGCACTTCCCATACTCATTTAATTTAACCCTTAGAACAGTTCTTAGGTTTTGCTATCATTCTCATTTTACAGATGAGGCACTGAGGTTCAGAATGACTTATGTTAAAACTAAAAAGTGCCCAAAGCCAAGATATAATCAATGATTAGCAAAGTCCAGAACCCCTAGCTTAATCATTATGCCACACGTCCCTAGCTTGATACTAATTCATTAACTGTTACCCTAACATCTTATTAAAGGGAATAGGTATCACTGGGGTACCTTCTCTTGTTCATAAGCCTTGTTCAATAAGCCTTTGCCTTTGTATTAGTTTCCTGTTGCTTCTGTAACAAATTGCCACAGACTTCGTGACCTAAGACATCATGTGCTGCCTTCCCTGGTGGCTCAGTGGTAAAGGATCCGCCCGCCAATGCAGGAGACACAGGTCTGATCCTTGGTCTGGGAAGATCCCCACATACTACAGAACAACTAAGCCCGTGTGCCACAACTACTGGACCTGTGGTCTAGAGCCTGGGAGCCACAGCTACTGAAGCCCGAGCACCCAAGAGCCCGTGCTCCACAATAAGAGAAGCCACCTCAGTGAGAAGCGCAAGCACGCAAGCCGAGAACAGCCCCCACTCTCTGCATCTAGAGAAACCCCACACAGTGACAAAGACCAGCACAGCCAAAAATAAATACATAAGACAAATCATATACTTATTATCTTGCAGTTCTAGAAATCAGAAATAGGTCTCAAGGGGCTAAAATCAGCATCACATGGTTATAGTCCTTTGGGAGATGCTAGAAGAGAATCTATCTGCCTTTCCAACTTCCAGAGGCTGACTGCATTCCTTGGCTTGCGGCTCCACCTGCAAAACCAGCAAACGGCATCGTTCCGATCTCCCTTCTGTCAGCACATCTCCTCTGGCTCTCCTGCCTCCCTCTTCCACTTCCAAGGATCCTGGTAGCTGTACTGGGCCCACTTGGATAACCCAGCATAATTTCTCCAGCTCAAGATCCTTAATTTAATCACATCTGTGACGTCCCTTTTTGTCATCTAAGATAAAGTAGTCATAACCTGCATATCTGAGGTTACTGATATTTATCTTAAGTTCTGGGGATTAGGATGTGGACACCTTGCAGGGAGGGGCATCATTCTGCCACCACTGCCTCTAATGACTGTGACTCTTCCAAGGACCTCCTTTGGGTTACTGGAGTCACACTTCCTGCAAGCAGAGAGAGCTGGAAGCGTCTGTTAGTGCTGCCAACTACCCTCATTCCTGGGAACGAGACTTTCCATGCTAAAGCCAGGATAGTCCTGAATCAACTAGGGTGGTTGGTTGCCTCATCCCAGGACAGACCTTAGCCTGTTGGATTATAAAAACCCAACCCTCTTGCCTCAAGTTTGGACAAACTCTGAGGAACATCAACCCTCCAGGGTTCTCCTAAAGGAATGGGCAGAGGCTGTGATTAATTAATGTTGCCTAAAATTATATTCTTGCCACACTTTTCTCCCCTTCCTGCCCCGCTTTCCCCTCTTTTAGTGAATTCTACTAGGAGCAGTTCTTTAGCAAACCATACTTTGAGGTGACAAGCCTATGAAAGAAAGGTTACAGTCGCTTTGTTTACATCTGTTCAACAAACATCGAGTTCCTCTAATGTTTCAGGATGAAAAGCTAACAGAAGCCAGTTCCCGCCCTCAGGAAGCTCTGTGAAAAGAGTATGCATGAGTAGAACCCATGCAGTGTAACCAGAGTTGAGAGAGGCACTCAAAGCACCTCTCGGAGGGAGTTTCTCTGGTGGTCCAGGGGTTAAGAGCCTGCCTTGCAATGCAGAGGATGTGGATTCGATCCTCCGTCCAGCAACTAAGATCCCGCGGGCTGTGGAGCAACTAAGCTCAAGCCCACATGCCACAGTCAGAGAGTCTTCGTTCTGCAGTGTAAGATCCCGCAGGCTGCAACTAAGACCCAACACAGCCAAATAAAGAGATATTTTTGAAAAAAGCAAAAACACAGACATCATGGAAAAGCAGAGGAAGGATGCAGACCTTGAGGGGAAAGCTACAGGCAGAGTTGATCATTAAAGAAGCTCAGAGTATATTTTGAAAGCTACACAGCACCATTAAAGAAGACACACATTTCAACCAATTTGTGTGGGTCAAGGTCAAATCTCTCTGGAGGTACAACAACAGGGAAACGTCCTCACAAACACTTGTTAGTTGTTTTGATAATAGCCATTCTAACAGGTGTGACAGGCTATCTCACTGTGGTTTTGGTTCAAAGTTTTTTGATTAAAAAAAAAATGCAGAATAGTAAGTGTAGACTTGTGTTTTATATTTTCAACTAAACATATATATATATAGTACTTTGATAAACAATCAAAATCGTTTTTTAAAAGATCACTCTGGCAGAATGGGAGGAGATTTGATAAATGGGAGCACACCAGGGGAAGACTGCAATAAGAGGCTGATGAAAAGGTTAATGCTATAGTGAAGTGACCAGATTTAAGCACCTGGAGTGAAGCAGCAATGATGAGAGAGAAAGAGATGAATCTGAGAGATACTGTCAGTGTATCAAATGAGAGAGCTAAGCTCAAGTTCTTGCTTTGAGAAACGGAGTGGGTGGAGGTGCCATTAACAAAATGAAGAAAACCAAAGGGAAGGACATTTGAAGGGCAAAGAGACAGGGAGAATTGGGCCTGTGGGGATGTTTAAGAGGCATCTGAAAACATTTGGTTAATATCGATTTTTACACACCCAGTGACAAGGCTCCTAGGGGCAGGGGACAGGGAGGGCAAAGTAGGGACAGGATTTAAGCAGCCAGCCCTCTCCCTGTTTTTTTTCTTCTTCTCAATGAAGTTTCGTCCTGGAGGAGGCAGAGGTGGGTGGTGACCAAGTCCTCAAGTTGGTACACTAAGTTCCCAAACCTGGGAGGCAGCTAATACAGCTGTAGATGCTCCTGGGTGTCCTCTCATAAGAAAAGGAAATCGCCTCCCAGAAAAGCCAATTTTGGGTTCAGTTAATAGCTAAAGTGTTCACAGACGGCTCCCTTTGATAAGAGAAGCTGAAAATAATTCACTTTCTCCTATCTCCACAGATCAAACTGGGGAAATTGTCAGAAACTACTCCACAAAAAAGTGACAGTTTTAAACTGCTTCAGGAATAAGTTATTTCAAAATCAAACCTCATATGCTATTTGGAGTGGGGTGGGGGGGGTTGGGGGGACCTTCCCCGATGGCTCAGTGGGTAAAGAATCCACCTGCAGTTCAGGAGACACAAAACACCCAGATTCGATCCCTGGGTTGGGAAGATCCCCTGGAGAAGCAATGGCAACCTACCCCAGTATTCTTGCCTAGAGAATTCCATGGACAGAAGAGCCTGGCGGGCTACAGTCCACGGGGTCACACACAGTCAGACACCACTGAGCTACTGAGCACACACAGAGCACATGCTATTTAGGACAAACCAGAGAAAAAGGAAAGGAAGAAAATGTCTTCATTCTGTTAAAGACATTGACATGGTGCTGATACCAGAATTCATCCATGATATTTAAAAACACATCACTCCAGTATTTATGAGTATATATATGAAAAGTCAGACTATAATAGCAACAGACTCTTAGGATATTTTAGAAAATAACTCAAGTGGGATTTATTCTAGGAAGGTAAGCACAATACAAAATTAGGAAATCTAATATTGTATCTCTTCATATTAATGAATCAGAGGAAATCATGTGATAATCATGAGAGGTTTCCAAAAAGCACAACATCCAGATTTTTTTAGAAATTCAGTAGAATTGATGACATATACATACACAAAGCCAATCACTTATATCCTGCTTAATAGTGAAACAAGTATCTGATAAAAGGTCTCAAACAGATAAAGATACTAAACAATGAAAAAGCATTAATATTCTAAATGAGAAAACACCTTTCCCACTACTTGTAAATTGTCATTGCATTCCTCAAAAACACAAGAAAATCAATTGAAAAACTTTTGGAAATAATAAGCAAATTCAATAAAGCGATCGACTATAAAATAAGTGCAGAAAATCAGTAGGCTTCTTTTTCACTAAGAAAAAAATTCACTTAAAATCACAATATAAAAACAGATCCCATCACATTAATGTAAGGTACATATGAGTAAATCCAAAAAAAACAGTACATGACCTATCAGATTAAAACTATAAAACTGTATTGCTGCTGCTGCTGCTAAGTCACTTCAGTCGTGTCCGACCCTGTGCAACCCCATAGACGGCAACCCACGAGGCTCCCCTGTCCCTGGGATTCTCAAGGCAAGAACACTGAGGTGGGTTGCCATTTCCTTCTCCAATGCATGAAAGTGAAAACTGAAAGTGAAGTCGCTCAGTTGTGTCTGACTCAGCAACCCCATGGACTACAGCCTACCAGACTCCTCTGTCCATGGGATTTTCTAGGCAAGAGTACTGGAGTGGGATGCCATTGCCTTCTCCTAAAGGATCTTAAAAAAACACACAGGAATATGGAGAGGGATGTTATGTTCTTCTACAGGAAGATTAAAATATTTTAAATGTCACTTCTCTACATCTATAATTGAACTACTGCTCAATCAAAATTCCTAGATAACTTTTCTAGAAACTTGATAAAAATGATTATAAAGTTCATCTGGAAAAACAAAGATGTAAGCATAGCCAGAATAGTCCCAAAATGACAATAATGAAGGGGATTAATTCCATCATATTAAATGTACTATATAAATCTACAGTTATTAAAACAATGATGAATGGAAAAAAATAAAGGGTTAGTTATATATTTAAAGGATGGAATTTCAAATCAGTGAGGCACTGAGGAAAATAAATATAAACAACTGCCTCTCTTCTTACATAAAAACAATCTTTTTCCTAAGTCTCCTCCCTAATAAGTCATTTCACATGAATCCTCAACCCAGTCTGCTACTGGAGAATTCAATCGAACCTGCATCACCTTATTTAATTCTCAAATACAAACATATGAAACAGGTTTTATTCTATTTTACAAATAAAGAAAACTGAAACTTAGAATGTTAAGAAACATGGTCAAGTTAAATAGAAGACCTGGAATCAAACCCAGGTCGGGGAAGTTCCAAAGCTTATTTCTTCGACCACCTTTAAGGCCTATTCCCATCCCAGTCTCTCACCAGCCCCACAAGGTTGAGGTCTGGAATACCCCTTCTGAAGGCTGACCCCAGTGAATAAGGCTGGTGTGTCATGGACAAAGATAAGTTGTTGCCTAACCATTGCTCCGAGAGTCACAAGGTAAAAACTGCAGATAAAAATACCTGAAATATGCACAAGTTCTGCTCACTATAAAGCAGTCTACCACCACATCACACCATTTTCAAAAAGCACCACCTATAAAATTCTCTCTCTGGTTACACATTCTACACCTGAGAATGTCAGGTGTATTCAACTGAAAATATTTCTATTTGTCCTCTCTGCCTACCTCCACTCACCCAATGACTCACCACTGAGCAAATGGAACAAGTTCAGAGTTCTTGATTCCACCCAAGAGCTCCAGCAGATTAGATGCCTTCCAAGAAATCTTTAAAGATTATAACACGAAGGCCTCTAGTACGTACACACCCCTAACAGTGTACTAGTCACCCTAGATTCTAAGGGTCTTTCTCCCTGTTTACGTATGAAAACAGAAACTCATTCATATCCTTAAAAGCTACAAAGGTGCCTGACATTTAGTACATATTTAATGTTCATTTCATGGATGAATGATGATTGACAAGTGGATAAAGGCATTCCTCTTCAGACTAGATCAGAACAAATCTCAGAGAGGACACTGATGGTCTGACTGTATGTGTGGCCACTTATCTAAGGTACTTTTTTGTTCATAGAGGAGTTCTGGGAACCTTGGTTAAACTGATTGAAAAGGGGGCTGCCATGGTAACATGTTGTTTAGTCACTAAGTCGCATTTGACTCTTTGCAACCCCATGGACTCTGTCAAACCCCTCTATCCATGGGATTTCCCAAGCAAGAGTACTGGAGTGGGTTGCCATCTCTTTCTCCAGGGGATCTTCCCAACCCAGGAATCAAACCTGCGTCTCCTGCATTAGTAGGTGGGTTCTTTACTCAGAACATACTCAAAATATAATTTGTGTCCCATTGGTCATTCGGGATTGCAGCCAACAAAAGAAATAATGCTGTGCTGAAAGGAAAAACAAAAGGAAACAAAGCTTAAACATGCAACCTAGCTGCAAGCCAAGAATACTTCCTTCTTAAACAGGACGCTGGAGCAACAGGCATGACCCCAAACTTGGGAGGCTGCAGATGCTATATCAGAGTGGCCATCTGGAAGGAGAGTTCTCCATTTCAAACTCAGCTGTCAGTCAGAGGAGGCCAGAGAGTTCAACCAGAAGCTGGGAGACAATTATTATTGAGCCTCTAGGAGAAATTCAACATTATAATTATAGTCACTGTTGCTATTATTTAATCTTAAGAGGTCTAACACTGTCCTAGGTCATTTTTAGTCCTTTGAGAAACACAGTCTTCCTTTGTTAATAATA
Organism: Redunca redunca; assembly: GCA_006410935.1. Lineage (NCBI taxonomy): Eukaryota > Metazoa > Chordata > Mammalia > Artiodactyla > Bovidae > Redunca > Redunca redunca. The sequence goes on from SJYQ01058464.1 coordinate 179,571, forward strand.
ACCTAAGACATCTGTGGAATTTATATGTAGTTATATTCTGTTCACATTTTTCTTTATCTGCATAAAATTCCCCAAGAAATTCATTAACCAGAATTTTTTATTATAACAAACTAACCCATATTAAAAAAAAAATAAACCCAAGGAAAGGTTACCCCTAGACTTTTCTCTGTAACCTGGGAAGCAGGTAACAACTTAAGACAGTCTCAAGAAATTCTTGTTTATAACTAATTTAAATCCCTTGTATCAGATAGAAAGTCCTTTGGAACAGATTCAACCCCAAACTACCAGAGTCCGCTCACTTCATCTGCAGTAGTAATCAAGGTGAGTCTACACCCAAATCAATGTCAACATGACTGGATACGTATAAGGCTATTTGTGTGTATAAACACACACAAACACTTTTTCTATCACCATAATATTATCATTTTGTTCTAAAGATTTTTTTCTTCTAATATCTGCTACTACTGGATCTTTTTACGTTTTAACATTTGATAGGTATTTTCCAATTCATTGATCAGCATGAATCTCCCCTAAACCAATAACAAGTTCTCCTTAAACCTGTAACTACAAAACCCGACACTGAAGAATAACCAAACCATTTGCTATGGCAACAAATACAAAGGGAGAGGCAAGATCGCTGGATATTTACCGACTCAGGATTTTTATCAGTACTTTGAAAACATATAAAATGTTTACTCATACCGACCATCAGCTCTAAGTGTCTCCTCCCCAGGGCATGAGATATCACCATAAATGAAACCTTGTCTTAATTTCTTGTCTAATATGAGCCCTGACTCTTTTTTTCTACTAGTACTTTCACTGAACAATTTTGGATCCATCTTTCTTCGCCAAGATATATAAAAATGAGTAAGACGGTGACTTTGCACTCCAGAAGTCAAAGGGGGAGAAGTGAAGTGAAGCGAAGTGAAAGCCGCTCAGTCGTGTCCGACTCATTGCAACCCCATGGACTATACAGTCCATGGAACTCTCCAGGCCAGAAAACTGGAGTGGGTAGCCTTTCCCTTCCCCAGGGGACCTTCCCAACCCAGGGATCAAACCCAGGTCTCCCACATTGCAGGCAGATTCTTTACCAGCTGAGCCACAAGGGAAGCCCCACAGGAGGGGGAGAACAGACATGCAAATAAAAAGATTAAACGCTGTAGTATGAAAAGCAGCACTTACCACTAGTATTTGCCATATGCTGGTCATGAGGCTAAACATGTCTCTGCAGCCTTCCCCCTCAGTCCTACATGCAGACCCTAGACGCACTCCCATTTCACAGATGAGGGGCTTGGAGAGACCAGCCACACACTCAGAGTCCTGTAACCACACAGTGGGAAGGCAGAAGAGACGAGGCGGCTCAGGCTTCGTAATGCACAGAAGGCTTCAAGGATGTCCCCAGGTTGAGTCTCGAAGAATGAGTGGAAGGAAGGAAGGATGAGAGGGAGGAAGGAAGAGAAATAGAAAGGGAAAGAAGGAAAGAGAAAGAGGAAGGAATAAATTTTATACATATAATTCACTTTGCTGTACACCTGAAACTAACATGACATTGTAAATCAACTATGGTGCTGGTCTAGGGGCGCAGCTGTGTCCATCTCTTGTGACCCCATGGACTGTGTAGTCCACCAGGCTCCTTTGTTCATGGGATTCTCCAGGCGAGAACACTGGAGTGGGTTGACATTTCCTTCTCCAGGGGACCTTCCCAATCCAGGGATTGAACCTGGGTCTTCTGCACTGCAGGCAGATTCTTTACCAACTGAGCTACCAGGGAAATTTGCCTTGTAGCAAAGCAACTATATTTATATTTTTTTTAAAAATGAGGAGGGGGCTTCTGGGTCAACAGTTGCCTGGCTAGGGATTTAAAAATAGACAATGTTGTAGGAGGTCAAATTTCTAAAAGGGCTTATAGAGTCACCAACTGAAATTTCTTTTTGGTTTCTTTTCCCGAAATTTCTTTTTGGTTTCTTTTCCCATTTAACCAAACAAAGTAACAAGAATACTAAAAAACTGAGTGATGTGAAGTGGGGTATACACAGAAGATCCTCTTCTAATTTCCTCCACCCAGCTTGATCTTCCTCTCTTCCTAAGACATTAAGATCAGAAGTTGCTTCTTTTGGGTTAAGGTGTCTTGTCTGTTCTCTAGCAGTTCCCTATTAAATGCACAGATTAGACACATGCTACTTATTACCCATTAAGACTCCAGCATGAACCAGTATATCAGATTAATGCTAGCCCTGGGATGTGATTGCCAGTTACTGACTGCCCAGGTGACCTTGGGCAACTCTCTGAAATATAAGATGAGGATGATTTATCTACCAAATAGGGTTGTTGCAAGGATAGGAGATGATACATGCAAAACGCTTAATACAGTGTCTAGAATACTGTAAGCACTCGATAAATGTTAGCTCACCTAATAATTAACAAGACCTCAAGGAAGGGTGAATTAGAGGGGTTAGTCTCTAGATGAGGGGAACACCACCAATTAAGGCAGATTTGGAAGAGAACATATCGGTCTCCAGAGTGTTAGCTCCAGAGAGATATAGAGGAACAAGAAGCCAGAGACTGGGCAAGGGGAGTCAGAGATTGGAGGGTCCCCTCCACAGTAAGGAACTGGTTAAGTCTCATATGGTTACACATTTGTTTCCCCATGAAACTTATCAGTCTTATTCATCACTGTATCCTCAGCATCCGGTACCTCCCAAGTGCTCAATGGAATGACTAACTGACTGAATGAGGAATTACCTTTTGTATTTAAAAAGACACAGAACATGCACAGAACGAAGGAAGGAGGGACACATTCTAAAATGTTCATTGTAGTTACCTTCACAAGATTACAGCTGACTATCTTTTCCTTTGTACTTCTCTGTTTTGTTTCAAATTTTCTGCATCCATCTTTAGTTTTATAATTTGGCGGGGGGGTCGGGGTGGGGGGTGGGTCGGTGCATAAATTCCCACCATCCTCAGTTTTCTGGACTATTCAAGATTAGATTGCTCATACTTGTCCTCAGTTTTCTGGACTATTCAAGATTAGATTGCTCATACTTTTCCCTCGTAAAGGAGAGAACTCGAGGAAACAGAGCTTCTCAAGCTCTCATGTGTGTGTTAGTCCCTCAGTCGTGTCCGACTCTTGCGACCCCATGGACTGTAGCCTGCCAGGTTCCTCTGTCCATGGGAATCTCCAGGCAAGAACACTGGAGCGGGTGGCCATTTCCTCCTCCAGGGGATCTTCCCCACCCTGGGATTGAACCCAGGTCTCCCACATTGCAGGCAGATTCTTTACCGTCTGAGCCACCAGGAAAGCCCTCTCAAGCTCTACTGTGCTTACAAATCGTCCGGAATCTGGTTAAAATGTAGATTCAAATTCAGCAGGTGTTGGGCTGCGCCTGAGAGTCTGCACTTCTAACAGCACTCAGGAGATGCTGCTAATGTTGGCCTGTGGACCACATAGTAACAAGGCAGGTTACAGTCTCATGTAAAACAAACCCCTCCCCAAGCACATACACAAAGAAAACAAAAGCAGAAGGGAAGGTGCGTCCACAGCAGATGGCATCTCCTCCCGAAACCATGGCGACTTTGGGACGTTTTTCTCTTAGATTGTGCCTTCTTCAGGATTCTGTTTTGCTCACTTGGTCTGTTTGGAGACCGTATTGTTCAAAAGAAGGGATTAGAGTCGATGAAAGCCCTGGGGATACTCATATTTTCTCAACAAAAGGAAGTGCGGTGGCAGGCCTGGCTCATTTGTTCACTCTGTCTTCCATTAAACACCACCACTGCTGCTGTCAGTCGAGTTTTCTTTAGATTAATGTCTCAGAAATTAATTTTTTGTTCAATAAACCTCCATAAATATGTTTGTTCAGCAGACCAAATTGGACCCTTCGATTTAACTAAGGCTGAGAGCGCAGCCACACAACACTCGTCCCCGTTCTTTCATTAGTCACCGTCACCAGTGGTATTCACTGGTCCCTGCTAAGCTCCTCCATATAATCAAATATTGCTTCTATTGAAATATAATCCTCCCCAAGCACAGAGAGGCATTTCCTAAATTGGCTGAAGAGGATTACAAAGCACTGGAGAAGAAAATAAGGAAAAGTGGAAGCAACCTTTAATTTAAAATTCCCTGAGAGCAGTGAATCTTCACTTTCTTTTTAATCCGCATTTTCTCATAGAAATCTTAATACATTCCCCTCCAACCCACCTTGTCCCATTGCATTCCCACAGTCTGCTCCCACCCTTCTAAATCCTAATATGATAGACTCTGGAGTTGGTTCAAACTCCTCAGTGTATAGACGAGGAGTCTGAAGCCAAGGGAGGCTGGATAACTTTCCCAAACTCTCCAGTTTTTACCCCAGATACCAGGGCTTCCACCAGGCCATCCACTGTGGTCCTAATTGCTTGAGACTCGGGAGTGAACAAACCAGGTTTGTTGTTTTGCCAGCAGGGTATTCCTGGTAAACAGCTTCAAAAATCAAGTGGTGGGACTTTCCTGGTGGTCCAGTGGCTGAGACTCTGCTCCCAATGCAGGAGGCCAGTTCCAATTCCTAGTCAGGGAACTAGATCTCATATGCCACAGCTTTAAAAACAAACAAACAAACCTGAATGCTGCAACTAAAGATTCCATATCCCTAAGATTCCACATGCCTAAGACTCGGTGCAGTCAAACAAATAAACATATATATGTATGTATGTAGGAGCACTCAGTTACCTCAGTAATGTCCAACTCTTTGTGACCCCACAGACCATTCCACCAGGCTCCTCTGTCCATGGGATTTTCCAGGCAAGAACACTGGAGTGGGTTGCCGTATCTTCCTCCAGGGTATCTTCCCAACCCAGGATGCAAACCTATGTCTCCTTCATGGGAGGCAGGTTCTTTACCTGCTGAGCCATTGGGGAAGCCACATGTATGTATGTATATATGTATATAAAATTCAAGCGGTGCTTCCCTCTGTTTTTTCAATCTTCTAACTTTACTGAGACTTTCAATGGCTAAGTCAAAGATTTCTCTTGGTAAATGTCACATTGCACTTGAAAATATGTGGGTTATTTCCAAATATCTTTTGATATGAGTTTCTAACATAATTATACTGAAGGAGGAAACAGAACAGGCTCTGTCTTGAAAGCAGGACTCCATCTTGGGCTGGACTATGGACTTTGAGCTATATGCTCAAACATACCAACTGGAAAACCAGGCGCCTGGAAGGAAGAGCTCCAGGGCTCTCCATTGCCTAAAAGAATACCCTAATTATCTGTGTAACCGAATAGAATCATACATTCTATTATGCTTATTGGGGTATGACCACAGGCCTATTGATAATTGTTCACTGTTAACTACCTAGGCTTAAGGCACATGATCACGGATTAACTTGGATTGTATCTTTCTTTTTCCTTTGTTCAGACTAGTTTCAGGGAACCTTATACACTTAGAGTATATAAGGTTTTCACAAAAACTGGTTGGGGTCCTTGGCTAAGAGGAGATTCTGCCTTGGGCCCGCCGGTGTAATAAACTGCACTCCACTATCTGCATTGTCCTTCTGAGTGAGTTTGTTTCCTGGAATTCGTGGCTACAATAATACAATCAGAGAACAGATTTTGTAAGATTTCAATTCCTTTAGACCATGAAATTTTTGCACCTTGCTTTATGCCCTGGATATGTTCCAGTGTCTCCTAGTTTATAGTCTAAAGGAACTTGAATAGAATTTGTATCCTACTGTTATGGGAAAATTGTATAAATCTTAATTATGCTGAATTGGTTCATAGTGGTTTCCAGGCCTACTATATCCTTTTACTTTTCTGTATACTCGTTCTATTAATTTTTGAGAGTTTGATATTGAAATTTCAACTAAAAATCTTAATTTATCGACATAAAAATAATTGTAATATATAGTATAACTACATGTAACTTTGTTTTATATTTTCCAAGTCTCCTGTAAATGTGTTATCATACTTTCATAATTTAAAAAATAAAAGAGAGGAAAAATAGTCAAGTGGTACTTTAATAATAATAATTAAAAGTGGCCCTTGGTTTTATAATTTTTAATTAGAGAAATTTTCAAACATACACAAAAATAGAGAGAATGGTATGATGAATCTCCAAGTACTTGTTATACAGTTTCAATGATTATTGACATTTGGCCATTCTTATTTCATCTATCCCCCATTTTATCATTTATATATTTATTTCTGTTTGCTGCCGCTAAGTCACTTCAGTCGTGTCCGACTCTGTGCGATCCCATAGATGGCAGCCCACCAGGCTCCCCCGTCCCTGGGATTCTCCAGGCAAGAACACTGCAGTGGGTTGCCATTTCCTTCTTCAATGCATGAACGTGAAAAGTGAAAGTCAAGTTGCTCAGTCATGTTCAACTCTTCGTGACCCCATGGACTGCAGCCTACCAGGCTCCTCTGTCCAGGCAAGAGTACTAGAGTGGGGTGCCATTACCTTCTCCGTTATTTCTGTTTAAGCAATCATTTTTAACATCTTGGGTTATTTTTTACTGCTATGCCTCCAAATGATACACATTTGCTGTTCTCTCCAGATTTATCAGTTTTACATATCACCTACTGATTTCCTGTTAGGACAAATCAAGACACAGCTGTCCTTCCCAGCCCCGCATCTTATCCCCTCTGATTCAGTTTCTCTGAAGATTAAATTCTAGGCCCCTTGCAGAAATGGGGTGAAAATCAAATACCTAAGTGCTTCTTACATCAACTTTCAAATAAGCACTGTCTCCAGTGTCCCACCTCACCCAGCATTTTGGGGGGATGGGGGGGACCACACGGCACTACTCGGGGGATCCCTGTTCAATCAGGGATTGAACCTAAGCAGTGGAAACCCAGAGTCTGAACTACTGGAGCGCCAGGGAAGTCCCCTCATCGAGCATGTTGAGGCTCCTATGCTATCCATACCTGAGTCTTTCCTGTATTCTGCATGACAAAAGCAAGAAGCAGGGCCATGTGCAGACTCAAAAGCACACTCATCCAAATGCTCACACACACCCTGCAGCCACTCAGTTTTGAGCTTCATCCTCTTGGCAAAGCCATGAATCATTTTTCTGGCTTCCAAATGCTTCATAATTCCCTATTTCTTGTTCTCTCTGTTGATAATAATTGGAGAAATTGGATAATATATGGAGAAAAGTACTAGGAAACACCTTCACCCCATCATCCTGCAGAATATTCTACTGACCAATATTTGAAGCTGGCTCCACCACTTATCAGCTATTGCATTTTGAGAGCTTTCTTGAATCTCAGTTTTCTCAGCTTTCCTAATAATCTTCTCTTCCTGGGATGTAGGGATTGAATGAGCATGATGCCTGGGACACACAAGAGTCTAGTTACATCAAGAGATGGATAATGGGAAATTCCTTGTGTTGGTCCACTGGTTAAGACTCCAGGCTGCCACTGCAGAGGGCATGATTCAATGCCTGGTCAGAGAACTAAGATCTCTCAAGGTGCATGGCGTGGCCGAGAGAGAGAGAGAGAGAGAGAGAGAGAGAGAGAGATGGATAGTGGCTGGTACAAAAAGTGCTAGAACTTCAGTGAGGCTGGAGAGGAGAGCAGGTCCCATCCCCAGGGTGGAGCATCCCGCTACCCTGAGGAAGAACCTAGAGGTCAAAATTCACGGCCATCCTCCCAGAATTGAAATTCTGCTTTCCACTTCAGTGTTCAATCTATGCGTCTATAAAAATTATGATTTGGCCCAGCAATCGCATTTCCACAAATTTATCCCAGAGACACAATGGCAAAAATAAGGAATGGTATGTTCATATGACTATTTGCTGCCATGTTATCTGTAACAGTAGAAAACTAGAAAAAATTTAAACGCCCATGAGTAGAAAATGATTGAATAAAGAATGGTATATCTACACATTGGAGTGCTGTACATCTGTCAAAACAAGTATTGTGTCAGGAAGTAGCCACCAGGAAAAATAGCTAAGTAAAGATTTCGATGTGGTGGAGTTTGTATACAGCTCTTAAAAGGGGCAGATATGAAGATATGCATGTATATGCAAATACATATTTAAAACAGAACGGTCCATACAATTTTTTAATGGTTACCTATAAACAGAGGGAAATAGGATAAAATCCAGGCTTCTCTGAATATACCCAGTTTTGATGACTTTACCTGAAATGATGCAAATAATTTACATATGTTCAAAATGAAATTAAAATTCTAAAATGCAATCCCTAAAATCAAAACCAAAGTTAAGCAAGTGAACACAGATGTATATATCCTTTGACAGCCTAGTCCCAAGGCAAAGTATTCTAAGAGATTCTAAAATAATTATCTGTACATCCCTAGAAAGACACACCTTGAAAATGGAAATTCAAAATTCTTGTTTTCGGTAATCACATTGACGGGTGTGTTGGTATTATTATCCAAGAGTTTGTTATATGTGTTCTATTTTTAAAAAATGTGTACTTGTGATGGTGTCATTGAGAATAAGGTTACTCAGTGTAAGGAAAAAGAGATACAGATGTCCAATCATTGAGGCTTGCTTTGTAATCCTAAATTTGAATCAACTGCATCAATACAAACATATACGGTTTTTTAGCTTCTTTTGGTTTTTATCATTCTTTAAACTTTTTATTTTGAAATAATTAAAAATTCACAGGAACTTGCAAAAATAGATCTTGTGAATCCTTCCAGCTTCCCCCAATAGTTACTTGCTATTTGTAACTACAGTACAATACCAAAGCCAGGAAGCTGACATTGGTAAAACGTGTGTATATAGCTCTATGTCATTTTATCACATGTATAAATATTTGTAACCACCACTACACTCAAAGTACAGAATTACTGTCATCACAAAAATCTCCCTCATGCTAATCCTTCATGACTGTACTGACCTCCTCCCACTCATCCCTAACTCCTGGCAAACACTAATCCATTTTCCATTACCTATAATTTTGGCATGTCAAAAATGTTATATAAATGGAATCATGCAGTATGTGACCTTTTGAGATTGGCTTTTTTCATTCAACACAATGCCTCTGAGATCCACCCAAGTTATATAAATTGTTTGTTCCTTTCTACTGATGGGTAGTGATGCAAGAGACCCAGGTTGGATCCCCGGGTCTGAAAGATCCCCTGGAGAAGGCAAGGGCTACCCCCTCCAGTATTCTTGCCTGGAGAATCCCATGGACGGAGGAACCTGGCAGGCTACAGTCCATAGGGTCGCAAAGAGTCAGACACAGTTGGGTGACTAAACACTCATTCCATGATATGGATGTACCCAGTTTGTTTGGCCATTCACCCATTTGAAAATATTTTGGTTCCTATTTTGGGCTATTAACAAAAAAGCTGCCCTAAACGTTCACATTATGGTTTTTGTATGGACATAAGACTCAGTTCTCTGGGGTAAATGGTCAGGAATATGGTTGCTGGGTGGTTATGTAAGTGTATGTTTCATTTGTAAGAAACTGCCAAACCACTTTCCGGAGTGGGAATTTTAAAATCCCACCAGTAATTTATGCAAGAACCAGATTCTCTGCATCCCTGTCAGTGTTTGGTATAGTCACTATTTTTTATTTTAGCTATTCAACAATAAGACAGTGATATCTCTTCGTGGTCTTAATTTGCATTTCCCTAGCAGCTAGTGATATTGAATATCTTTTCAGGTGTCTATTTTCCATCTGTATATATCTGTTAGTAAAATATCTCTTCATGTTTTTGCCCATTTTCTAATTGGATTGTGATTTTGCCATTGAGTGTTAGACTTCTTTTATATCCTTGATTCATATCCTTTGTCATATATATTATCTGCAAAACTTTTCTCCAAGTATACAACTTGTCTTTTTATCCTCTTAACAGGGTCTTTTGCAGAGCAAAAGCTTAAATTTTGATGAAGTCAAATTTATCAGCTTTTTTCTTTTGTGAATCACATATCGGGTGTTTTGTCTAAGAACTTTTCACCCAGCTCCAGGTCCCAAATATTTTCTCCTATGTTGTTCAGCCTCCAAATCACGTCTGACACTTCCCAACCTCAAGGACTGCAGTGTGCCAAGCTTCCCTGTCCCTCACCGTCTCTCGGAGTTTGCCTAAGTTCATGTCCATTGAATCAGTGATGCCATCCAACCATCTCATCTTCCATCACCCTCTTCTCCTTCTGCCTTCACTCTCTCCCAGCATCAGGGTCTTTTCTAGTGAGTTAGCTGTTCACAACACATGGCCAAAGTACTGGAGCCCCAGCTTCAGCTTCGGTCCTTCCAAAGAGTACTCAGGGTTGATTTCCTTTAAGATTGAGTGGTTTGATCTCCTTGCTTTCCAAGAGACTCTCAAGAGTGTTCTCCCACACTGCAGTTCACAAGCATCCATTCTTCAGCTCTCTGCCTTCTTTACTGTCCAGCTCCCACATCAGTACATGCCCACTGGAAAGACCACAGCCTTGACTGCAGGGACCTTTGCCAGCAAAGCGACGTCTTTGCTTGTTAACACACTGTCTAGGTTTGTCATAGCTTCCCACTTGCTGCTTAGAGCCCTCGGGACTCACCACCCCCTCCCTGTCTCACCGGTGGTGAAAAAATGATCAGAGTAGTGGTATCTCAATGGTGGCTTGCAAGGCCAGGGGACCCCACCACACCCTCTCACAGTGGGCTGGGGCGCATTGGGAGACCACCGAGGTTTCTCCTTTATCTTCTTCTAAAAACGTTGTAGTTTAGCCATATTGTGTCTTAAAATCAGGTAGATTGATTCCTCTCACTTTTTTTAAAGATTTCTTTAGCTACTCTTATTTCATTATCTTTCCACAAAGATTTTAGAATAAACTTGTCTATTTCTACAACTTATACATAGATAAATTTAGGGAGAAATTAATTTTCTGTTTAGTCTTTCAATCCATGAACATGGTATATATATCTCTCCACTTACTTAGATCTCCAATTTCTTTCATTAAAATTTTGCAGTTTTCAGCATACAATTTCTGTATGAGTTCTGCTGGATTTATAACTAAATATGTTTAAATGATCATAAATGGTATGTTTATTATTTCAGTTTCCATGCATACATGGCTAGTGTATAGAAATACAATTTTCTTTATCATGTTGATCTTTTATCCTGCAAATCTATTCAGCTCATGTATTAGTTCTAGAAGTTTTTTGGTAGATTTATGGGGATTTTCCATATGGGTTATCATGTCCTCTATGAATACTTTTATTCTTTTCTAATCTGTATACCTTTTATTTCCTTTTCTTGCCTATTGCACTATAACCTTCAACTGCTGTGCTGAATAAGAGTGGTGAGAGTATTAGGTGAGTTACTCTGAGTCGGGTCTCAGCTCTCCACTCAGCCATTGCTGATGGGGATAAGGAAAACGTATGTCTAGTTTAACTGGATGAAATAATGATCTGTAATAATCATCAAATCATTTTTCTATCCTTCCAAGCTATAACTTTCATGGTCCTTTGGCTAAAGAGAGGTTTTTCTTGCCCTATTTTTGCCTTTACCCATCAACATTTCTGGATTGCCAGCTTCTGGAAAGGTGGACTGGGTTGTATCCAGTCTGGGATATAAGGAGGCAAAAAGAAAGACCAGGAAACTAACAACTGTGCTGTTCTGCAAGCTCTGAAGTGTCTGGCTGATTCACTTCTTCATATCTTCCAGAATCTTCTGCTTATAATGTCCAGTTTTTCTATTAAGTAGGAAGAGTAAGAAGAAATGCATCTACTCCATTTCATTTGGAACTGGAAGTACAAGACATTTGCCTTTCAAGTAGATACAAATATTTCCAATTTTCCTTCTTTGAAAAACTCATAGAAAGGTTTTCTGAATACGTTCCTTCATTGATACGTCAATTGGTAGTCTTCAGCTGCAGTCCATGGGGTCGCAAAGAGTTGGACATGACTGAATGACTGAACTGAACTGAACTGAGTCTTCAGCTGAAAACAAAGAGAGGAAACGTCTCAGACCTACAAACAGGTGCTCCATCAAATAGAATTGTTCGCCCTGACAGAAAGAGGGCTCTGGCATATCTTCATAGGCTTTCAGAAATTCGATATCGCTCTTTAGAGAGTCACTAGCACAAAGGAAACACTTATACCAGAGACTTCTAATAGAGGCAGCTGGTGAGTAAGTGCTGGAGCACACTATTCTCCTTCAGGTCTCTGGAATTCCCTCACTCCCATCCATGGCCATTGAATCACTCTGGGACTTTATGCTGAAATCCTCAATAAGATCCAGAAAGATGGTCTGTAAGATTAAAATGTAAACCCCAATCTTCATTCTAACCCCTTCCCACATAGTTTTATTCTCTTCTATATACAGATCTCCGGAGAAGGCAGTGGCACCCCACTCCAGTACTCTTGCCTGGAAAATCCCATGGATGGAGGAGCCTGGTAGGCTGCAGTCCATGGGGTCGCTGAGGATCGGACACGACTGAGCAACTTCACTTTCACTTTTCACTTTCATGCGCTGGAGAAGGAAATGGCAACCCACTCCAGTGTTCTTGCCTGGAGAATCCCAGGGACGGGGGAGCCTGGTGGGCTGCCATCTATGGGGTCGCACAGAGTCGGACACAACTGAAGTGACTTAGCAGCAGCAGCATATACAGATATCAGAAGTCTCTCAGTCCTCAGAGAACTATAAAGGTAGAAAGAAGGAGAGGAAAATCAAAAGTCAATCTCCTGGGACCTGGGCTTTAACTCCTTTACCTGACTGATGTCTCCTGATGTATCCCGAAGACTCATGGCAATTGTCTCCTCTATAGGAAGAAGAATGATAAAACAGAGGAGCCTAATTGCACAAAAGAAATAAAAATGGACTCAAAGCTCACTAAGTTTCTCCAGAAAAAGGAGATGGGTGTCCATCATCTAATGCACACTGCTGCCTCAGGCAACAGGCACTGAGATGCGTGATGCATTCTGCACCCGTTCCAGGATGGGTGCTGTATTCCAGATTTCTACAGATGTGCCCTGTATTCTAAAAGGGGAGGGGGCAGCCACAAAGGGCTCCACTCCTCCCACTCAGCCGAAGAGGCACACCACTCCTGGGCCTCTAGCTCCCTCTCTCCTCTGGGACTCTCTATGTCAGGCCAGTCCTCTCCTCGTATCACATCTACACCTTAGTGTGATTTTCTACTTATTCTACCTATGATCCAGACAAGCTGGAAAGCTCTTTATCCCTTGGAGATCTGGCTTGGACACTGCCAATTCCATAGCCTTTGAAAGTCTGGAGTTTTCCCAGGAAGTTTGCTAATTTCTAGGTACTAATAAAAAGAAGACACCCTTCTAAGGGTGTGACATAGATGGAGAAAATGCACACAACTTCAGCACACAGCTCCATGAGCTTCTGCAATCTGAACATATCTATGAAATCAGCACCCAGCTCATGAAATAAGTTACTCCCACTGCTACTGATTAGCAGAGCTGAGATTCAACACAGCTATCTGGCTCCAAAGCCACAGTCCAGAACCACTAAACTGTGCTGCCAAAAACATGAAGATTGGGAAAAGAGTCTAAATCAAAGTTCTGAAGAATCACTTCCACGTGGCTCTTTGTGTGTAACTTCCATGTGCTCCTCTGTTCACGTCTTCCCACCTGCTGCTCGGAGCCCAGAGAGAGGGTGTGAGGCATAGAGCCACAGGAGCTGGGCCCACGCGCCACAGCTGGAAGGGCAGAGTGGGGTTTGAGTCCAGACTAAATTAATGTCTTCTCACTTCACATGGGGGAAATTGAGGCCTGGAGAGGTTGAGTTACCTCGCCCCTTCCTTCAGTAAACCTGGCACTGGATTTTGCTCATGGGTGGGGCTGATTTGTCTTTAGAGTCCATGTCTAGATTGAATGATAAGGTCAGTTGACCCTTCAGACTCCCTGGTAGAGCCTGGAGCCTTGGCTGTACTTGTGCTAGTGACAGGAAATCACTAGATACTTGGGCAAATGGCAACCCACTCCAGTACTCTTGCCTGGAGAATCCCATGGAGGGAGGAGCCTGATAGGCTACAGTCCATGGGGTCGCAAAGAGTCAGACACAACTGAGCGACTTCACAACATCACTACAACGATGTAGGTGGAAGGGAGGACGAAAAGAGGATTTGTGCAACAGAGGGTGAGCAGGGCAGAGGCCTCTGTACATTAGGGGCCCAGCAGGGATGACCTGTAGGCTTGACAAACAGGGACAGCCCATAACAGCCTTGGCATTTCCTTTACTTTCCCATCATAATATTTATCACACATCATTGTGGGTGCAAAAAGCTCTTTGAACAAAGACACAGTGATGGCCATCATCTGTTCTTCCTCTGAGCCTTCAGTGCAGCCTTTTGCTGCAGTGGGTAAACTATGTCCTTCCAGAAGTGGTAAGTGGCTAAGTGTCCCAGAGGCAATTCCTTGCTAGATCTACCACGAGAGGCACCATGAGCACTGAATTCTCTCAGGAACAAAGACACAGTCACTAGGACTTGAGCAGAGAGATTTTTCTCCAAGTGAAATACGATTTTAATTTGCACAATATGCACATTTATAATAATAATAGCTTCATGAGAAGTGTAATAATAAGTCCCTAATGCTAACCTGGGGCAAAAATCTAATACAAACTAAAGTGGCTCTGTTCCTAGGAATTTTAGTATATTCCATGGTGATTTTTTTAGCCAAAATTGTGTAGAGTATATAGCTGATTAATACTCTAATTAAGATCAGAATGGGACAATAGCAAATTGTTGGTATTCCCCCAGTAATGAACAAACAAATGCCTTCCCAATAAAAGTAGGCTTCCAACAGACATCTGAATGAACAATGCTCTATCTTCTGTGAAGTAGGGAGTAGGCCTACCCAAGGGGCTGTGAAGCCTTAAAATGCTGATGTCTCCAAAATCCACCCCATGAATGCCCTTCTGACTACAGAAGCATTTTTGGCCTTTGAAGGAAACCTAGGTAAGTGTAATCATTTTCTTCTTTATTATACCACAACATGGAGAAACTCTCCGACTCACAGTCCTGAATAGGCAGCCCACTATAAGATTATGCCTTTGGTCACAGACGGTAAAAACGGATATGGATACTTGTACCAAAATGGGTCAATCCCAAGGGGACATGAACCTAGGGAGCTGAGCTAGGAGGACAAGTGGTCCCTGGGTCTGAGGGAACCCCTTGAGGGCAGCCACGATGCTCACTGAACCTTGGTGAACGGGCAGAACCCCAAGCCTGCAGGGCCGGCAACTGTTAACAGGCACCACAGCAGAAGTCAGAAACCAGAAGACCCAAATGGCAGAGAGAAATCAAAGCACACACCATCTCCCACAGTGCCAAAATAAACCCTCCTTTCTGTGATCTAGTTCGAGCCATTTTCTATTCTTTGCTTTCCAACAACTCCAAGAGAAAAGGAGCCGGCAGCACCGGTCATGTGATTTCTCACCGAGACTCTTGCCTTCACTCCCAGTTAAGAACTGAACCGATGCCTTGGATGAGGACAGAGTGAGGGACAGCCTCAGGGAAACCGTGGAGAATGTGAAGGTGACAGGATCAACAAGGATAAAGTGGAAGAGTCAGTAGCCAAATAACTGGAAATGCAACAAGTCTAACAGGAAAACGATCAATAGGGTTGAAGGTAAAGACCCTTTCTTGGGCTGCAGAAAAGGAAAAGAATGAAGCGGACAGCTCAGGATGAGTAGTAAGTAGAAGTAGACAACGGATTTAAGAGTAATGCACATTGAAATAACTGAGGGGACTTAGTCGAAAAACATATCTCACATGTTCAGGCTCATGAATTCAGCAACCGCTATACACACCTACTGTATTAGGTGCTATACAGCCATATATCAAAATTGTACTATGGCCTTCCTATATCTCACCAACAGAGAAGCCTTCCTTTTCAGCCAAGTGCTCCACAATATGCTCTTTGGGCTTTGTGTAAGGATCAAAAGAGGGGCTGATTCGTTCATAGCAAGCAGAAGATGGCAGAATCTGGAGTCTAAAGGAAAGGAAGAGGATAGCTGGTATACTGTACAAAGTTCTTGCCACCATGCGGCAGGAGAAACATGTCTGGCAGAATCCTAAGGTATATCTATTCACTAAACATGCACAAGGGGATTTCCCTGCTGGTCCAGTGGCTAAGACTCCACACATTCCCAATGCAGGGTGCCCAAGTTTGATCCCTGATCAGGGAACTAGATCCCACATCCCACAACTAAGAGTTTGCCTGCCCCAACTAAAGATCCCATGTGCCACAACTAAGACCCAGAGCAGGCAAATCAATATTTTTTAAGTAAAATAAAACACGCACACAAGTGTCGCAGTGTCTGACCATCTAAAACTCCCTTCACAGCAGCAAATTCTAAGAAGACCGTTCATTTTCTAACGTGACCCAGTTCAGTTAGTCAACAGGGCCCTGAGATGTTGAAAAAGTTGGATGAAAGTGAAATTCTTTCTTCCTTCATAAAACCCTTGACTTCGTTCTCTTTCACAGTTGAAAACAGAGAATTATGACAAACTCATTCACAATAAGTAAAGTATATTGTTTTATAGGAGAGGCATGGGCCTTCCCAGGAGGATCAGTGGTAAAGAATCCTTCTGCCAATGCAGAAGCCACAGGAGGCGCAGGTTCAGTCCCTGGGGTGGGAAGATTATCCTGGGAAAAGAAATGGCAACTCACTCCAGCATTCTTGCCTGGGAAACCCCATGAAGACAGGAGCCTGGAGGCCACAGTCCATGGAGGTCACAAGGGTCAGACGCAATGGAGCATGTGCACACAAGACCTAACAAGAAGCTCAGAACCAGATGGAAAATCAGAGATGAAGTAGTGCACCCCTTCTATTTGACCCTAAGCTGTCCAGACTCAAAGTACTTAACACAGCTTAGAATTGTTGAGCTGGCTGCAGAACACTCTAGAATAGTCTCCTGCCTCATCACCCTTCATTCCCTGACCCCCTACCTTCTCCTCCACCATGACCACCCCATACAACATACCTTCCATTACTCACAGAGAAACCTAGAACAAGGGTATGAGACTCTTAATGGCCGAGGGGCCAGGCAGAGGATATCCATGAACAAAGTGGGCCAAATGGGGGTTGCAGGGTTCCAGGGAAGGGTCCCCCTACATTGGAGAAGTTACCACTCAGGCAATCCTACCACACAGGTGTGCAGTCTACTGTGGCCAGATGTTCTTCAAGAGACATCCTTTTTATGTGAAATGTCCTGGCTTGTAAATGAAGCAAATTAACTTGGATTCTTTTTAAGCACCATATACAAAGCAAAGCCAGATCTGGCCCACAGGCTGAGTCTCTGCATTGGGGGACAGACCCCATGAAGGAATGATAAGACCCCCTATCACTCACCACTGGGTGGTCTATGATGAGTCAGTGTCTCTGAGCCTTGGCTTCTTCATTTTTAAAAAGGCTCTTGTAATAACTAAGTTTCTATTGAGTACACAGCACGGTGGCTGGCCCAGGCAATGCTCTGAGAGACAGCTGCTCACTGCCCTGCACCAGGGGGACACGTGCATGTGGGTGTTGGGAGAATTCTGTAGCACCTTCCACCTGCCCCTTTCCCTACTGTTACAAAAAAGTGCCTGCTGCTCAAGGCAGTGGCAAGGCCGGTGCGGGGCCGGGGGGGGGGGGTGTCTTTAACTGGACATCTTTACCCTAAATCAGGATTTTTGTAAATAAAACATGTTGGTTTTACATGTTTCTTGGCCTAAGGACAATAAGAATAAACAAATACATAATAAAAATAAACAAATAAAACTCTAGACTTACAAGTAGCATTTAAACAGAAAACTTCATAGCTTTGGACAATGAAGGCAGGGTGCTCACTTCAGGCCACAGCTGCAGAAGGTCATGCTAGAACACACGTGCTCAGATCCAATTTACCATGTCCTGCTGGGTGGCGGAGGGCAGCAAGCAGCTGGAAGCTGAGAACACACTCATGTCTCCTATGCAAAGGTGAGGGGGTCACTGCCTTCAAAAGGACTGAGTGGGGCTGCATTTAGCTGTTGACAACATAATAGCAGGAAGTGGGGCTAGGGCTTAGGGGGAGGTCAGAGGCCACTGGAACTGGAAGAGTTCTTGGAGCATCAGGCTTATTCACAGGTGCCCTGTCTGTCCCCTCACCAGTCGTTATGTGGGGTGCTTGACAGCAGTGGGATGCTTGAGGTCAGATTCAGGCCCAGCTTATTATTGCTCAAATTTTGTGTTTCGTTCTCATTTATACTTGGTGACGATTTTCATACCTGAATCATAATAGGCAGAAGATACTCAAAGCTACATTTTCCAAAGTTAGTAAGAATTCTGGTTTAAAGTCATTAGAGTCAAATAACTGGGGACATCTCAATTCATGCCAGGTGAAAACACTGTCTAATTTAAAATTTAATACATGACACAGAGAATTGGTGACCCTTATAGGCCCACAAGCCCCAAGCACTAGGTCTTCACACAGCAAGCTCTCTCTCCATAGTGGTTGCTGAATAAAACTCTTGACCAGAGAAAATAATGACCCATGAAATATTAATAGAACCAAGAGTAGAATGAAAATCGAAACTCTTCAAAAGCATGAATTTACTCCTGTATCCTATTTCTTATTCATCAATGGTCTTCCTCCATTGGCTCATTCACTCACTCATTCACTCAGTAAATGTTTATTGAATACTATCCTTCAAGCACATTGCTAAACCCTTAGTATAAAAACATGATCTTCTACCTGCACCCCAACATTCACTGCCAAACAATTCACAGTTGCCAAGACATGGAAGTCACCAAAATGTCCATCAACAGATGAATGGATAAAGAAGATGCAGTATATATACCCAATGGAATATTGCTCAGCCATAAAAAAGAATGAAATAATGCCATTTGCAGCAACATGGATGGAACCTAGGGATGATCATACTAAGTAAGTCAGACAGCGAAAGATAAATATCGTATGATATCATATATGTGCGGAACCTAAAAAGATGATACAAATAAACTTATTTACAAAACAGAAACAGATTCACCAACACAGAGAACAAACTTATGGTTACCCAAGAGAACAGTGGGTTTAGGGGAGATGAATTAGGAGTTTGAGATTAACAGATACATACTACTACATATAAAATAGATGAATGACAAGGATCTAATGTATAGCACAGGGAACTACATTCAGTATACTGTAATAACCTATAATGGAAAAGAATCTGAAAAACAATATATAGAGAGATACACATATATGTATAACTGAATCACTCTGCTGAACACCTGTAACTAACAAAACACTGTAAATTAGCTATACTTCCATTTTCAAAATAGTTTAAAAAATGTTGATTGGGAGAAAGAAAACATGATCTTCAATTACATCATTATAGCTACTGTGTGAAAATGACGTGGCAGCCAGATCATCCACTGTGGACATCAATCCATAAAGTCCATCTGTTTAAAGCAGCAGGTGTGGTAGAAACTGCCTTGCTCTCAGGTTTCCTCTGCACTGACACAGCATAAACATCACTTGGCCAAACTGAAAAATAGCTTAAAAGAGGGAGGGAGCATTTGCTTATGAATTTATCATTCTTTTGGATTCTGAGTTTATTTCACATCTGAGCTGATAACTCTTGAACCAAAAGCCTTCACGTGAAATACACCAATATTGTCCCAGATCAGTCTGTCATCAAGAAGAATGAACCAGAGGAGTAAATGTGACAGATACCAGGAAGTTTCAGGTGTACCATAAATATCATTGAACCACAGCCTGCATAAAGAGAGTTACAATTAGAAGAACCAATAACGCTTGCTGACTCATACAGATCAATGAACACTTCCATTTACCTGGAGTACTTCATGCCATTCACTGTGATAAATGTTTCATTTATATTGTCTTTTATAATCCCCATAACAACTGTTTCATTACCTCTCCCATTTTATAGTTGAGGAAACTAAGGTCTTTCCAAGGGACTAAACACTAAACAAAGTTAAGAAAAGATGAAGCCAGAAATCCAATCCCAAATGGTCTGAGTCTAGAGCCCCAGTTCTGAAGCACAGTTTCTGAGGCTCTGCCATATACATCACTTCCCTTGAGAGTCACTGCCCATCCATGTCAGTGAGAAAGCCTCTATTCCCATGGGGAATGACAACTCAGGTCTCACAGTTCTCAGGCATACTGTGTTACAAGAGAACAGAGCAGAGACACACCACGTTTGGCTGCAGAGACTTGAGGAATCTGGAAAGGCCAGCGCTCCTACCTTGAGGCGTTCTAAGATACTGCAACCAACACTGAGCTCTGCTCACAGGATCCCTGTTTAACTAAGTGCTTCGCCTGGTGGTGGCAACCTCTGGAAAAATTATATACCAGGCACTAGCTTGAATGTGTGCTGGACCTTCCCAGGAACCAGATTCAAATATCTGCAGGAGCAGATATCCATGAAAATTATAAATGCATTTTACATCCTGACCAAATCATCCCATGTTTAGACATGTGTCCTACTGATATTCCTGCACTCAAGAAAAGATTACTCTTTGTTCACTGTCCGTAACAACAAGGATGGAAACAACTCAAGCATCCATCAAGAAGGAACAGGTTATAATTATGACAAAGTCATTTGATGGAATACTACATAGCTCTGAAAAAATGAAGAAGTCATGTATGATATGAAAAGGTGTCTTAGGCTTATTGTTAAACGAAGAATATAAAATGAAGCAATCTGCATATACATGCTTATATACTAAATATACTTATTTATATAAATATATATAATTTATGTTTATATAAACTCTAGAAGAATACAAAAGAAGCTAACAAAAACAGTGATCCCTTTGTGTGTTAAACGAGGCACAGATATAGGATAGATAGGGCAAAGCTGAGATGCAGCACTACGCGTCTTTTCATAACATTTTACCTTTTGAACCATGACTGGATCACCTACTCAAAAAGGATGACCACACTGAGTCCAAGTAAAGATTATTTGGATGTTTTTGGAGGTTCAGCTGCTGAGTCTGGTCGTGAACAAGAGCATGCCAGAATCTATGTACACAGATTCGGGGACCATCTTTGACCATCTTCTCTGCCCTGCCACTCCTCTGGCCCAGACTCAGAGTATTCTGTTTCTCAGTGTAAACCCAGAGGCTGTGATAAAGAGATCCATACGTGTAATGTTCTGACACGGTAAAAGTCTGTCTTGCTCACGTACCTGAAGGGCATTCGAGTCTGCCGGTGGCTCCCCACTCTGTGGTCATTCAGACACCAGGAACTTTTCCACCTGACGCATTCCCTGAGGCCTCAGCATCACACACATCCAACTGGCAGAAAGGGAACAAGTGTGGAGGGGGCACTGTGCGCCCATGCTTCTTTTATTAAAAGCCTTGGCCCAGCAGCAACACATATCACTTCCTCTCATATTTTATCAGTGAGAGCAAGTCACATGACTACAAATGAGTACAAGGTGGGCTGGGAAATACTCTTTATCTGGGCAACCTCTTTCCAACTCAGCATCTTCTTATGGAAGTGGAGAGTAGACCATAATGCATCTCGGACGCTATCTCTTTATCCATTACTGAAGGGATTCTGAGAGAGTTCCTAGATGTCATTCACCCTCCAAAACTTTCCCAGGAACCCCTGCTTCAGTCCTGCTGATAAAAAGATAACTTTGATGGGGCTTGTGGAGATGAAGAAGCTTATCTCCAGTCAGAATGGTAAAGAGAGCCACAAGAACTAGTTGGAGAGCCCGCTTACCCTGAGCCTCTACATGGCACAGCATAGACACCGGCGTCACCGTCTTCCCCCATCCTGCATCCCTGATTCCTCATCAATGTCTTCTTGCTCTCCTCTGACTTATTCTGCTTCATTTTTCACCTACTCAATGGCAGGAGGACCTTTCAATGACCAACTGTGTGTTATTCTTCTTGATCCACCTGACTCGTTTCAGCCCTCATTTTCAGCAGAGTGCCTTCTTTGTTTCCCTGGAGATGGCCCTCCCAGCCCTGTCTGCCCGGTGCCTGACACATGCCTATAAGCATGTGCATGCATTGAGGCTGGGAGACAGCTGTTACTGTGCCCAGCCCCAAGGAAGCATAAGCAAGACGGCCCAGGGGATAACACTACCCACAGCCTGTAGAAAGGAAGAGAGAAACATACAGACAGGTATCTGATGGATTTTGAGCTGAAATACCTCTGCCAAGAACCTAAAGTAACACAGATGTATTCCAGTCCATGGAATTCAGCACGTGGAAGTAACAGATGCACACTGCGAAGGCTGCTGCGTTAAAACCAGAGCAAATGAAAGCTAAGTTCAACCAGATCATGCATCTCTAGGAGTCACTCACTTTTTCACCACCAAGGGCCCATTTAATTATTTCTCTACATCACATGAGCTCATGTTTGCAAAGATTTTTCCTCCCAGAGAAATTACATTTATTAGAGAAAGATGCCTTCCTTTCCCCTGTGTCTTATTAAGCAAAGACATATGCAACTGCTGAGCAGAGTTTCTGATCATTCATTTGTTCATTCAACAAATATTTACTAAATCTTCACTTGATGCCAGGCACTGGGAATACAGTGGAGAACACAGCAGACAAGGTCCCTGCCTTCCAATTCCTACCGCAGGGGCAAATGTTCATCAAATAATCATACACAAGTAAGCACAAATTAGAAAGGAGAATAAAGGAGGCCAGGAGATAGCATGAGGTGAGATTTGCATGAAGTGAGGCTTCAGAGAAAACATCTCTGCCTAAGGGACACAGGAGTTGGGACCAAGAGGTGTGACTGCCCTAAATTCAGTAATTCCCTCTAAAAGAGATGAAAACACAACATCAAAAGGAAGCCAATATTACACATCGACACATGGTCTGTGTATCTCTGCTGTGCCACATACCGGGCCGGGCCATCTCTCAGCACTATTTCATCTCCTCCTCTGCCCAGTGTGTCCAGGTAGGTGAACTGCTCCCTAATTTTTACAGATTAAGAACCAAGACTCCAAAATTTCAGTATCCTGACTGCATCTCCTGGTTAGTAGGAGGCCAATCTGGATCCAAAGTTCTGAGAAAGCAGTGAGGAGGGATGTTTAAGGGGACTCTGCTCCCGTGCTGGAAGGAAAAACAGGAAGAGGCACCTGCGTCTGCTGTGAAGGAAGAGTGGGTGCTCCCAGGTGACACTCAGGTGCTTAAACCCCTAGAGGGGCATGTCAAGAAACCATCACCACACAGGTTCTTGGCACCACCACATCTCTTTCCCAGGCTGTGCAAACGGGTCCCCCGTGAGAACAGCCCTGCTGATAAGACAGGGTCGTCCTTTTGTACAGATTTCTACAAATTAAATCTGTGATTTGACAGAATTTGACCTCTCAAGCTGAGTCTTTTACAGAGTCCCATCATCGTTCCTGGCAGAATTCCAAATCTCCCATAAAAAGGAACGTGTGACCTATTTTAAAATTCCTCCAGGGAAAGAGTCAGCATGTTGCCTTGGCAACTGAGGCACCCTCCAGGAGTCCTGCGTGGTTCTTCCTTCAGTCTAACCTACTTCCGCCTTGATGTAATTCAAAGCCCACTCACCCTGTGCTGGACGCCCGGAGGTGGAGGAGCAGACAAAAGGATTCCCACCAAAACACCCTCCCCACCTCTGCCCTGCTCTGTGAGAGTTTGGGGGGGACAGAGAAAAAAGAAGTGTGAAAACGAGAGGGACTGAAAGCCCACAGGAGGGCCCTCTCACCCAGAAATGGAGGCTCTCTGAGTTTTGCTGACCCTGTCCTTCTGCCTTCCCCTCCACAGACCACTCTCAGCCCTGGACCCAAGAGCGTTCAGAAGCCTGCCTCGCTACCAGCCTCTCTACCCTTCATGAGCTCCTGCAACCCTGACTGTCTACGTCCCCCCGCAGGGCCTGTCTCCAGCTTTACCTGCACATGCATCTGTTACCCTTTCCCAAAACCAAAGTTCCTGGAAGGGAGGTTCAAGAGGGAGGGGACATATATACACCTATGGCTAATTCACGTTGCTATATGGCAGAAAGCAAACCAATATTATAAAGCAAATATCCTTCCATTAAAAATAAATAATTTAAAAAACCCCAAAGTTCCTGGAGTCAACAGCCCATATCTGAGGTCTCTCTGCAGCCACCACATCCTGGCACGTATTATTAACACACATTTCTACTGACTTCAAAGACAGTTTCAAGGCTTCTTTCCCCTGGTCCAGGCTCCCGAGCACACAGCCAAGTCCCCTTCACCCGCTGTCCACATGGAGAAGAAATTGTGGCACCTACAGGTATCAGGACCTTAGTGGGACCCCCCCATAAGGCAAAGCCCTCTGTCCTGGCTCTGTTTAGAAGGTAGAAAGCAGATCTTTGGTGGAAGGAGTAAGGAACTGGCACAATTGCTTTCCAGGACTATTTTGGCTGCCGATGACAAAAGCCCAAGTCAAAGTGGGTAAAGCAAAAACAAAGGAGGAGAGAAGAAACAGATTCACTTCATTGAAAAGGCTGGATCCAGGAGCTCCAACAACGTGATCTCCATCTCTTAACATCATCCTCTCTATTTTGGCTGCATTCCCAGTGGGTCTTCCCCACATGATAACCACGAGGACCACCAAGAGAACCGCGTGTCTACCCGACCAGGCTTGTGATTTCAGCGGGAAGAAAACGCCACCTTGCCAGATTTTCATCTGAGTCCCAGGACTGATGCTTCCAGGGTCCTGTTGCAGTACTGAACTATCCCCCTAGGCCAAGCCTGAGTCCTGTGTCTGCCCCTGGCAGCTGGGTGGAATCAGCCTCACCAGCCTTGTCACCTTGAGCAGGGGAGTGGTGGTATTAATGCAAAATCAAAGTAGTGTTAGCAGAAGAAGGGGAAACGGAGGCAGGACTGACAAGCACAGCAGAAGTCCACAGCCATTTGCATGTTCTTTTTTCATCTTTTGCCACGTTCAGAATAGTGAGAACTACAGTTAAAGTATCTGCCCCTAAAGTAACATCTTTAGTTCTGAAGGAGTGGGCAGAGCCAGAGAAGAACCAAGCTGAGAAAAAAGAAAAAAAAAGTGAGTCTCCTAAAATTGGCACTCACCCTAAGTTTACAGAGACAGGAGTGAATGGGCATCTCATTGAAATCCCCAGTTCTGCTCCACCTGGAGGCCCATCTCACTGGCTGTTCACTGCCAGCCGGACTTTGCAGCCATCAGAATGTTTTTCTTAATTATACATCTGTATTTAAAGAACAAATCATGGTGCTTATCATGCTGCCTGCACACAGGGACCTGGATGAGCCTGCTGACACAAAGCAGTTTCTAAGCAACTTGTGGAACTGGTGCCTAATGCAACAGCCACAAGACTTGGAGGAAAAAGAAAATAAAGCCCAAGGAAACTCAACGTGGAACCAACTGTGACTGGTTCTTCAAGGCTGCACAGGATCCTAAGGGAGGTTAATTCCATCTCAGGCTGATGGAAACGGGTTTGTTTCCAGAGAGCCGGGACCTCTCTGGTGTGGGAAGCTTGATAAGCAGGCTTCTGGAAAATTCCAATAAGCACTCTGTCTCAGTGAGACCTGATGCTGATAATGTGTGATAACAGAAATGCTGATGTTTGGAACTATGAGAGGCTCTGGGCATTGTAGGCAACTCCAGGGAAGAGGCAAGGAAAGGGGGTCAGGTCACATCAAGGCTTCCAGTGATTCTTCTGCCCTTATCTTCGTGTGGTATCACTGCCCCAAAGAGGGGATGCGCATCCCGACTGAAAGAAGTAAAGGTTCCCACCTAATGGACTGACCTGATGGCATACAAAGAGAGTGGACAATCGAAAGCAAACTGGTGTCTTGAAAAAGATCATGGGCTTTCACATCAATGAGGTCAACATCTGCAAACGGCCACAACACTCACCATCTGTATGACTCTGGAAGAGTCATTTAACTCCTCTTTGTCTAACCTGTCTCGCTTTTCTAACGGGAATCCTAAGAGGATCACCATGAGGATTAAACAAAATAATGATGACAAAGCCCCCTGTTCCCTGGAGGTGCTTAGCAGACACTTATTTGTTCCCTTTAGGTCTTTCCCAGTACAGACTCACTCCATGTGTCCTCCACCTGCCTCTTGTCTATAGAAAACTTTAACCTCCTAGGCCTTCCTTGAGTTCCAAAGAGTAAATTTAGTCAGAAGTGAGACAATGCACAATGCAAGGAAAACAGTCAAGCAAGACAAAATAATAATACTTTAGCCATTAAACTGGACTGGTTCCGAATAGGAAAATGGAGTACGTCAAGGCTGTATATTGTCACCTGCTTATTTAACTTATATGCAGAGTACATCAGGAGTAATGCTAGACTGGATAAAGCACAAGCTGGAATCAAGATTTCTGGGAGAAATATCAATAACCTCAGACATGCAGATGACACCACCCTTATGGCAGAAATTGAAGAAGAACTAAAGAGCTTCTTGATGAAAGTGAAAGAGGAGAGTGAAAAAGCTCAACATTCAGAAAACTAAGAAAACTAAAATCATGGCATCTGGTCCCATCACTTCATAGGAAGTAGACGGGGAAACAGTGTCAGACTTCATTACTTTGGGCTCCAAAATCACTGCAGATGGTGACTGCAGCCATGAAATTAAAAGACGCTTACTCCTTGGAAGGAAAGTTATGACCAACCTAGACAGCGTATTCAAAAGCAGAGACATTACTTTGTCAACAAAGGTCCGTCTAGTCAAGGCTATGGTTTTTCCTGTGGTCATGTGTGGATCTGAGAGTTGGACTGTGAAGAAGGCTGAGAGCCGAAGAATTGATGCTTTTGAACTGTGGTGTTGGAGAAGACTCTTGAGAGTGCCTTGGACTGCAAGGAGATCCAACCAGTCCATCCTAAAGGAGATCAGTTCTGGGTGTTCATTGGGAGGACTGATGCTAAAGCTGAAACTCCAATACTTTGGCCACCTCATGCAAAGAGGTGACTCATTGGAAAAGACCCTGATGCTGGGAGGGATTGGGGGCAGGAGGAGAAGGGGACGACAGAGGATGAGATGGCTGGATGGCATCACTGACTCGATGGACATGAGTCTGAGTGAACTCCAGGAGTTGGTGATGGACAGGGAGGCCTGGCGTGCTGCGATTCATGGGGTCGCAGAGAGTCAGACACGACTGAGCGACTGAACGGTCTGAGCCACTAAATAAAGTCAGGGACCTTTAGGCCCTCCTCAAGGACTACAGATAGTATTCTGAGCATGGCCTTTGAGCTGTTTTGCAGACACTGAAACCCCACCAGGTGGAAGAAGTGAACTGTATGCTGCCCACACACACATAGATCCCGACTGGTTGGAACCAGAAGGTTAATGATGGGTGACTCCCAATTACCTCACCACCAACCAATCAGAAGAACATCCATGAACTGATCACACACCCTGCAACCCTCTTCCCTCGCCCTGTCTTTAAAACCCTTTCCCTAAATGGGCCAAGGAACTAAATAGACATTTCTCCAAAGAAGACATACAGATGGCTAACAAACACATGAAAAGATGCTCAACATCACTCATTATCAGATAAATGCAAATCAAAACCACAGTGAGGTACCATTTCACACCAGTCAGAATGGCTGCGATCCAAAAGTCTACAAGCAATAAATGCTGGAGAGGGTGTGGAGAAAAGGGAACCCTCTTACACTGTTGGTGGGAATGCAAACTAGTACAGCCACTATGGAGAAGAGTGTGGAGATTCCTTAAAAAACTGGAAATAGAACTGTCTTATGATCTAGCAATCCCACTGCTGGGCATACACACCAAGGAAACCAGAGTTGAAAGAGACACGTGTACCCCAATGTTCATCACAGCACTGTTTATAAATAGCCAGGACATGGAAACAACCTAGATGTCCATCAGCAGATGAATGGGTAAGAAAGCTGTGGTACATATACACAATGGAGTATTACTCAGTCATTAAAAAGAATACATTTGAATCAGTTCTAATGAGGTGGATGAAACTGGACCCGATTATACAGAGTGAAGTAAGCCAGAAAGAAAAACACCAATACAGTATACTAACACACATATATATAATTTAGAAAGATGGTAATGATGACCCTGTATGCGAGACAGCAAAAGAGACACCGATGTACAGAACAGTCTTTTGGACTCTGTGGGAGAGGGAGAGGGTGGGATGATTTGGGAGAATGGCATTGAAACATGTATAATGTCATATAAGAAATGAATTGCCAGTCTAGGTTCGATGCAGGATACAGGATGCTTGGGGCTGG
The DNA here is from genome assembly GCA_006410935.1 of Redunca redunca. Classification (NCBI taxonomy): domain Eukaryota; kingdom Metazoa; phylum Chordata; class Mammalia; order Artiodactyla; family Bovidae; genus Redunca; species Redunca redunca. The sequence continues at coordinate 207,660 of SJYQ01058464.1, forward strand.
TGCACTGGGATGACCCAGAGGGATGGTGTGGGGAGGGAGGTGGGAGGGGGGTTCAGGATTGGGAACACGTGTACACCTGTGGCGGATTCATGTTGATGTATGGCAAAACCAATACAGTATTGTAAAGTAAAATAAAGTAAAAAAAAAATAATAATAAAAGCCTTTCCCTGAAAGCCTTCAGGGAGTTTGGTCTTTTGAACACTAGCTGCCTGGACTCCTTGCTTAGCACCCTGCAATAAACGTTGCACTTTCCTTCACTGCAACTCAGTATCCGTAGATTGGCTTTAGTGCATGTTAGCAAGCAGACTCAAGTATGGTTTGGTAAGAGCAGATGCTTAGCAAATACCTATTTCTTCCCTTTCCCTCAAAATCTTCTCTTACCTGCTCCTGATGCTTTTCTTTCCATCATTTAAATCCGTGTGTCCATTCTATAGGCAGCACTTGAGGGCCAGTAGCACACCAGCTGTCAGGGCTGTGCATACAGAAGCCACACGGGCCTTCCTGGCCCTGGTGGTGCTCACAGCAGCTGGAGTGACCCAGAGACCAGATGAAGTGGTCAGAGAATCACAGGTTGACGGATGAGTACCAGACAGGCCAGCGCAACAGGAAACAGTGTCGGGCAGGTAAGGGCAGTGAAGGGGTGAATGGGGGCCACAGGAGCATCGGCTTTGAAACTTGCAGGGCTAGGGGGCACTTGTGAGCCACCAGCCTGGAGAGCTGGAGCACCCCGGAGCTTGTGAGCCTTGCTAAGAGGTTGGTGCTTTATCTTACGTATAGAAAAGTGAATGGATCAGATTTCCATTTTACAAAGGTCACTCTGGCTGTTGGGAGGAATATGAGTTAGAGGAATGGGGTGGGTCCGACTGGACACAAGGCTACAGTAGAAATGGTTGGAGTAGATATCAGTGCCCTCACACCAAAACCTGGAGCACCCACTGGCCTGTCTCTCCATTGCCAAGGCTGGCATCTTTGCTAGAGGACCTTCCTTGCCCTGGTTTTGCCCCTACTTTGCAAACTCCACAGTAGGTCAAAAGTGATGACTGGCTGGAGTTATGTTATGGACACCTTGGCTTTATCACCCTGTGGGTAGGATAAGCTCTGAGATGTGTCTACTGTGGCTTCTTGAAGAGCCAGTTTCCCACAGCAGTAGCTGGAGTGTGGCACACTCTACGTTGGCTTCCTCCCTTTCTTTGACTCACTTTCCCTCTTGCCCATCTCATTTTCCAAATAAATAGCTTATATATGAATCTTTATCTCAGAGTCAGCTGCTGGAGAAACCCAAACCAAGGTTACCAACAGCAAAACGTTTCCTAAGAAGTGATTTTGACATTGGGAAAGAGAAAACAGGCACTGGCATTCACAGGAGAACAGGCTTGGGGGATAAAGTTTGCCTCTACCTCCTGTTTCACTCTGTTCTGCTACAGTAATATGAAGGATCAAGTGGGAATTGAAAGGTTACATCTTGGACACCATACACATCATCATTTAGCTCTACATGGAATCCAAAAGCCCTGGGATTGTGGGGAGAGTCTTTGGCTCTTCCTTAAGCATCCCCTGGCATTCTCCTCCAGCTGATGTAACAGAAGAATACTTAATGCCTATTTTACACACCCAAGACCCTGCCATGGAACCATCTGCAGAAGCAGAAATCAAGTTCTGGAAGGAATTCAGTGTCAGAAAAATAAAACAAGCTCCAGAATTTGGCAATTATTCATTTGTTAATTAGAAATTCAGTAAATATTTATTAAGCACTTCTTGTGTGCCAGCCCTTATGGTAGGTTCTATGGATATGACCTTGAACAAAGATAGTTTCCTTTGTTCTCCTTGTGACCAGATGGATTGTCAATGGTTACTTTCCTGTTTGAGGGTTCTGAGTTATATGCTCAGTTGAGGGCAGTTAAGACAGATTCCTTCTTCTTCTCAACATGAATGTAATCTATTCCAACAACTCAAAGTAATGGAAAAACACCAACGACCCAATAGCATATGAAAATGCACAAATGACAGAGACAGTTCACCAAAACAAAATCAGTAACTCTTAAGCACATGAAAAGATTCAGAATGTACTCATAATAGAAAAGTTATCAGCTCATCAAAGATCAAAACATTGATTATCATACTGTATTGGAAATGATGTAGAAAAATAGGCATTTCATATATTGCTGATAGAGGCATAATCTATAAAATCTCTGCAAAGGAAATTTGGAAACCTCCTGCAATAATACAAATGCATAATGCTATTTCATTCCAATTCATTTTTCTTTAAGGTAAACTCACACTTTTGTGAGCAACGGCATATGTATAAGGACGGGGTCATTGCAGCATTTTACAAAATGGTAATCAACTCAAATTAATTATAATATGTCCATCAATGTTGGGGAAAAAAGAGGCTGCTTGTGTACTATAAGGAAAGTTCTCCAAAACTGTGTTAAATTTTTTAAAGTAAGGAAACAAGATGCAAAATATGCTACCATTTGCAAAACACATATGTATATATGTATGTACTAGACATTTGGAATATATATATATTCACTTATTTGCCCACACACAAAATAGTTCTGAAGGAAACATAGGAACTATCTAACACTGCCTTGAAAGAAGATTCAATGGCTAGAGAATAGATGAACAGATTTTTTTTTCATGCCAAACCTTATTATATCTTTTTTAAATTTGAATTTATACTGTAGTATTTACAATAAATAAATAATTAATCTCTTGAAAATAAATTTCATCAGAGCACTAAAGCATTAACTGTGCCTTGTCTCTGACCAGGTATTAGTCAGGGTAAACAATGCCAGCTGCTGTAACAAACAATTCCAAATCTCAGTAGCTTCAAAAAACATAAAATGACTTACATCAAAGTTGGATACCGCTGAGGCATCCTGTTCAAAGCAGTCTGATTCCATCTCATGGTCTTTGATGTCACCCTGGTTTCATCCAGCTGGCAAATGAAGTAAAGAAAGACTCTGAGGAAAGTACACTGAACATGCAATGACTCCGGTGCAGAAACGAAACTCATTACTTCTGCTCATATTACATTTGGAAGGACACTGGGAGATTTAGTATTCCAGTATGGCCAGGAGGAAAATGAAATGGTTTACAGAGCACAAAGCATTCTCTCTGCCACAAAGGGTCATACTGATCCTCCATGGCAACTACACTAGGTTCTGGAGATTCTATTGGTCATTTCCCTAATCAACTCTTTATATCTGTTAATTAAAAAAAATAAAAGATCTTTCTTTTAGAGCGGTTATACATTTACACCAAAACTGAGAGGAAGGTACAGCAATTTCCCATATACTCCCTGCCCCATGCATGCAGAGACTCTCCCATTATTAACATCATCCACCAAAGTGATACGGTCATTGCAACTGGTGAACCTACAGCAACAAGTCACAATCACCCAAAGTGCATATTTTCCAGCAGTGTTTACTCCTGGCTTTGTACAGTCTACAGATTTTATCTGTTAACTTTTGCTATGTAACGAATCATCAAAAATGTAACAACCTAAAAGGCCCATGATTCTTTGTTTTAACGATTTGAACTGGTCTCAGATGATGGTTCTTCTGGTCTCACCTCATTCACGCCTCTGCAGACAGCTGCCAAGTCAGCTGGGAACCGACTGACTGATAACAGCCTCAGCTAAGATGGCTTGTCTCCATTCAACATGACCGTCCTTCAGGATTGGAAAGGAACTCTGGGTCTTTGCACCCCTGCTTTTACAAGGGTGACCACGATTTTTATAATGAAGAGGCCATTAGCATCCTTATTGCAAAGATCCTTCTACTTACTATACAGATGTTCGCCTAGAATTGCCCTGAGGTTATCTGGATTCATTTGATTTTTACTACGCAACATCTTTTGATGTTGAAGGAGCCAATATATGTTGAAGGCCTACTACACAGAAAGCATTACGTTAGATCCTTCAGCATAGAGTCTGTTTCTCTCTGCCTTAAGACTTAAAGAGTCTTTCAAATGTCCTCTCTCTCTCTGTTTTTATTCTACACAGATGCCTGTCAATTCACCTTCCAAGTCAAGCCTTTATTCCAAGCCAAGTTTCCAGTCCCCCTCACTGTCCCATTCAAGGCTCCTTTCCTGCTATAGTGAACATCAACCTGATTTTTATATATATAAATGTTATTTTTTTTTTGGCTGTGCTGGGTCTTTGTTGCTACAAGTGGGCTTTCTCCAGTGACGGTGAAGGGGGCTACTCTCCAGCTGCAGTGTGAGGGTTTCTCAATGCGCTGGCTCCTGTTGCCGCAGAGCGCGGGCTCTAGAGCGTACAGGCTCAGTAACTGCAGCACACAGGCTCAGCTGCTCCATGGCACAAGGGATCTTCCTAGACCAGGGGTCAAACCCATGTCCCCTGCATTGGCAGGCAGATTCCTAACCGCTGGACCACCAGGGAAGTCTTCAACCGGCTTTTTACATCCAAGCACCACCCAGTTTTATGCTGCCTCTCATCAGCTCCAGCCCACCCAGGTCTCCAATTGCTCTCTCAGTCTGAGTAGCAGGAGGTCCTCCCTAGCCCCCCCACACTCCCACTTTCCATCTATAGCCATGGCCCTTCTTTGAAAACACCTGCTTCATGTCAATCTGGTATTAAAATCATACAGCAAACCAGGAATCATTTTTCCACTTCTCTTCAAGTCTGGTCCTCTTTGACTCACATGATATCATCTCATTTCTGGAAACTCCATTGCTACATGATAAATAATAAAAAGATTAATAGGAAATGACTGAAATCTTTATTTTGAAATAAGAATCCCACACGGCAACAAGAGGCCAGTTGCTATGAGACAAATCTCTGACATCTGATCACGTAGAAATTCTATTCTTGGCCCTGCCATCTATTCTTGGCCCAGCCAGGAGAATTAATTGAGTCACTCTATCTCTCTGGGCCTTTTTTTTTCTCCTCTCCCTCCTGTTGGTGAGAGTGCCACTGACTGCCTACCATCTCCCTAAATTTCCAGCTCCCAGAAAAGCTGGTTGGAAGTGCTGGTGAACAAGGATGCTAAGAGTTAATGGGAATGTCCCCATCCCTAGAGAATTCTGGGACTGCTTCGCTAACTCCTTCTGTTGAGGCTCCATAAATGTCAGAAGTTAGCAAGGAAGTTGTATCTAGCTGGTCAATGAATTGGGATTTCCTGTGTGCATTAGGAGTATACCATTTAGGAGGTAGGTTAAGAATATCTACCTCCGGGTTTCCCTGGTGGCTCAGCTGGTAAAGATTCTTCCTACACTGTGGGACACCTGGGTTCAATCCCTGGGTTGGGAAGATCCCCTGGAGAAACGGCTACCCACTCCAGTATTCTGGCCTGGAGAATTCCATGGACTGTATAGTCCATGGGGTCCCAAAGCGTTGGATACGACTGAGCGACTTTTTCACTTTTCACTTTCCTAAACGGTGCAACCACTATGGAAAGCAACATGAAAGTGTGACCGAATGAAGTCTACATGTCCGAAGCACATGGAGACCAAACAACAGTGAAATGTCACAGTCTGAAGCAGAGAAAGGTTTGCTGTGGGGCCATGCAAGGAGGTGGGTGGCTCGTGCCTTAAAATCTCTGCACTCTGAAGGCTTTCAGCAAAGCCCTTTTATAGGTGAGGGAGGGACATGGTTAGTTGTCGCAAACTTTATAGTGTGGAACCTTTTGTTCACAATGTTCCTGTAAACTGCAACTTCCATCAAAACAAATGTTATTCTCTGTTCTGCAACTTTTTATCTAAAGTTGTAAAATTCTTAAAGGTCATGGCCTGAGGATTATACAAACAAAGCAAAGGGAGGCACTGAGTTCTGTCTCCATTCCTCCTTGCGACTTTTAACACTTAACAAATCTGTAACCAAAGCGACATCATTACCTCTCATTTCACTAGTTCAAGGTTCCAAGACTCAACTTTCACCCTCCCAGGCCCAGGCCCAGGCCCTGGCCCTGGCTTAGAGGAGGGGTCCCCACGCAGGCCGGTCACCCTGCCCAGGAGTGCTGGTCCAGCCCCCAGGCTGGGTCCTCCCGCCAGTGCCCAGCCCAGCTGAGGAGGCAAACCTCAGCCCAAGACGCCCTCAGAGCCAGGCCCCCAGACCCCATCTGGCCGTCATCACTGAGGGAGCCAGGCACCCAGTACCCAGCAGACCTCAGGCTCCTCAGGCTGAGCAAATGGGTCACAGCAATGCTGAACACTGGTGAAGTGGTGTGGGACCCTAAATGGGAAACCTTTAAAAAGAAAAAGAAAAGGGCTAGCTTTGCAGTCGGAAACTAAGATGGCGCCTGGTGGTAGATGGGGGCGTGGTCTATGTTGTTTGTCAAAGCTTTTGATTGGCTCTCTGGATTTCCGTGCACATGGACAGCGCGTGATCACCATAGACTCCTGTTATAATGATGGCACATGACGATTTGACCTTTAACGTGATTGGTGCAACTATGAAAAGTCCCTCGCAAACCCCCCCTCCTGCTTGCCTTTATAAGCAGGGAGCTTGCGGCAATAAAGCGGAACTGCTCAGAGGGAACCCCTGTCGTGTCTGATTGTCTCTCACTCGCTGAGGGGCTGGGTTGGAGGACAGCAGGCTCACTTTTCCTCGGGACCCCTCAGCTCTGCTGAGGGAAGTTCCACTGCCTCTCTTTCTGTGGAGCGCCCCCCGCAAAGTGGTACCAGCCAGGCGTTAATGGGCCTGTGCCCACCCCACCCCTATTACAGAAGGTCCTCAAAAAACTTAGAACTACCACATATAATCCAGCAATCCCTCTTCTGGGTATTTATCCAAGAGAACTGAAATCAGGATCTCAAAAAGATATCTGGGCTCCTTTGTTTATTGCAGCCCCATTCACAATAACCAAACAATGGGAACCACCTAAGTGGTCCACCAGTAGAATGAATGAAGAAAATGTGGCAACTGCACACAGTGGGAAATTATTCAACCGCAAAAAACAATCCAGTCACAGAAGGACAGACCCATGAATCCGATTATAGGAGGTATCTAAATCAGGCAGACTCATAGAAACACAAAGCAGGATGTGCTTGACAGACTGTGGGGAGAGGGACAGAAGGAGCTGCTCAGTGGGTATAGAATTAAAAGTTCCAGAGAAATTCTACACAACATTGTATCCACAGCTGACAATATTGCACTGTGTACTTAAAACTCTGTGAGGAGGATATACTTATGTTATATGGTCTTTACCACAATAAAAAAATGATAATAGTAATATCTATCCCCTACCTTCCTATTGGTCCATGATAGAAAAATTAAAAATGGTCAGAAGTGGGTAAGAGCTATACAAATATAAGAGATCATTACTTTGGTTATTACCCCATCTTCTTTTTTTTTTCTATTTCAGAATGCAAGATCATTCCCTAATTAAATCTAAATTGGTGGCAGGGGGAGGGCTATGTTTTACCCCCGATCCACCAGGAGTCCTGTGGTGCCAAAGAGCAGACAGGGCTGTGACACAAATGAGCGGAAGCCAGCAAGATGCCTTAACCACGGACAGAGAGGAGCTGATAGTGTGAAGCTGAGAAAACACTGCCTTACAGAGCTTTCCTCAGCTCATGTGTACATCCAAAGGCACAGCTGTGCTCTTCAGCCAGGAAAGCAAGGGGATTTTTCATACCCTGGTCAGAGATGTTTCAGAGTCCTGGAGAGTCAGAGGCAGGAGCATACAAATAAAAATGCCCCTGCATCCCCAGCTTAGGAGGAAAAAAAATACCAATTGATCTCCAGAAGCCAGCCCAGATGATAGTGTCCATCAGTCTAAGTATACAGAAAATATTGGTTGTATGGGGGATGGATGGATGGACGGATAGAAGAGGGGGGTGGGAATGAATGACCAAGCAAAAAAATGTTTCCAAGTTGGGCTTCTGTATTTACGAAGAGATGTCTCTCTGCCTAAATGATCATAAACTGCTATTTCAACAAGTACCCAGGCAGACTTTGCTCATGAAAAGTTTTTCAGGACAGGATGTTCACCACAATGCCTTTGCAGACTTAAAGGATGACTTTTTACAAAATTATAAAAAGTATTCCTTCTTAGCATACACCATTACCAAGGGGATGTATTCCAGAGACGCAAGGATGGTTCATATTCTGCAAATCAGTGTGATACACCACATGAACAAAAGGATAAAAATCATATGATCATCTCAATAGATACAGAAAAGTACAAAATGCACTTGACAAAATTCAACTTTCATTTATGATTAAAGACTCTCAATAGAGTAGTACAGAGGAAACATACTGCAACATAATGAAGGCCAAACGTGACAAACCAATAACTAAAATCATTCTCCATGTGGAAAAGCTGAAAGCTTCTCCTCTCAGGCCAAAAGCAAAACAAGGACGCCACTCTCACCATCCTCATTCAACACAGTATTGGAAGTCCTGAGACAGGAGATAGATGGGCTCCAGGGTGAACAGCTGGAGTCTGTTCCCTGTGGACCCATACTCCAAGATGAAGATTATAGAATAATAGGAGGCTGAGCCTGCCCAGATAAGAGATGAAAGACCACATATTCCCCATTCCCTAAGTCAAGAAGACCTTCCTGACTAATAAGACCCTTGGAGGTCAAAAGTGGAATGATATCAACCTTCCCATAGGCCTCTTCTCTAGAATCCAACTTGGCTAAGAGATATGCACACACATATTGGAGGACCCCAAGATATACCAAATACAGATTCGTAACCAGCTAAATCAAAATGATTGGCCAAAGGATACCCACAAGAAACATTGTGTTAAACAGTTTAATATCACAAAGGTGCAACTCTCTGAGTCCACCCCTGTGTTTATCCACATACTGTATGCTTTTCCTTCTAAGAAATACTTTGTTTCACTACTTTCTGTCTTTGTGGGAATTCTTTTCTGCAAAGCCAAAGGGCCAGGGCCTTGTCACTGACCAATGGTCTAGAAGCTAGGATTCAGCGCTCTCTGCTGTGGCCTCAACCTTAATCTCTGGCCAGGAACTGAAACCCTGCTTCAAGCTGAGGCCACCCGAGATCAGTCCCAACCACGATAATTAGGCAAGAAAAAGAAATATTAATCCAAGGCACCCTAATTGAAAAAGAAGAAGTACAGATACTGTTTACAGATACTATGATGCTCTGTAGAGAAAACCCTGACTAGACCAAGAAATCAAGAACTAATCATTGAATTAAGTCAAGTTACAGGACACAAAGTCATATAGTACATTCTCCTTTTAGTCTGGATTCTTTAACTAACATAATGTGTTTGAAATTAGTCCGTTATTATGAACAGTAGAAGCTCATTCCTTTGGGCACTGAGGAAGATATTCCAATGGCCAGATCACATATGGAAAAGTGTTCAAAGTCACTGATTGTCGAGGGAAGGAAAATCAGAACCACAATGCAGGACGTCTACAAACTCACTAGAACAGCTACAAACAAATGCGGACAACACCAGTGTCAGTGAGGGTAAGTGGGAAATGGAACTCCTGGACACCATGGCGAAGGAGTGTAAGCTAGGAAAGTCACTGTGGAGGACTGCTTGGCTTTCTAGTGAAATTGAAACACTCACCTCTTCCATGAACTAGCGATCTCACCCCTTGGCATTTATTTACTCAAGAGGAATGAAAACATAGATCCACAAGACCTGGACACGAACATTCACAGCAGCTTTATTTATAAAAGTCCCAAGTGGAAACAGCTTTGTGTGTGAGTTGCTCAGTGGTGCTTGACTCTTTGAGACCTCATGAACTGTCACCCTCCAGGCGCCTCTGTCCACGGGATTCTCCAGGCAAGAATACTGGAGTGGGCTGCCATTCCCTTCTCCAAGGGATCTTCCTGACCCAGGGATTGAACCTGGGTCTCCCACATTGTGGGCAGATTCTTTGCCATCCAGGGGAACAGATTTAATGTTCACCAATAAGAGTGGATAAATAAATTGCAGTGTATCTATACAATGGGCATAATGCTCTGGGGCTTCAGTTTATAGAAAGAATAAAGTTTATCCCTCTCACAATTTTGTGTATGGCATAATGTGGACACTGGCTTAAAAATACAGGATTTTTGTTTTTGTTGTTACATAAATAAGAAACAAAGAAAAGTAGGTAAAAAAAAGACATAAATCAACATGCTGACTGCCAACTCCTCAGTCAGTTCAGTTCAGCCGCTCAGTCGTGTCCCTAAGCCTACTTAAATTTCTCATCTCCCTGGATCTAGCTGCCATTACTCTGACTTACTACAAGTGGGAAGTAGTCAGGAAATAAAACCATTTTTGCCAAAAAAAAAAAAAAAGGTAACCATAAAGCTTTGTTTTAGAGCCTTAACTTTCAAAAAAGAGCCAAACTTCCTGCACGTTTAATCTGTTTAACTCAGACATTTTAAAGTACCTACTTCCGCATCCTTTCCATAATCTTTATTCCATATTATTAGCAAATGATTCATTTCCTAGTCTGTTTTCATCTTCAAACCACCTCAAAACTCTTTGGAAAGAATCAGGAGAATAATCACATGCACTCATAAAGAAACATAGATGTTTATACACACACACACATTCAAATACAGACATGCACACACGTTGCCTTCACCTACGTGCATAGGGAAGTCTTCATGCTTTCTACATGGATGTACGGTAAGCATCAAACAATGAGCCACATGATAGCAAATATGCCAGATCATACATCCGAGTGAGGTTCCCTGAAGGGCAGACTCTCTAGCCTGATGCTGACAATGCTATTCTTGCTCAAAACATTTTTGGATTTTTGGAAGCTACATAACATAGCGAAGAAATGCAAAAATATTATAGCAGAGCCTGGAATAGAAAACCTACCCTAAAATATTTGAAGAGCCACTGTTCAAAAGAAGAATTACATTTATCATCTCCAATTTATAGATGAGGAAACTGAAGCTACATCACTTGTCCAAGGTCACTTGCCAATAAGGAGTGATGTCCAGCCTGTCCGTGATCTGCCTTACCACTGGTCCCCTTAGAACAGAATGGGACAGACTAGAATGAAGAATGATAAACATGGAGGCAGATGCTTCCCACTCGGGTGGGAGAGTACTGGTGTACAGTGGGTGCTTCAAGGGGAAAATGTTCAGTCAAGCCTGGGGTGGGGAATGGGGGGTGGAAGGTATTAGGAAGGACTTCACGGAAGAGCTACTACTCACAGGAAAGGGCTTTAAAAAGCTGATTCAACTCTTTGCATATAATGGGTTTTTATCTTCTCACCTTTTTCTCATTTCAGAAAAAAGCAAGGAGGGACTTGGAACATCCTTAATACAATTGTCTGGTCCTCAAAGGGTGTCTAACTCCTCTAGCATTTTCCAAGGAGACAGCCTTGGAAAATGGGACCACTATGAGGATTTAGGGCTTCCCTGGTGGCTCAGAGGGTAAAGAATCTGCTTGCAACACAGGAGACTTGGGTTCAATCCCTGGGTCAGGAAGATCTCCCGGAAGAGGTCATGGCAACCCACTCCAGTATTCTTGCCTGGAGAATCCCATGGACAGAGGAATATGGCAGGCTACAGTCCATAGGGTCGCAAAGACTTGGACACCGCTGAGCAACTAACATTTTCACACTTTCATGAGGATTTAAGTGGGCTTCTGATGCCTTCTCCCCTCTGCCTCTCAGACTCCAGAAATCTGTGCTCAGACCTTCTTCAGCAGTCATGTGGGAGTCCAAGAAGTGTAGGTGCACGTGTGCACACGTGTGCATGTGTGCGTGCCGGGCAGGCGGGAAAAGGGGCCAAGGCCCGGGCCGTCTCTCCCTCAGCTTAGAGCATCCAGCTCCCGCACACAGGAAGCTGAAGCTGCCTGGCCCTTTGATCGGGACCCCATGCTGTGCCTGGTTCAGAGAATTTTTAAATTCTCTTTCATTTTATTGAGCGGCTTCCCGCCCCACCTCCCATCCCCGAGCCAGGTCTCAAGATTATTGGGTCCTTCTTCTCATTGATTTGTTTTTCTGACCTTTGTAGTAGATACAGAAATATACGGAAGGAAGAAAGAGAAGGAGAGGAAGCCGAGGCAGCCTCTGGAAGGGAGGGCATGTGGCGAAGGCCTTGCATCTGCCCACATTTCACAGAAAAGAGGCAAGCAGGATGGCAGTGCCTGGTGCCCGGGAAGGGGAAGCCCCTGGCTCGTGGGGGCAGCCACTGAAGACCAGGCCAGGCCACCACTCCGTGTCCCCCACAGCACCAGAGACTGACACCGACCTCTGTTTCTCTGTATACCTGCTTCCCAAGCCTGCTCTGTGAGCACCCACTCCATGCCAAACTGCACTAGGAGCAGGAATGCACCTGTTCTTTCCTTTCCCTCCCTCCATGAGCCCCGTTTTTGCATTAAACCCACGTCCTCTGGCAACCACACTGGTGCATGTCCCATCCCTGACACTGAGGAGGAGGAAAGTGAGGATTTGTGGAGGATGCGTTGCATCGGCACTGAGAAAGGGGTTTCATTATATGACTGAGTGCTGGGCAAGACTGTTCCTCCAGAAACAGAAGCTGGGGCCCATGGGGCAGCCAACTGGAAGGCCATGCTGGATATGAGTGTGATTCTTGACCCTGACCTCTCCTCAAAGCCAAGGAAGAAGGCTTCAAGATGAGGATCTGGGATTCCTACAAGAGGGTTCCTACAAGTCTGGCCCCTCAAGTCCCAGGCATGAGCTGTGCCTACGTTAGCAGGGACACGCCTAGAGCGGTGGCGCCTGGCAGAAGGGGAGCACCCGGGACAGCCTGTCCACTGAGGATGGTGCTGTTAAGTCCCCCACGGTCAAAGACACATCACAGACTGGACTGGACTCATCTTTCTGGACTGCATGCCAGGCAAGGGAGGGCAGGCGGCAGGAGGCTGAGAGGTAAGCTCCACGGTGAAAGCTGCGTGGGGTGTGGAGCGGTCAGTCTCCATCAGGGTTTAGTCTCCAGACCTAAACCCCCACAAGCAAGCCTCGCCTTTGGACTCGGGTCACAGAGAGTATCAATAACCAGTCAGAGTCAGCCCAAGAAACACCATCACTGGGACTTACCTGGTGGCTAAGACTCTGCGCTCCCAATGCTGGGGGCCTGGGTTCTAGCCCTGGTCGAGGAGCTAGACCCCATATGCTGCAGTTAAGACCTGGCACAACAAAATAAGTAAATAAAAATAATTTTTTGTTTTTTTTAAAAAGAAACACCAACGCCTGTTGGGCCCTACATGGGAAACCTTGAAAAAGAAAAAGGCTAGCATTGAGGACAGAAATTAAGATGGCGTCTGGCGGAAGAGATGGGGGCGTAGTCTATGCTGTCTGTCAAAACTTCTGATTGGTTCTCTTGATTTCTGTGCACGTAGATCATCATAGACTCCCATTATAATGATGGCACATGACGACTTGACCTTTAACGTGGTTGGTGTAACTATGGAGATTCCCTTGCAAACCCCTCCCCGCTTGCCTTTATAAGCAGGGAGTTTGTAACAATAAAGTGGAACCGCACTAGACGGAACCCCTGTCGCGTCTGATTGTCTCTCGCTCGCCGGGGGGCTGGTTTGGCGGACAGCAGACTCACCTCTCCTTGGGACCCCTCAGCTCTCTCTGCTGAGGGAAGTTCCACTGCCTCTCTCTCTTTCTGCGGAGCGCTCCCCGCAAACGCCCATCAAAGGGAGCACCCAAGAAAGGACTATTATAGAAAGAGATGCTTGACTTCTCTTCCCTTTACCAGGGACAACATCCTGCAGGAACCAGGCTCTAAAAAGAAAGTAGGGGCTCCAAGCTTGCCTGGGGGAATGGAAGTAATAGACATGAGATTTCAACTGAGTTTGAGAGTTAGCAGGCTCTGGGAAACCCAACTCCTATCTCCTCACCTCTACCTCTGGGTACACACAGGCTTGACTTCCAACTGCCAGAACCTGCATCTCTATACCTGCAGGCTTCCTCTGCAGTAAACACCTCTCCGCCCTCAGGGGGTGAATCGACACCCCTGGGAAGCAGCCCGAATCCACTGACAGATGAGCATCTCTCATTTGGGCAGAATAGACCCTGAGTCACTTGTTCTACGCTGTATTCATTATCTTTGCTTAAGAATTTACTCCCAAAACCTACCAGCTTGAGATGGGCTGGTCTGGCTCCAGGTTACTCATGAGCTTGTAACCAAGATGTCAGCTGGGGCTGCGGTCAGTTCCAGGCTTGATTGGGGCTGCATGATCTGCTTCCAAGGTGGCTCATCCACAAATCTGGCCATTGGCAGGAGGCCTCAGTCCATCATCCCACACACTTGCCCACATGGCTTCTTGAGTGTCCTCACAACCTGCGGCTAGCTTTCCCCAGGGCTGTAATCCAAGAGAGACCAAAGTATAAACAGGAAAGTCTGTTGTGACCCTGCCTCAAAAATCAGATGCTGTGTTAATTATCTACAGCTGCATAACTAATGACCCCAAGATTTATCAGCTTAAAAATGTATTAAGTCACAGTTTCTATGGGTCAGGAATCAGGGGGTATCCTTTAGTGTCTCTGACTTGGAGTCTCTCTCAAGGCTGCAGCCAGGGCTGAAGTCATCGCAAGGCTCGACGGGGGAAGGATCCCCTCCCAGGTTCCCTTGCATGGCTAGTGGCAGGTCACAGGGCCTTGGGGGCTGTTTTCTGGAGACACCAGTCCTCACCATGTGGGTCTCTCCACAGGGTAGCTCGAAGCACAGGGGCTGGTTTGTTCTCAGAGCCAGTGGAGAAAAGAGCAAGAGGGCACAAGCAAGGCAAGAGCCAGAGTCTTTCTGGGACCTAATCTTGGAAGTGAGAACTACCACCTTTGTTATATTCTTTTGGTTAGAACAGAGTCACTTCTTACTGGTTACAAGTGGCCCTCATCCAGGAAAGGGACTTCCATGGGGCATGGACTCAGGAGGTGGAGATAACTGAGGCCATCTCGGAGGTTGCGCATCATGGATGGCATCACTCCTTTCTGCCATGTCTTTCTGGACACATGGGCCACATGCACAGCTCACTGTGGGAGGGAGTTACACGGGGACATGAACTTGGGGGGCCAGGATCACTGGAGGCCAACTTGAAGATGGCTCCCACAAAAACTGTTGCCAGAGAGCCTGAGTGAGATTAAGCACCTGTTGATAATACATTCTCAAACGTCCCTCTTCCTTTCCCTGGCCACTTCCCCACCCCCCTGCTGGTCTTCTCTGGCATCACCTGCCACATAAACCACCTGCACATGAGCCCTTATCTTGAGGTCTACTTTTGGGGGAACCCAGGTTAAGACAAAGAGTGAAACTTTAAACTAAACTCATACAAAAGCCGTGTGTGTGTGTGTGTGTGTGCGCGCGCGCCTGCGTGCGTTAGGAACTGATGCAAAATTGATTTCTTACTATGGAACACAGCAAACATTTTGAAAGCCATTGCAGTAAGTACAAGATTTCTGAGCATGAGAGGCTTCATTTAACCCTGATGAAATCTAGAGGACTAGGCCTTAGAGAAGATTCAAAGCTGATAGAGAGAAGGCGAAGAAATATGAAAAGTCGGAAAGTACACTGAATATTCAGAAACAATAGCATGCAAAATGGGACTATCCCCTCTTGAGCTCATCTCCCCTTGTGTTTTGGAGTTATGCCTTCCTGTCTATCTGCTTATCACCTTCCTTCAATAGGGGCCTTGTGTCAAGCTGTCTATATTCTGCTTGGGCTCCAGTCAAGCCTTGTGCCCAGCAAATATTTCATACATTCATGAGGGAGACTTGCTTGGTAACCAAAATGCAAAGATGAAATGCAAAACACTTCATAGCATGTTAGGGGATGGGGGTGGCGGTGGGGGAGTTTCCCAGGAGGAAGCTAAGTCACTTGAAACAACTGTACGTTTTCATACATTTTTCAAAACTCACTTTGAGACTGACTGTAGATAGACAGGTATCAAATGACTCTTGACCTCTAAGTACCCAAAAAATGCCCAGGAGAAATCAAGGCCTTCCAATGCACTCAGTTGTGGTTCTATCAAGGGCTGGCTGGAGGAGCTTAAATCCAAATTAATTACCCAGACGTCTCTAGTTCAGAAGTTGGGCCACAGACAAACTCATCAGCATGCAACGGCAGCACCATTCCCACGGTGAGAAGAAAAGGGAGCGGATAATGAGGGCAGCAGATAAAAGGGAGGCCACGGAGGAGGATCTTAATTGTATCTTAATTGAGTCACACACTTTCTCCTTCAGGCAGATCTCAGCCCTCAAGTCAAAAAAGAGAGTGGCCTTTCCGCTGGGGTGCTTCCTGTGTCCCAGCCACATCCGGTGTCCAGGGTCAATATACTGTGGCATTCGATTAGGAAACAAGTGAATCCGTGAACTGTTGCCGCAATAATGCTAGACAGCAAACCACCTCAGGTCTTAGCAATAATCACGCATTTCTGCTCATGCTTCAGTGGGTCCCCAGGTCATCTGGGGTTGGCAGATCCAGGCTGGGCTTGGCTGAGTGTTTCTGCCCCAAGCTTTGGCCCTCCCTGAGGTTTGCCCCATCTCTGCTCCACATGTGTTCATTCCACGGCCCAGACTCTGGGATGCAGATACTGAGAAGGTCTTCACTGAGCATAAGAGAAAGATCTGACGCATCTGAGACCTCTCCAGGCCTGGGCTTAGCAGTGGTACCCACTCATTCCTGTCAATAGACCACCGGCCCAAAGAAGTCATATGGCCAAGCCCAAAGTTAACGGGTGGAGACAACACCCCACCCACAATGGGTGAGGATGAGGGTGAGGGTGTCAGGCAGTTTAAGGAGGCAGACTGATGATGCCATCTGCCAAAGCCCGAGTCTCCCTCCACACTGGAGTTCCAATCATTTTGTGTTGTTCCTGGTAATCAGGAAGTATGAAGGTGGGCATGGCGTGTGCACACCCCTGGCCCCCACGAATCCTGGAGGACACCCCCCACTTCACTTGCACTGCAGGGCTGGTTAGGGTGGACCTCAGCATTCGGGAGACTGTACTGTTGGAACCAGTTATCACTGTTGTCCAGAGAGTGTGACGTGGCCTCTGGCTTTGGCATGTGAGGGTAATTGTGGGTTATGTGGTCATTCCCAGGGAAAGAAGAAGAAGGCCTTTCTTTAAAGACAGATGGGCTGCTCTACAATTAAGAATGTTCTGCAACCATATCGTCCCTTTTACACTGGGTTTGGCCTATGTGGTTGGCTAGCAAGGCTATTTCTGGGAAAGAAAAGGCTTCATATATTTTCTGAAGGTAGGGTCAAAAAAGGTGAAAACACACACACACTTTTTTGGCTTAGATTGACAACAGAAAACTACCCCCAGACCGCACCAACCTGAGTAGCTTGAACTCAGTTGTGACAAAAGTGTGTCCTCAGGTCCTGTGAGCCACCCCCTGGCTATGTCCAGGGTCACAAGGCACAGACCTGCAGGGTGACCTGGCTCCAGGGTGCCTGCCCAAGGAATGAGTGGTGACTGGATTCCAGTCCATCCTCCACTTAGCAAGCCAACCCCCCAGACTAGGGCTGTATCATCCCACAGGAAGGAGTACCTTTGATTGTCCATCTGCCCACAAGGGGCATCTTTTGGCAATTCACAGAAAGACAACTTGCCACCAAAGGGGCATGAATCTCCTTGGAAGTCAGACGTTTGGCTCCAGCAGATGGCCCAGGGCTGCCTGGCACAAGGTGGTAAACTGGATTGCTGCTTCCTACTCCTCAGCAACCCCACCACAGCACTATGCACCCACGTCCTCTGCCACATGACTCTGCAGGGCCCCCCACTACACAAGGAGGGCTGCACACCTCCATCCACTCACAGGGGTCTTGGCTGTACGACTTGCTTTCCTTGGTGGAATGTCAGCGGAGGTGTGGTGAGCAGTGGCTTTCAAATGCACTTACTTCATCAAACTTGGCCCCCTGAGCCTCTGCCACCTGCCACGGGAAGGGCATGCTCCCAGTAGCCGCTGATACTAGGTGAAGGAGCCCCATGGAGACCCACAGCCACCTTCAAGGTCCCACAGATCAACAAGCAAAAGTAATAAATGTGTGCTCTTTGTTATGCCGCACTATTGCAATAAAAACTGACTGATACACACGGTGATTCACAGAACAAGAGCAAGAAGAGCAAGAAGCCTGGGTAGTGCAGCTAAGAGAAAGCATCCGGGGCTGAAAAGAAACAGAAAAACCAAGCTGATATTCTGCCAAAGGACTGAGCAGGGAGGCCGACTCCAGCTGGAATGGAACCTGAGGACATCAGATGAAAGCTAATGAATTCAAAAGAGGAGCTGGAAGTGACGCCCTGCCAGATTCAGGAACTGAACTCCTGGGACTTCACAGAAGGAAGCCTGAGGCTTCCATTGTGGCTGAGGAGGGGCTACCAAGAGTTCTGAGTGTGCCCAGATATTTACGATGTTAATCAAGGTGGCCCCAAAGTGAGTGCCACTCAAGGGCGCAAAGGCTGACCATGCTGGGCATCATGGGGGATGGGGGACAAGGGCGCCCAGAACACCCTGCTTTCAGCACAAGGGCTACAGCGCACTCCCAGGGTAGCCCTTCTGAGGACGGCAGACATTCTGTCTGCAAGAGTCTTTCCACGGAGTCAGCCAGTTTTTAACGAGGGCTGTACACCAGGAAGTGCAGCCACCTCACTGCCCATTTTTTTTGCCTTGATCACAGCTCCATCCAGCTGCAGTCGATTTGGCTTTTGCTAATACAGATGCATGTCTCACCACTTGCAACACTGAACTACAGAACATTCAGCTTTTATCGGCTTGTGGGGAGAGATGCTGGAAAGAAGAAAGGAAAGGAATTCCTCTGCTACACGGCTTCCAAGCTAAAACCAAATTCCCAGGTCAAATGCTTAATACCCAAAGGTCACCTGGGAAAACAAGCCCAAGCGTAACGTGTGCCATACTTGGGCAGAAAGGATACAGTGGCCACTCTCCAAGTGTCCTGCTCCCCTGGTATGACTGTGCCAGACTCCAGGGCCATGAGGACAGTGACACTGGGGTTCACTCCTTCAAACTGTTTACAACAGTACCCAAAAACTCGCTTTGCTAAGAACTTTTTCAATAACAAGAAGATTCTAGGAGAAGAACAACAGGTAAAGGAGATTTAATAAAATGTAAGACTGTCAACTACTTTCATGTAAAACTGAGCTTTAGTAAAATGATACCTATTGAAAACCAATCACTGGGGCTTTCACATGAGCCACTGTTAATCCCCTCAAAACCTTCAAGCTAAGTGTCCTCATTCCTGGTTTGACACATGCAGAAATGAAGGTTAGAATGGTAACATGATCAACTGACAGTTACCCAGCCACTAAGTGACAGGACCTGAATTCGAATCCGCTGCTGATCTGACTCTAAAATTTAGTTTCTTTCCATTATACTAGACTGACATTAACCCTATATTTCATATAAAAGCAGATATAAAATCTCAATCTACTAACACACATATCTAACAGATGTAATTTTCTTGAGTTTTCTAGTACCCAACTTAATGTCTCTCTCCAGTTCAGTCCACCAGGGTGATGGTAACCCAAACTCAGGCAACTGCTGGCCCCCATCCTCCCCAGGCTGCACAGCGGGCACTCGAGATGCTCCACAGCACGTCTCCCCAGACACGTGGTTTCAGCCCAGTGGCGGATGACACGTCCACAAGGGTCCTCATATGCTGCCAGTGCCCAAGTCAAGCAGGAGCCGCCGCACCTCTCTGTTCTGCTGCTTCAGTGTGGGGGCGCCCTGGCCTCCAGGTCATCTAGGAAGACAATTTTGAGACCCAACCATCCCAGGGTCCCCAGAGAAACTGAGCCCCAGCTCCTGCAGGGCTAACCTGCTCATCACTGCCCCTTCCATTGGCTTCTCCTCCTTCCCTGACTCACTCCTTCCACTCCCTCACTTCTACTTCCTGGAATCTCCTCCCAAATAAACTACTTACACCCCCTGATGGCTCAGGCAGTAAAGAATCCACCTGTAATGCAGGAGCCACAAGAGACTCGAGTTCCATCCCTGGGTCAGGAAGATCCTAGAAGAGGTCACGGCAACCCACTCCAGTACTCTTGCCCGGAGAATCCCATGGACAGAGGAGCCTGGCGGGCTACAGTCCCTGGGGTGGCACAGAGTCACACGACTGAAGCAACTGAGCATGCACGCACAGGCAAATCCTTGTCTCGGGCTCTGTTTCCAGAGAAACACACTAACGTGGCTCAGGTCCAGATCCCTGGGGATTTCTGCAGGGTGACGGCACAGCAAGGACAGACAGATGGATACGGTTCAACCGATGGGCCCGTCACTTGCCCCCTGAGGGGTCAGCAGGGACATCCCCACCCCAACACCCCGGCCACCAGGCTACAGAGCTGTGGCTGAGCTGCCCCGTGTTCCTGTCCTCTGGCTCCCTCAGGCCCTCTTTTCTGTTTCTGTGCCAGGCCACACGGGGGTTACAGAACCCTCTGAAACACTCCATATAGCCATTCCCACCTCCCCAGGGCTCCACCCAGGGAAGAACACAGAAGCCTCCTCTCAGGTCTCATCAACCTGTGTCGGCTTTGGCTGCTTCCCCGATGCTACACGGAGAAACCAGAGCTGGAGTCCCTCTCTCTAGGACCACCAGAGTCCATCCTTTCATCACTTTGCTTCTGGATCCCTTTTTCCCCACCCAGGGAGAAGCCGTCTCCCCTCAAACATCCCCCTCCCTCATGCTATGTCCCCTCAGCGTTTTGTCTATGCCCAAGTCCCCTCCATCCCCTGAGGGCCCCGGTTTGTGGAGCCCAAAGTCAGGAAGAAACTGGCAGGCTACGTTCTGCTTTCTGCTTGTCACTTCTGTCCCTGAAACAATTATTTCAGCCTGGTCCCCTAAAATCCTTGGAAGGTTTGCGGGGAGATGGGGGACCACTGTGGTAAAAATGAGGGAACTAAAAATACAAATATCCATTTCTATTGTTTTAATATCATCCTTCCACCTTTACGGGCTTCCCAGGTAGCTCAGATGGTAAAGAATCCACCTGCAACTCAGGAGACCCAAGTTCAATCCCTGGGTCAGGAAGATCCCCTGGAAAAGGGAATGGCAAACCACTCCTGTATTTTTGTCTGGAGAATTTCATGGACCCTATTACTGGTGGGCATAGGGTCACAATGAATCGGACACTACTGAGTGACTAACACCTCCTTCACTTCTTTTCTTTTCCACCTTTATGAGACACATTAAAACTAATCCCTAGTACAGTGCAGTCCTAATGTGAAATCCCACTGTTTCTTCCCCAGGTGACTGGAGGAGAGTCCTTCATTTCCTCCAGATCTTTCCTGTGCCCCCGCCTTCCTCGTTTCCTGACACCAGGGTTTCTGCACTTTGAGGAGGGCTGCCCAGCCCCTCTGCTCACACCCTGAGGTCAGGTCTGACTGCAGTTCAGGAGACGCTGACTTTCCTTCTCATCAGCCTTTCTGTGCAATGTCTGCTGTGGCTGGCAGTTGCCCAAGAACCAGTGCTCCTGCTTTTTTGCCCCCAGCCCCACGGTGGCGCTGTGTTGGGAAAGGCGCTTTCTGTTTCTGTGCCATCTGACTGCACACCTACCAAGGCGCCGCCTCATCCAGGTCCAGTGAGGGCATGGCTGGTCCAGGTTTGTGTCCAAACAGGGGAGACAACCATGCCATCAGCTCTCAGGAGAAAATGAGGTCCTGAGAGAAATGGCTTCTGACACACAGAATTACCGTCCACGCTTTTGACTGTCTCAGAAAGGAGAATCCCCTGGTCAGAAGGAAACAGGCCTCTGCCGCTTCCCCAAGTACCCTGACCTTGCCACCCAGTGGGGGGCTCAGTGGGGGGCTTGTGGCTGCCACTTTTAATATCAGCTCTAGCTCTCTTTAAGAACCATTTCTAACTCTGGATTTGAGACAAGAAATAGCGCCAAAACCCATAAAATGTCCCATACAAAGTGTGCTGTACCACCATTTTTTAACAAGGAAGATCTCAATATGCTGATACGAAATCATAACCAAGATACAGTGCATGGGGAAGCAAGCAAGTGACAGAACAACGTGTTATGGATTTTAAAGCAGTTTATATAAATATTCACTGCTTCCCTGCTGGATCAGTGGTAAAGAATCCTCCTATCAATGCAGGGGACATGGGTTCAATACCTGGGTTGGGATGATCCCCTGGAGGAGGGCATGGTAACCACTCCATTTTCGCCTGGGAAATCCCACGGACAGAGGAGCCTGGTGGGTACAGTCTGTGACGTCGCAGAGTCGGACACGACTTATCAACTAAACAACAAGAACAATATAACAATATGTAAAGAATGTCTCTTAAAAGAAGTATTTTTAAAAACTGAAAATGTTAGGAGTTCCTGAGGAGGGAGCCTGGCAACTCAGGATTATTTCTCCTTTTCACTGAAAGAGCTTCACCATCTCCCTCTATTACTTTTAAAAGGAGACAAAGAAAAAGGAAATGCACTGATAAATTGAACAGAGGCTCATAAAAAACAATCTATGGGCATCGTACTTACTCAAGGAACTTGTTGAAAATGGCAGTTCCAGTTGGTCAGGGAACTCTAGGGTCTGCATTTCCAATCAGACCCCGGTGATCCTCATGTCAGTGGACTGTGCTCTGAGAAAACCCACCACAAAATGCTAGCCTCGCAGGGCTGCAGGGCAGGCTGCTGAAGGCTCTGGAAGAACTGGTGGACTGGAGACAGGCAGTGCTGAGGGCACCTGGGCATCCCGAGGGCTGACCCTGGGAGGGCAGCAACTCTGCTCACCATGACATGACACCGAGCAAAGGAAGGGGCAAGTCGCTTCCTTTCCATACTCCCCTCTTAGATCCATGACAACCATCTCACTGGACGGTGTATTTGGCAGCAGCTTAGTTTGTTTGCTTGCTCCTTTTCCTTTGTAGAAAATGCTCCCCTAACCTAAATGGTGAGCAAAATTAAAAGCAACATAATTATAAAAGAAAAGGGAAAGTAGTGTGAAATCTAAACTCGAACCCAACAGACCTTTGTAACAATCTACCAAAAAAAAAAAAAACAGAGACAAAGAAAGCAAAGGCAAACAATTCCAAAATGATTTAAAATTAACTGACATCTGGTTATAAAGGAAAGAGTCATCAGGCACCCAAACTTGAGGAGATGGTAGACTTCTAATGAATCCTAAAAATTTACAAAATTGCAGTGACCACTGGGAAGTAAAGAAGTCCCCACTAAACGGCAGCAGTGACACAAAAAGCACTAGCTGGTCCTTTAGGTTGTTTTCCTGGGGCTGCGAAGGCAAGAGAAACAGGTGCAGAAGAAAAGCAGAGCAGTTGTTTGCAGGCCAATCTGGAATTTTAATTCACGCAGGCTCCAGGTGCCTGGGCCAACACAGTTCTCAGCTGTTCTTAAGTGCTTCATGAACTATAGCAGGCACTGGTGACCGGAGGAGCCCTAGCCAAAGGTTCCAGAAGCCCTGCCTAGTCCCGGCATCCTGCATATGTACCCGAGAAGAGCAGGGCAGAAGGACAGGGTAATCAAACAAAAGATGCATGCTGGGACTCCGTGATCCAGCATGGAGCTGAACCAGGGGACCCTGCTGGACCCCAGCGCCCCCACCCCAGCAAAAAGGAGAGAACAGCCTATTTTGCCTCAACCTGATAATGAGGCAGCTTCATTATAAGATTAGCTGCTGGGATGAACAACACTCTCTTAATAATGCACACATCGCTATGACAACCATCCGCTTGGGTACCTAAAGATAACTTCATGGTATGGCCATGCTTCTGAGACAGGAAGGAAGGGGGCAGGGCACAACCATTAAAAGTATGACACAACCATTAAAGACCAGATACAACAGAAACCAGTTAGGACCTACTAGGCCCAAGACGGCAGAAGACTTGACTTCTGGGAGACTTCGAGCCTTATTATGTGCTCACTGTATTATATTAGCATACACTAAATGGCACATCCCTGGGTCCATGATAGATCCAAGGCCAACCATAAAAGGCCCAAAAGTGGGCTGCAGCCCAACTCTTAGAATCCCCTCTGCTTCTCCAAGACAGCTAGAACATTCCTCCCATTCCTTAGCCTATGAAATTATCCAGCCCCTAAAACTTAACCACCCCCACACCTCAGGGCCTGTTCTCACCTTGGAGACAGTGTGAACTCTTGTCTTGTGGAGCGCGTATCTCCCGGGCCGCTCCTGCCTTCTGAGAGGACCCACACTCTGCCAGTGTCTCTCTCTAAATAAACCTGTTTTTTACTTTGCTACCACTTGCTCTTGAACGCTCTCCTGCCCAAAGCCAAGGACCCTGCCTTGGCGACTGTCTAGGCACTCAAGGAAACCCGAGACTTGACCATCCTCTTGCGCCCAATTTTTTCCTACAATACGGCCTACTTTGAGAAGAAACGCGGTTTTTCGTGGGCGCCACCATTCTGCTCCTCACTAGTGGCCCCCGCTCAGGGCAGAGCCTGTGCCTGGAAGTGCTGTACAAGCCGGCGCGCGTGCACGTGTGTGCGTGCACGTGTGTGCGTGCACGTGTGTGCGTGCGCCAAGGGGTAAGCACGGAGCTCAGGCCTTCGCGGCGGTCCTGGGCGCAGGGATACCGTCCAGTGCTCAAAGTTGGTCGCATTTCTGTTAGGCCCAGACACCCGAGCGCGTTGACACAATTATTCAGGAAGACAAGCTTGGCCAGGATTAATACTGTGATTAATTACGGCGGGAGCCCCAACAAGCGAGGGCGTGCAAGGGAGGGACGTGACAGCCCCCGGCGAGCTGGCCAGCTCGCCGGCAGGACGGCCGAGGAGAGTGTTGAGTGGGGAGCCGCATGGGCCTGACTGTAATGAGAAATGAGAAAAGTGCTGAAAAATTGATGGCGCCTGCAGATCGCACAGGCTGGCGCGCAGCGGGGTCCCTGCAGCCCGCGCCGGGCTCCGTATGCTAATGCGGGCGCCCGGGCCTCAGACAGGGAGGAAGAAAAGCCGCACAAAAGAGAGAAATGCAAATGACAGACGCGGAGATCGGTGCCGAGAATCCGGGATTAACTGCGTGGAGCTGGTGCTCGCCTGAGTTTAACCCTTTCTGGACTATACTGGGGCGTCAGGGGGTGGCGTGGTGCTGCTGGGAGCTCGGGTGTGGACCTGGGTCCAGGCCGAAGTGGAGATGCAGGAAAAAAGAGATGGGAAGAACTAAGAAGCTGGCTGGTTCTTCGAGGGTGGTGACTTCTTTGGAGAAGGTCAAGAGTGAGGGTCGGGGTGGTGAGGAAGTGACCTTTGGGGTAAGAAATGCACTGGCCCAGCTATGCGCTTCCTGGTACTGTTGGCCCCACAGGCAGGCAAGAAGAGATTCTCCCATGTAGGCAGTGGGAAAAGAGGCCAAGAGGAGATAGCACCCAGGATGCTGCCGTGACTAGTGCCTCCACCTGGGCGGTGGATATACCGATGGTTCCAATATCATTTATGTGTTACTGTAAATATCAGATGTGTGCACTTTCCTGCATCTCTGTTATACTCCAATCAAAAATGAAACGAGGAAGAAAATAAAACGAAGCCTGAGCAGAAGAGCAGAGATCTGGTTTAAAGCTTTGCAGACTTGCCTTCTCTGGGAGTGGACAGCAGAGGAAATATTTCATGGATAGTGGGAGGCTCAAAACACAAGATATGGGTGCCCTCCTGATTTGGGGTATGGCAACCCACTCCAGTATTCTTGCCTGGAAAGTCCTGTGGACAGAGAAGCCTGGAGGGCTACAGCCCAGGGGGTTGCAAAGAGTCAGACAAGACTTAGCAAGTAGACAAACAACACGTATATCACTGTGGTCAGTACTCATGGAGAGGAAAACATGCGGCCACGGAGACAGACTCATTCCAGCCCTCCTTCCCGGGAAACCTTGTTAGGATGAGAAGTTGGCAAGACTGCCCCAAGCCGTCCCTCGTTCCAGCCCTCCTTCCTGGGAAACTTGTTAGGATGAGAAGTTGGCAAGAGTGCCCCAAGCAGTCCGAAGGTGTGTGGCGTCAGGTCCTTAGACCAGCTAGGAGGGCAAAGGGGGTCCAGAATTCCAGACAGCAGAATTCCATGTAAATACAGGCCGACCTGGGAAGAGGCTGGTGACACAGGGTCACACAGACATAAATATATATGTTTCTAGAGAGAACAGAATCAGAGATTACATATATGTAATAGAACTTCAGTTACATTTCTATATTTCTCATGTTTTTAGGTCTCTACCACTATCTATCCAGCTATTAATAGTATTTCTCTCCATGGGATAGAAGGACTTTTTCTGTAGTGTTTGAATTTTTCATATTCTTTTACTATTAGGGGGAAATGCACAAATGTAGCTTCATTTTGAAAGAAAAAAATGGCAAAGCCAGTGGGAATCATGGGAGTAATAAGCTCCACCGCTCTGGTGGCCTCATTCCCTGAGCTAGGCTTCTGGGTGAAGTCTTCCCCAGATTCTTCCCATTCATGAGCAGCACAGCTGAAGTCCCTGCCTGTGAGTCTAGGGAATTCCCATCTGCTTCCCCAGGAAGCACTGCCCTTGACCCCCGCCATTTTACAGATAGAGGCACAGAACTGCAGGTCCAGAGGAAATTTGGGGGATTGCCACTGTGGGAGACGGGGTGAGTTTATCGACCGCCTGTTGGATGCCCACACTGTGCAGGACACTGCCACACAGGACTTCTGCCAAGCTGCACCCTGTCGTTTTCCTGATGAGAAAACCCTTTGTGAGCAATTTGCCTTGCCTAAAGGAAGTCTCTCGGGGGAGAGTATGGAAATCACTGTCCACCCCGAGATGTGGCCACACTCTTTGTGTCTAGCTCAGGATCCGGAACAGCAGAGGGCCCACAGCTGTGTTGAGAGAGAAATGAAATCTACAGCCAAGGAGAGGTAGGCAAATGTATACACACACCAGGAAAGGAGGCCACTTTGGGTGGTAGTTATATTTTTTCCCCTGGGACAATCGAAATAAGGCAGATTGTCTGTGCCAGAGTTCCTTTGAACCAGAAATTACAACCTTTGCTTGAAGAGACAAGAGGATTCCAAAACAGTTTAAATGTCCTCCTTTTCTCCTTTTATTGCAAAGCTCCAATGAACTCCAAACCCAGGGGTATTCACTGCAATACAACAAATTAACCAAATAGGACTGGAGAATCATTAGCGATCTTTTTTTCCCTTTAATTCAAGCCCCCATGTGAGGACAGGGCTGGGGAGGGGAGGGGAGTTCGGGGAGGGGGACACCTCTGCTAAGGTAGACACAGCTTTGCTGGGCAGAGCAATTATGCTAAAAACATCTGGAGCATGAAATTTTAAAATGCCCATATGACAGTGGGTTGAGCTGGTGTTAAGGGTATTCTTTGTGAGATGCCACAGGAGGGGGCGGGAAGCTTTCCCAGGAGGTGAGATCTGTTCCCTTTCTCTACCTGTCCTGAAGCAGAGGCTTGGGATTTGAATCTGTCAGTGCAGGACTCTCCAGACTCTCCATGTCCTTCTGATTCTCAGACAGGAAGGAATCCAGACGTCACAGTGGATTGCTTCTGCATCAGCCACATGGAAGCATAGCCAGGTGTTTTTCTGCTTTATGTTTCTTTCGTCGTGGCTCTGATGGTAAAGAATCTACCTGCAATGCAGGAGACATGGGTTCACTCCCTGGGTCAGGCAGGTCCCTGGAGAAGAGAATAGCTACCCACTCCAGTATTCTTGCCTGGAGAATCCCACGGACAGAGGAGCCTGGTAAGCTACAGTCCATGGGGTCACAAAAGTGTAGGACATGACTGAGTGAGTAACACTTTCACTTTCACAAATATAATGCATTCAACTGACATTTAAAAACAAAACAGCTGAAAAAAAGACTTGACCTGTGATTCTTTCACCAACTCCTTATTCTGAAAGTTGTTAAAAGAGAAGAATTAAGCAACCGTCTGCTTTTCAGGAGTAGCAGTTTACACCTAATGATGATTTTTTTTAAAAAAATCTTCTTTACAGAAGAATGCCAGCTAAAAGACGTAGAAGGAGTGAAAGGATTTAAAAATAACCAGTTTGCAGCCCTAAATGAAATGATTCAGACAATGATTAATCAATGAGAGTTAAAGCCATTAGGAATTAGATTGAAGAGTCATTTTTTAGTTATGTGAAAGTGAGAAAATTTACTTCCCATCTGTTCTTTCTTAGGAATTCACTAAGATGTTAACCCCCCAAATAAGGGAGGGGACATGGCCCCCACAAAACATAGAGCAGAAAGGGTGAGGGGGAGTCAGAGAGATGGGCAAGCAGCTGAGACAGCAACAGAGGTTGGAAGGCTGGAGTCTGGAGGTGAGGTTTAAGAGATCGTATACTGCCCAGAATTTGGACTGAAGGCAAGTAATTTAAAAACAAAAGAAAAGATCTTTTTAATTCTAGGAAAATATAAAAGCAGCCTGTTCAAGGAAGGTGCCGTGATCACAACACGCTAGTTGTCTCTGCAAGGAACAGTGTTTACATAGTCACAACAGTGCAATCACTGTTTAATGATTTTCCACTTAAAAAAATTTACCTAGAGTCAAGCAAGAAGACTCAGGGTGAAAGAATTCAACATACACATCTTCCACCTTGATGATGTGGACATTTAAGAACAGATAATGGAGTGGAAACGGGGTAGGAGATCTGTAGGGATGTCAACACCTTCATGTCACCAAATGAGGAGGCAGAAGATGCTATTACTGACCTAACAAGAAACAGTTTGGGGAGTTCCCTGGTGGTCTAGTGGTTAGTCCTTTTGACGCTGATTGTCCCAGATTCAATCTATGGTCAGGGAACTGAGATCCCACCACTGAGTGATGCAGCCAAAAAAAAAGTATAACCCTATTTCTGAAAGTGATCAATGTAACCCATAGAAACCATAAAGAGTGATATAATTATATTAGGCCATTGGAGAGAAATGGAGAGGTAGTGGAAGGGAGCTAAGTCCCCATGTGTCAGGAGGTCAACAATGAATGTCCAAAATTGATCAGTATCTATTTTAAAATATGAAGTAACTTTCAAAAGAAATAGCTAAACGTATTAATAAGATTCATCTCGGAAGAGTTGGGGTTGGTGGGAAGGATGAAGTAAGAAACAGTTTATAAAACTTTCTGTACAATTTGATTTTTTAATCAAGAACGCATATTAACTCTCTTAAAAGATCTATATTAAAAATATAGGGAATCCCTTGGTGGTCTGGTGATTAGGACTCAGCGCTTTGACTGCCATGGGCCTGGGTTCAATCCCTGGTCAGGGAAATAAGATCCCACAAGGTACACAGTGTGGCCAGAGGGGAAAATACATACATACATATATATATATATTTAAAAGAGGTGTATGAAACCATTAATTTGAAAATTACTGTCATCCCATGCATAAGTATTATATCAATTAAAAAAAATACTGACATAGAATTAACAGAATTGCAACTCAGCAATTATTATGGGAATTACTGACATCCATAATTATTGGGTCTTCCCACTCTTAAGTTGGTATGCCTCTTAAATTATTCATGCTTTTATGTCTCTGAGTAAAACTTTTGTCCTCTGTTTATATATTGTTTCTGTGTTTTTCTTGGTTGAGTTTATCCCTAAGATTTTTATATTTGTATTCCTATTTTGAATGGGATTTTTAAAGTAAAATCTATAAGTGATTATTGCTGACACAGAAAAATAATCAATTCTGCTATTTTTAAATATGACCCTCACACTATAATCTTATATTATCCTAAATGGTTTTTCAGTTGAGTCTGTTGGGTTTTTCTTTTAATAGGTGATGATAATATCATCTGTAGTGATGAGCTCAGCCTTAATTCTGTTTATTCCTCTGCTCTATTTCCTCTATTTTGTAAGCTGTTAAGTAACAGTAGCAATGTTGAGCATCCTTGTTTCCTCCCTGATGGTAACGGGAGCCCATCTAATCGTTCTACCCAAGCAAGTTTTGAGCTGGCTGCAATGGGAAGGTAACAGTTCATAGTAGTCAAGGGGATGGGATTTCAGATCAGACTACCTGGGTCCTGGGTCAGACTGGATCCACTGTTTACTTAATATCAGTTCAGTTCTGTCGCTCAGTTGTGTCCAACTCTTTGCGACCCCATGAACCGCAGCACACCAGGCCTCCCTGTCCATCACCAACTCCCAGAGTTTACCCAAACTCATGTCCATTGAGTCGGTGATGCCATCTAACCATCTCATCCTCTGTCTTCCCCTTCTCCTCCTGCCTTCAATCTTTCCCAGCATCTGGGTCTTTTCAAATGAGTCAGCTCTTCTTAGTAGTGTGACCTTAATCAATTACTTACCCTCTCTACACCTGGGTTGTGTTTTGGTTTTTTGACTATAAATGGTATAACAGTGTCTACTTCATTGGATGTGTGCAAGCATGCTCAGTCATTAAGTCGTGTCCAACTTTTTTGACCCCATGGATTGCAGCCTACCAGGCTCCTCTGTCCATGGGATTTTCCAGGCAAGAACACTGGAATGGGTTGCCATTTCCTCCACCAGAGGATCTTCCCAACCCAGGGATCTAACCCGAGTCTCCAGCATTGGCAGGCAGATTCTTTACCACTGAACCACCTGGGAAGCCCCTCATTGGGTAGCAGTGCTCATTAAATGAGATTTTATGTGTAAAGTGCCTATACAATGCACCAGCTGGTCTAGTCCATGGTACTTTCAAGAATCTAATGTATAACACTTGTGCTATATCATCTTGTTAGATATGGCCTTTTATTAGTACTTTGAGGTTATTTGGGGCCCAACTCTGCCCTTAGCTTTCACGGTTTCCATTGGTTCAGCAGTTTGAATCTTGCTTATTATTCCCTGGTAATAGAGTGGAACTTTGAGATGCTGTATCCATTTTACACAAGGAATCCTCACTGACACTCTAGTTGCCTGTGGATCTTGTCCTCTCTTCTTTGCATCTGATTGAGAAAAGAGCATGGGCTTTAATATCAGACAGCCCTGCAGGGAGATCACAGCTCCGGACTCACTATGGAGTCCTAGACAGGGTTTAGCATCTGTCGATTTCCAGATCCTCGTCTCTAAGTGGAATGAAAGTCTCCCTCATGGGGCTATTTTGAACATTAAAGATGAGCAAAAGCTCACAGCTAGCCTGGCGCCTGGACCAACACACCCTCTCGTGGCTTTCTGTCCCTCCATCCAGGACCTTTGTCCACAATCCAAAGCAGTGAGTGGCCTGGGGAGGTGGGAGCAAACGGAGCTCCCAGGGAAGATGCCCAGCTCCACCTCAGGTGCATGCGTCAACAGTCTGGCCTCTCCCGGCTCAGTTCTGGCGGGAGTCAGAGGCGCTTGCCCCCACACCTGGTACAGCAGCCAGGCGTCTTGGGAGATGCCCCACCTCTGGAAGAACCATGAGAGGCCTCTCGCTTCACCAGCAGAGCTCTGAAACCCTTTGCTGAGGGGCTTGGTGTGCAGCACAGAGACACAGCTTGTTCCCCGGCAGAGATCAAGTCTCCCTAGCCAGAGCCTGCTCAAAGCCCCTAGACCTTCCAGAAAGGCTCCCAGCAGCTCGATGCAAAATATTTATTTATTAATATTTGGACAAGACAAAGGAATGCATTACCACGCAGCTGCATCGGCAAGCAGCAAAGAGACATTCGAATCGCTCTGAGTCACCCCAAGCAAATGCCACAAAACACAAAGGCCCTCCTGCCGCCGGTCTCAGTTGACAGAATACCAATTATCAGCATCTGTGGACTCGTCCACTTGGCACCCGTGTGAGCCTCTGCTGTGTCCTGTTTGCCAAGCTGTCTTCACCAAGGACCCAGAGAGGAGCACAGAGATTCTGAGCAACGGTGACGCTTCAGCCTCAAATCCAGATTTTCATGAAAGCCATCCTTAGGAGGTTTTCCTGAGTGGCATCTGGATCCATCAGACTCCTGTTATGTGTTCATCATCATAGAGTTGGTTCTTTCTCCTGCCTTTCCTGTCTCTCTGACTCCAGGCACTCACCCAAACCAAACACCTGATGACACCCTGGGGTCCCTCTCTGTCACCCCACTGTCCAGTTGGTCACCTGTTGATTTGATTTCCAAAATCAAACCCAAATATCTACATCTCTCTTCCCCTTCCTCATGACTGTTGGCTGAATTACTGCACAGCCTTCTCCTTGGTCTCAGGGCTCCAGTCTCTCCCTCTTCAATCCATTTTCCACAAAGCAGCTACGTCAATTGTGGGTTTCCATGCCACCACTAAGGGCTTGCTGTTGGGTAAGTCCCCAGTCCTTAGCATGCCATACAAGGCCCTGTGGGGCCTGCCACCACCCACCTCTCCCTGCCCTCCAGGGCGCCCAGTGCCACACCCAGCCAGGAGGAACATGGTCCAGTTCTGTGATGGTCATCATTGTCTCCCTGACTGTTCCCACTGTCTCTGCCCACCTTCTCCTGGTTAGCTCCCTTTCCCCCTCAGACTCAGCTCCGATGTCCTGCCCTCGGGACACCTTTCTTGGTCCCACTTACTGACTTTGCTGCCTTCCACCAAGCTCCACAGAGTGCTGGGCTGGCATATCTAATAACACTTATTGCACATCTTTGGTCACATCCATTGTCCCTAGTTAGACTGTGAGCTCCATGCTGACCTCTAACACTGGGTTCTGCAATAGTGGATGCTCAATGAACATTTCCTGAAAATATTAATCCATTCTTCAAAGCAAGGCACTGGTGACAAGAATACGTTACTGTTGACCGAGCACATCCACCACCTTTTTACACATGAGGCACAAAATAACCAACAAGGGGCAAGAAGAGAGACGATGGTACAATTTCCACATTGTAGGTAAGAGCAGTCATACTCTTTGATTCAAAAATTTAAACTCAAGGAAATTGTCCAAGACCATTGATAAACACACCAGTGTGGAAGTAATGATGGTGGTAATGGTGCCAATGGTGGATACTGTTTATTCAGCAACAACTACATGCCAGGCTCTGGCTAAGTCCCTCACAGGCAGAATTTTGTTTATTCTTTTGAACTCTAGTCCAGTGTTCTTACTACAGACCTACTGAGTTTGTTTCAGTCATCCAGAAACATTTTTTGGAATGACAAACATCATAAGGATCTTCTTCTGAATATAATTCACCCACTGCCACAGTATCAAGTGTCTACCCATAGTTCCATTTCAAGTTAAAAATATAGAATTTCCGTGTTAAGATAGAATAGCAGCTCACAGATCCGTTTCTCCCACTGTAGCATAGCACACACCAGACCAGCTACTTAGTTAGCTTTAGTTGGTAGCCAAAAGACAAGGACAAAGGAGTGGGTGGTGAGCCGCGGCAGTGCTAGGGTGAGGGGAGAGGCCCAGGCTGGAGACATAATGGTCACGACAGAGTCTGTCACCTTTAAGGTCAACTAAGCCCATGAAAAAGAGGTGAGAGGACGCCAGAAACTGTGCACATCACAGCCTCCTCACTCTGAAGAGTAGTTCGTTCCTTCTCCTCCTCTGGAATACAGGAGGAAAGCCTGGAGCAGCTGCAACTATATTAGTACCATGAGGGGAGCCCATCTGAGGATGAAGCCCACATAGAGAGAGATCTAGCCAGAGTTATCTCAGAGACACGGTACCAGAGCCACCATGATGATACCTGCCTTCCTCTCTGATACCCACCTCCTCTGGACTATTGTCCGAGAGTGTGAGACAACATATTTCCTGATGACGTAAGTTAGATGGAGACCTGAGTAAGGTATTTGCTGCAGAAAGCATTCTAACAGATATAATCCCTTTACCAAGTCGAGGATTGGGAATATCATGGGGTCCCAAACATGAGAGAAACATAATGAAACCTTCGCATCTCGGTTAAAGACATTGACTCAAACTGTATTCAAATCCAGCTATGATATTCACCAGCTCTGCTGCTGGACACATTGCTTAACCTTTTGAAATTTCAACTGTTTCATTTGAGAAATAGGGATAATAAGTCTTATCTTGTTGCATGGTTTGGACGATTAAATGAGATAATGCACAAAAAAGAAGTCTGTACTGTGCCTGGTGTATAGCAACAACGGTAAGAATAGTAGAAGGTGAGTGGTAGAGATGGTGGAGAGTAGAAGTAATTATTCCATGTAGGTACAGTGCCCCATGAGACCTTCAAAGTCATCCCCTGCATTGCTCTGCCCCAGAGGTGCTGATGAAATTTAGAGGGTCTGTGACTCAGAGTTAGAGCTCATTGCCTAACTGTTGAAAATTCAGTTCTTTGCAAATAGATATTAATCTCCAATGAAATATTGGAGAGCTTTAATTAAGGTGATCGAGCTAATTAATGATTCCCTCCAGGCAAATGCTGAGGCACCCAGAAGTGGAGCAAAGGCTTTCTGAATCACAAGCAGAGCAAATCCATCCACCAGTTTACAATTTACTCTTCTCAAGCTGTGGGCTCTTGAGGCTGTACCTCAATCCAGGATTCCCATGGCTACTTTCACAGAGGTAAACACTCCTGCCCATCAAAAGGAAAGACTGGGTCACCAAGCCTGGGTTAGGCTTCTTTAAATTCTACTCTTAATACTTCTCTGCAAGAATTGAGTACACCAAGATGAGCAGTGGCTGTGGCGCTTTGGGGTGAGAAACTCCAGATTCTTGCTCCATTCCACTGCCAACTTGAATTAGATAAAGGCCCAAGACATACATTGTACTTCTGCTGCAGGGGCACAGGTTTGATCCCTCGATGAGGAACTAAAGGTAGGTGATGGTTCAGATGGTAAAGAATCTACCTGCAATGCAGGGGACCCAGGTTTGATCCCTGGGTTGGGAAGATCCCCTGGAGGAGAAAATGGCAACCCACTCTCATCTGGGAAATCCTTCAGACAGAAGAGCCTCGAGGGCTATGGTCCATGGGGTCGAAAAGAGTTGGACACAGCTGAGCAAGTAACTCTTTCACTACCTCCGCTTTTGGGGAACTAAAATCCCACAAGCTGCACGTGGCGAAATAGATAAATAAAAATGTCTTAAAGCCGTGGAATATTTATTTCATATTCTGTATGGATATGATAATTCTGATCTCTGAAGTTTTACTGCATCTTTTTCTAAAGTATAGTATGATGACATTGTGATTTATAAGAAACACATTTAGCTTTTATCCCTTCCTAGCACAGAATTCCTAAAACCCTTCGAATGTCCTCAGTGATAAGAATTAGCTTCTAGTATCTTTTGTTGTTGTTTAACAAGTCCCTTTCAACCACACCCAAGTTTATGCTAATGGAATGACTTTTAGAAAGCCTGGAGGATGGGAGCAGGGTGCCAGAGGAACCAGGAGACCAAAAGGTTGGCACTTTCATTTATATCCCTTCTCCTCCCCTCCTGACCTCCAACCTCCAGGGGGGGGAGAAGAATTGAGTCGGTCGCCAACGGCCATGATTTAGTCAATCGTGACTATGCAATGAGGCCTCAATAGAAAACCCTCACGAGGGCTTCCCTGGTGGCTCAGTGGTAAGGAATCCGCCTGCCAAGGCAGGAGACCCAGGTTTGATTCCTGGTCTGGGACGTTCCCACGTGTCACGGAGCAGCTAAACCCAGGGCCACAACTGTCGCGCCTGTGTTTTAGAGCGCGTGCACCAACAACTGCTGAAGCCCATGGCGCTCCACAAGAAGAGAAGCCACCACAAGGAGGCGCTCACGCGGCGCAACAAAGGGCAGCCCCGGCTCACCGCAACGAAAGCCCACACAGCAACAAAGACCCAGCACGGCAAAGATAAAGAAATGATTTGAAAAGAAAGAAAGAAAAGAAAACCCTCACCAAAGGAGCAGGAGAGCTTCTGGGATGGTGAACACGTGGAGGTTCTGCAAGGTGGTGGCCCTGGAGAGGGCATGTATATACCACGGCCCTCTCCATACACCTGACCCTAGCATCCCTTCCCTTGCTGTTGCTGAGTCCCGTTCTTTGGTAATAAACCAGTGATGGCGTGAGGAGCCTGTTCTCCTGAGCCGCTCTAACACTTTACTGAAGCCAAGGAAGGGGTTGTGGGAACCTCCAATTCATAGTCCGACTGTCGGAAGCACAGGGGACAGCCTGCACTTGTGTTTGGCAGCTGAAGTGGGGCCAGTCTTCTGGGACTGAGCCCTTCCCCTGTGGGATCTGATGATGTCTCCAAGTAACAGGGTTAGAATTGAGTTAAACTGTAGGACACCCAAGTGGTGTCAGAGAATTGCTAAGTAGAGGCGGGGAAACCACATTTGATGACCAGAAGTGAAATACTGGGAGCGCTAACAGTACAGAGAAAAAGAAGAGGTTTCCCTGGACAGTGGTGTCTACTGACTGTCTCAAGCTGCCTTGTTTGCTGCTAAGTTTTATAATCATTAGAATTCCATCAGAGGACTTCTCTGAGTTTAGAAAGGATCTCCATTTGCTTCTTCAATGTATTGGGAGGGATGGCCATCCTGGGCCCACATTAAATTAAAATTCTCAGCTCATTTATTTCAAATCTTGCAAATAACCAACCCCTCCCAAGGGCCAGCCTGGGTCCATAGATTCCCAGAGGGTAATTTTCCCCTCTTACTCAGAGTCAAGACAATGCTGAGACAGATGTGTTTCCTTGCATTTTCCCTTGGCAAGGAGGGTTTTTCCTGGTTTACTTTTTTACTAAAAGTGTAGCCCAGATACTTCCCTGGTGGTCTGGTGGCTAAGACTCCACACTCCCAAAGCAGGGGGCCCGGGGTTCGATCCCTGGTTGGGGAACTAGATCCCACGTGCCACAGCCAAGAATTTGCATGCCACAACTAAAGGTCCCAAGCTAAGACTCAGTGCAGACAAATAATTTTATTTTAAAGTGTAGCCCTTTGTGAATCCAAACTCTGTAGTGAGTGGAGAGAAGACCCTCTGATTCTTTTCAGGCCTGAAGTCTCATTCACCTCATGTTTGTGGCTGCAGGGGCCTCTGGGCAGCCAGCAATGTCAACTATCACTCAACACCCCTGCCCCCCTCCCACATCCACTTCATCCCTGGTCTCTGATGAAGTCCTTCATTTTCTTACAAGGTCATCCTTGCATGTAAAATCGTGTTTCTTACATAAGCATTTTTATCTAGTATTTTCAGTTGTTTCATAAGAGAAGGGTTTTAGAACTTCTAATCTTCCATTTTGCCAGAAACAGAAATCTCATCTTTTCCTGAACTCACATTGCTTAGTAAAGATGATAAAGCATCATGTACAGCCCACAGCAAGCAAACCAGCAAGACTGTTTACCTCTTGAAAGGGAATAAGAGGTTTGATACTATCCACATTACAGTGTCTTGGGAATAATATTGCTCTAGAGGGCTTCGCCAATAAGCATCTGCAGGAAAACCATCTCATTAGGGAAAGATTCCATAAACTACATTCCTGGGAGAATTTTCTCCTTGGAACAGTGACAAGAACTTGCATCCAGCTGTCAGGGGGAGATTTCTCTATATACTCTATTGGAGATGAATAAAGATGCTCAAAGAGCAATGTAATGATAGTCATTCTCACAACAGCTTGAAGTTTCTTAAAGGGCATTGTTTAACAAAGTCCTTCATGATATTTATTATGGGTTCTTCTTGACAGATGTCCCAAAAAGGCCCACAGGTTAAGGAGCTATAGGTAGGGGCACTAGGGCACCTCCTCTGGGGTCAGAAACCCCTCACCAACAGTAAATGAAGCCTTTTTGAGGAAGGCTTTGACAAGCCACCTGGAATCCAGAAAGCTCCACCTTCTCCCTTCCCTAGGTTTAGCTGCATCATGTACACTGAGCTCTCTATATGGGGATATCGGGACCCTTTCGAGGTCACTGATACCGGCTAAACTCAGAGTCCCCATGCTCCTGACCACCCAGTATATCAGCAGAAGTTCATCAGAGTTCAGGTTCAGCACCCTCCCACCCCCAGTAACAGCCCATCCCCCAGGCTCTTACAGCAGAAGCGGGTGGTCAGGAGACATCATCCAACAGCGAATGCTGTGAACCTCCCCCGACCCCACCATGATTCCACCCACCAGGGGAGGACTTCTCAGACTGCAGGCTCTCCATAGCCTCGATGCCTCTGGTGCAGGGACGCTGGCCTTGCTGGATGAAACTCTAGCTGAAGGTAGAGTGAGGTACTTGGCCACCAGTATCCTCCACTGTTGCCCTTTCTGAGGAGGGCAAAAGCAGAGGAACAAGTTTGGGTTGAATTAGGGTTTGCAAGATTGCTGAGAATGATCTATGATGCTGCACGCTCAACATGGCATGGCATCTTTTTTAAAAAAATTTAAGTATGCCTGTATGCTAACTCACTTCAGACATGTCTGACTCTGTGGCTCTGTGGACTGTTGGCCGCCAGGCTCCTCTGTCCTTGGGATTCTCCATGCCAGAATACTGGAGTGGGTTGTCATGCCCTCTTCCAGGGGATCTTCCCAACCCAGAGATCAAATCCCCATCCTGCATTGGCAGGTGGGTTCTTTACCACTAGCACCACCTGGGAAGCTCAAATTGAAATAGAGTTGATTTATAATGTGTTAGTTGCTGGTGTACATCAAAGTGATTCAGTTACGCATGTTCTTCTCCATTATGGTTTCTCACAGGATAGTGAATATCGTTCCCTGTGCTCTACAGTAGAACCTTGCTGTTTACTGCATATAGAATAGTTTGCATATACTAATCCCAAGCTCCCAACCCATCCCTCCCCCAGCACACTCCCCCTTGACAACCACAACTCTGTCCTCTACGTCTGTGAGTCTGTTTCCGTTTTGTAGATAGGTGCATTTTGTGTCGTATTTTAGATTCCACATATAAGTGATATCATATGGTAATTGTCTTTCCTTTTCTGACTTTGCTTGATCTGATCATCTCTAGGTCCATCCACGTTGCTGTAAGTGGCATTATTTCATTCTTTGTTATGGCTGAGTAGTATTCCATTGTACATATACCACATCTTCTTTATCCATTCACCTGTTGATGGACATGCAGGTTGCTTCCATGTCTTGGCTACTGTGAATAATGCTGCTATGAACAATGAAGTACATGTATCTTTTTGAATTAAACTTTTCTCCAAATATATGCCCAGGAGTAATTAGGATTGGTGGATCACATGGTAACTATTTTTAGCTTTTTTAGGATCTTTATTCCTTCAGTACTCTGATTCTTGACATCAAAAATGAGACATTCATTTATCTTGTTTTCTTCAAAATCTTCACTTCTCAAGCCCACCTGGTATAATAAAACCTTGGGGAATTTTTGCCCTTTTTCCTGATACCCTGACATGATCCAGAGGGGAATATAATCCAAGGCATGATTATAAGTGATCATTTAAAAATATGATGTTCAGTTCTTATTTACTTTCTAAAATCACAATTCTAGTTTTGAACAGAACACAAATATTGCAAAAAGTGAGGCTTATACAAAACATAAGCAAACCAACAGATACACACTACTATATATAAAATAGAAAAGTAAAAGAGATTACTGTATAGCACAGGGAACTATATTCAGCATCTTATAATAACCTATAATGGCAAGGAATCTGAAAACATATATGCAGAAACACACATCAGTTCAGTTCAGTCGCTCAGTCATGTCTGACTCTTTGTGACACCATGGACTGCAGCACACCCCTCCCTGTCCATCACCACACCCCTCCCTGTCCATCACCAACTCCTGGAGTTTACTCAAACTCATGTCCATTGAGTCAGTGATGTCGTCCAACCATCTCATCCTCTGTCATCCCCTTCTCCTCCTGCCTTCAATCTTTCCCAGCATCAGGGTCTTTTCCAATGAGTCAGTTCTTCCCATCAGGTGGCCAAATTATTGGAGTTTCAGCTTCAGCATCAGTCCTTCCAACGAATATTCAGGACTGATTTTCTTTAGGATGGACTGGTTTGATCTCCTTGCGTCCAAGGGACTCTCAAGAGTCTTCACCAACACCACAGTTCAAAAGCATCAATTCTTTAGCACTCAGCTTTCTTTATAATCCAACTCTCACATCCATATATGACTACTGGAAAACCATAGCTTTGACTAGATGGACCTTTGTTGGAAAAGTAATGTCTCTGCTTTTTAATAAGCTGTCTAGGTTGGTCATAACTTTTCTTCCAAGGAGCAAGCATCTTTTAATTTCATGGCTGCAGTCACCATCTGCAGTGATTTTGGAGCCCCAAAAAGCAAAGTCTGTCACTGTTTCCTCATCTATTTGCCATCAAGTGATGGGACCAGATGCCATGATCTTAGTTTTTTGAATGTTGAGTTTTAAGCCAACTATTTCACTCTCCTCTTTCACTTTCACCAAGAGGCTCTTTTGTTCTTCTTTGCTTTCTGCCATAAGGGTGGTGTCATCTGCTTATCTGAGGTTATTGATATTTCTCCCAGCAGTCTTGATTCCAGCTTGTGCTTCATCCAGGCCAGCATTTCTCAGGATGTACTCTGCATATAAGTTAAATAAGCAGAGTTACAATATACAGCCTTGATGTGCTCCTTTCCCATTTGCAACCAGTCCGTTGTTCTATGTCCAGTTCTAACTGTTGCTTCTTGACCTGCATACAGATTTCTCAGGAGACAGGTAAGGTGGTCTGATATTCCCATCTCTTTCAGAATTTTCCAATTTTTTGTGATCCACACAGTCAAAGGCTTTGGCATAGTCAATAAAACAGAAGTAGATGTTTTTCTGGAAATCTCTTGCTTTTTTGATGATCCAACGGATACTGGCAATTTGATCTCTGGTTCCTCTCCCTTTTCTAAATCCAGCTTGAACATTTGGAAGTTCACAGTTCACATACTGTTGAAGCCTAGCTTGGAGAATTTTGAGCATTACTTTGCTAGTGTGTGAGATGAGCACAACTGTGCGGTAGTTTGAGCATTCTTTGACATTGCCTTTCTTTGGGATTGGAATGAAAACTGAACTTTTCCAGTCCTGTGGCCACTGCTGAGTTTTCCAAATTTGCTGGCATATTGAGTGTAGCACTTTCACAGCATCATCTTTTAGGATTTGAAATAGCTTAGCTGGAGTTCCATCACCTCCACTAGTTTTGTTCATAGTGATGCTTCCTAAGACCCATTTGACTTCACATTCCAGGATGTCTGGCTCTAGATGAGTGATCACACCATCGTGATTATCTGGGTCATGAAGATCTTTTTTGTATAGTTCTGTGTATTCTTGCCACCTCTTCTTAATATCTTCTGCTTCTGTTAGGTCCACACCATTTCTGTCCTTTATCGTGCCCATCTTTCATATACATATCCAAATCACTTTGCTATACACTTGAAACTAACAGAATGTGGTAAATCAACTATACTTTAATTCAAAAAGACAGGAATAAAGTGAAACCAACCTAAATGTCCACCAACTCATGAATGACTAAATAAAATATGGTATATCCATACAATGGAATGCTACTCAACAATGAAAAGGAATAAAGTACTGATACACACTACAGCATGGACGAAACCTGAAAACTTTATGCTAAATGAAAAGACCACATATTCTATGATTCCATTTATATGACATATCCAGAATAGACAATGAGACAGGAAACAACTGTGACTCTAGTGGTTGCCTAGAGCCACGGGAAGGAAGGGGGTGGGTCGGAATGCGGAATGACTTAACCAGTCTTTTCTTTGAGGGATGGTGAAAGTGTTCTAAAATTATAATATGATGATTGTGCAACTCTTAAATATACTTAAAACAACTGAATTGTGCACATAAAAATAGATGAACTTTATGGTATGTAAATTATATCTCAATAAATCTGTATAAAAATTTAAAAAAAAATTTTTTTAAGTAAGCAAACCAAGATCTTTTACACATATGAGGAAACTAGGGCTCAAGGCAGCTGAGTAATTTACTCCAGATCACAAGGTCACACAGCCCCAGAGTCACAGGTCAGTACACAAACTCAGGCCAACTGTACTCAAAGCCGCTACTTTGCCAGTACCATGCTCTGCTATCTCACTTTGGGTAACCGAGTTCTTTCATATACTTCACCCTTTGAGGAAAAATGACCCTGATCTAACCTTCATGGATAGTATGGAAAGGCCAAGATTTTACTATGATGCAACAGCTGGGGTTAACGTCGAGTTTATCAAAAGAAAGAAGAGATGGGTAGGGGCAGAGGAGAGGTCTCTTTGTGGAGTGATTGTTTGATTCATTTTTCTTTTGGAGTTTTTCACCTTGCGGACCTCCTATTAATCTATATTAAGACACACACACACACCTGAATAATGTAAGAGAAATGTGTCCTATGGAGGCCAGAGAAGTTGCTCTAAGCAGAGCCACAGCCTCTCAGGGGTCAGTGCCTGTTCTGCGGAGCATGTGAGAGAGACACAGGAACCCCCGCTAAGGACTCTGTCCAGAGAGACTCACAGCCCAGGTAAGTAGAGGCAAAGAGCCGATTCATTAGAGAAGACTGATGATGGGAAAGATTGAAGGCAGGAGGAGAAGGGGCAACAGAGGATGAGATGGTTGGATGGCATCACTGACTCAATAGACATGAGTTTGAGCAAGTTCTGGGAGACGGTGAAGGACAGGGAAGCCTGGTGTGCTGCAGTCTATGGGGTCGCAAAGAGTCAACATGACTGAGTGACTGAACAACAGGATAAACCAGGATATTCCCTGCACTCAGCTGCTTCCCCCAGGCAAGGTGGCCATGGGTCAGAGAACAAAACCCACACCTGTCCTCAGGGCTCATCGGTTCCTCCAACCATTCAGACAATGGCTTATCAAGAATCAGGCCCTTTAATTAGACTGAGCCTCCTTGATAGCTCAGCTGGTAAAGAATCCGCCCACAATGCAGGGGACCCTGGTTCGACTCCTGAGTCGGGAAGATCCACTGGAGAAGGGATAGGCTACCCACTCCAATATTCTTGGGCTTCCCTGTGGCTCAGCTGGTAAAGAATCAACCTTCAGGAGTATTCTAGCCTGGAGAATTCCATGGACTGTATAGGACTTGCAAAGAGTCAGACATGACTGAGCGACTTTCACTTCACTTCACTTCCTCGACCAGGAGCCAAGAATTCCACTCTCCACCCTCCACTGACTCATCACAAGGACTCCTCCCTCTGTCTCCCTTCTCCACAGCCCTCCCAGAAGGTAGAGATGTGCCCAGGGGCCTTTCTCACAGGGCCACAATCAGGCACGTGATAAAAATAAAAGAAACAGCTGACGTTTATGAAGACCTACTGTGTGCCGTGCTCTTCGCAATCATGATCTTAGCCTGCCAATAAGTCTCCAAGGTAGTTGGCTGTTACCTTCTTTGTGTGAGTAAGGAAGCTAAGGCTCAGGGTGACTTGCCTCTGGTAACACAGGTGGCAAGCAGTAAGGCTTGGATTTGAACCCAGGTATGTTTGACTCAAAAACTTCTATGCTGTGGTGGCTCTTATTCCCACCTTCCTCACATCAGTCTCTTTCCCCAGAGAAGAGCTGTTGCTCCGCTGGTGACTGGCTTTCTCTTTTTTCTCTCCTTCTCTCTCCTCCTCACCCCTCCACTCTTCCCCCAACTAGTGGGCTTTTAATGTTGGAATCCAGGGTTGAAACCCAAATGAGAGAGTCAAGCCCATCAGTCCCTCGTTCATCCCACTGTGGGTATGGGAGATCACGTGATTATTTATTTTTCAGATGACGCCTGTGTTCTCTGCAGAGGCACAGATTGAAAAGAATTCATAAGAGGGTTTTCAGAGTGTGTGTTTGTGATGTGTTTGGTTGTATGCACAGCGTGCAGAATTTATGAGCATTTAAGAAATCAGCCCCCGCTGCAAAGCACCTTCAGTGCTTCTCCCAGATGCCAGTTCCCCGTGATGTCAAGGTGCCTCTGCCAAATCAAAGGACGTTTAGAACAAACACTCCATGGAATATCTGCAGAATAACGTGATAGGAAGAGGAGCAGCCCAGCCTCTGCCGCTGAATGCAGAGTCTAGCTTGCCTGCTGTGCCCTCTCTTCCTCTCCTTTTCCGAGTCTGGCTACTGAGATCTTTCTCGAGTGCGCTCAGGGATCCTGGAGGATGAGTCAGGCCTGTGTGTCAGGGGTGCCATTTGTACAAAACTCAGAATATCCAAGACACACAGAGCCTCCCAATTTTAAGACTCAGAGACTTGAGTATAAATTCTGGTAAATTCGTGGCGACTTCCTTGGTTGTCCAGTGGTTAAGACTCTGGGCTTCCAATGCACACGGGGGTGGGTTCAATCCCTGAAAGGGAACTAAGACCCTACATGCTGCACAGCCAAAAATAAATAGCTAAATTCTAGTAGGTTCAATGAGACAAAATGGCTCAATATATTCTTATGGCTGCACCATCCCTTTTATTGGGTTTGGCCTGAATGGAACCTGCCTTGGAACCCAGGACAGTTCTGAAAATAAATAGAGCTTTAGTTAAGTTCAGTTCAGTCGCTCAGTCGTGTCTGACTCTTTGCGACCCCATGAATTGCAGCAGGCCAGGCCTCCCTGTCCATCACCAACTCCCGGAGTTCACTCAGACTCACGTCCATCGAGTCCATGATGCCATCCAGCCATCTCATCCTCTGTTGTCCCCTTCTCCTCCAGCCCCCAATCCCTCCCAGCAACAGAGTCTTTTCCAATGAGTCAACTCTTCACATGAGGTGGCCAAAGTACTGGAGTTTCAGCTTTAGCATCATTC
This sequence comes from Redunca redunca, assembly GCA_006410935.1. Classification (NCBI taxonomy): domain Eukaryota; kingdom Metazoa; phylum Chordata; class Mammalia; order Artiodactyla; family Bovidae; genus Redunca; species Redunca redunca. Next base: position 252,055 of record SJYQ01058464.1, read on the forward strand.
CTTCCAAAGAAATCCCAGGGCTGATCTCCTTCGGAATGGACTGGTTGGATCTCCTTGCAGTCCAAGGGACTCTCAAGAGTCTTCTCCAACACCACAGTTCAACAGCATCAATTCTTTGGTGCTCAGCCTTCTTCACAGTCCAACTCTCATATCCATACATGACCACAGGAAAAACCATAGCCTTGACTAGACGGACCTTTGTTGGCAAAGTAATGTCTCTGCTTTTGAATATGCTATCTAGGTTGGTCATAACTTTTCTTCCAAGGAGTAGGCATCTTTTAATTTCATGGCTGCAGTCACCATCTGCAGTGATTTTGGAGCCCAAAAAAATAAAGTCTGACACTATTTCCACTGTTTCCCCATCTATTTCCCATGAAGTGATGGGACCAGATGCCATGATCTTCGTTTTCTGAATGTTGAGCTTTAAGCCAACTTTTTCACTCTTCTCTTTTACTTTCATCAAGAGGCTTTTTAGTTCCTCTTCACTTTCTGCCATAAGGGTGGTGTCATCTGCATATCTGAGGTTATTGATATTAGGAAGGTCTAAATCTTTGAGGGGTGTAACTACAAAGAGCCTCTAAGGGTTTGTGGCAGGGTGAAAAGACTTCTTTTACCGCTGTTCTACTCTCTCACCACCCCATTCAACCCACCAGGAGAAAAACCTGGGAGTTGAAGAACACTGTGCTGAGACCCCACATTGTCAGTTAATTCCAGAAACCTCCAGAGTGCAACTAGGAACAAGAAGGGGTGGAATCCTAAAAATAGAATTGTAGTAGACAAGAAATAAAGGCAGAATTTTGTTTATGTGAGGAATAGTCATCTGTTCATATAAAACTGAAGGAAATGAAGTCTCACTGTGGGGAAGTATATTTGTTCTTAAGCTGCCTTAGAAGGAAACAAGCAACAACCCAGGATGAAGCCCTTCCGCCACTAACATTCTGCATTAGTCAGAGAAACAGAAGCAGCAGGGTGTGTGTGTGTGTACAGAGACAGACTTAAGAAAGGAGGTCATGCATATATTAATAGATACAATGGAATATTACTCAGCCACTAAAAGGAATGAAATAGGGTCATTTGTAGACACATGGATGGACCTAGAGTCTGTCACACAGAATGAAGTAAGTCAGAAAGAGAACAACAAACATCACGTATTAATGCACGTATATGGAATTGAGAAAAATGGTACAGCTGAACCCACTTCTCAGGCAAGAACAGAGATGCAGACGTAGAGAACAGATAAGTGGGCACAGAGGGGGAAAGGCAGAGCGAGGCGAGGTGCGGAGTTAGGATTGACAAGTGTAAAAGGAATGGCTAGCGGGAACCTCCTATAAAGCACAGGGAGCTCTGTGACGACCTCGAGGGATGGGATGAGGGTTGGGAGGGGAGTCCAAGAGGGAAGGGAAATATGTATACATACGGCTGACTCACATCATCGTACAGCAGAAACTAACACAACGTTGTAAAGCAATTACATTCCAATAATAAAAAAGAAAGAAATTGGTTCGTGCAATTGTGGAGGCTTGGAAGGTCCAGAATCTGGAGGGCAGGTCCGCAGGCTGGAGACCCAGGGAAGAGATGCAGTCTGAGTCCAGACGTGGTCAGCTGACAGGAATCCCTCTCCCGGGGAGCTCAGCCTTCTTCTCGTCAGCTCAACGTTACTACTGCCTTCCTTCTGCCCTACCTCATGGTTCGCGCAGACGAGACCACGTTCCCGACTCTGACAGAGCCGAAGGACCTGGTAGAAGCAAAAGTCCTTACCGACAGCGAGCAGCCGTCTGAGGCTAGAGCGCTGGGGGTGGGTCGTCAGGGGACGAGGCACGTGGCTCTAAGGGGACGCAGCCCCCCATAAACCTAGCAGTGAGGGCTCCGGCGTGGGTGGCATCTGGACAAAGAGCGCACCAGCCAGTACACGCGATGCTTCACGTGTATGGGATCACATTCTGTGTATGGCTCTATAACCAATCAAAACTCACCTAGATCAGCTGACAGCTAAGCAAACCCTCAGACATGTGAGTGAGCCCAGCTAACATCAGCACAGCCACCAGCCAGCCGCCCCAGAGGCAGGGCAACAGACGCACAGTGTGACTGAGGCCACCGCAGTTCTGTGACGGTGATGCTCGTGACGCCGCATTTTCCGGCAACAGATAACGGTTAGACCTACTTTTCAAGTCAAGGGATGGGCTGACAGATCGAACACTGACAGGGAAAGGCCGGTTCTACAATCCAGTGAGGGCAGAGTGGAGTTTGTATTCAACCAGGAACCACATGCCCATCTGACGTGGACAGCTGGGCTCAGTCCCAGCCAGTCACCCCAGCTGGAAATGTTGATTTGCTGCAGCTACATTCACTTTTTAAGAAAAGAGATTCAGGTTTCTATGAAATGTATTATTTTATATGTTACCAATACATTGTATTTTCCTCCAAAAAGTTGGGCAATAATAACAGAAATGCAAATTATACTGAGATACAGTTTCTCACCTCTCCAAAAGATGAGCAAAACTTGAAAAGTTCAACAGTACACTCTGTTGATGAGGCTTTGGAAGAACCAGCACCTTTACATATCGCTAGAAGGAATGTAAATGGAACGACCCCTACGGAAGAAAGTTTGAAGATATTTAGCAAGATTACATATTCAGTTACTCTTTGATCTAACAGTCATACTTCTTGGAATCTATTTCAAATATATACTGGCAAAACTATTAAAAAAAAAAAATGTGGTGCTTCCCTGGTGACTCAGTGGTAAAGAATCCACCTACCAATGCAGGGGATGCAGGTTCGATCCCTGGTCTGGGAGGATCCCACACGCCGCAGGACAGCTAAGCCTGTGTGCCACAGCCACTGAGCCAGCCTTCTAGAGCTGGGAGCCGCAGCCCCCGAAGCCCGCGCACCCTAGAGCCCGGGCTCTGCCGCAAGGGAACCCACGCAATGAGACGTCTGCACGCCGTAACTAGAGAGCAGCCCCTGCCCACCGCAGCTAGAGAAAGCCCCTGTGCAGCAACAAGGAACCAGTGAAGCCCAAATAAATAAACCTTAAAAGAATCCCAGTGCAGTTGTAAATAAATATTAAAAAGAGAGAGAGAGATGTCCAAGGACACAAATTATAATAGCTGAGACAGAAAACAACTAAAATGCCACAGTCTGGAACTGGTTGAATATATTATATACATCCTTATGACAGAGTAATAGAGTAATATATAACTATATTGTAATAATGAGGAACATCTATATATCCTACTATGGAGTAATTTCCAAGATACATTGTTAAAGTGATTTTTAAGTACAGAAAAATGCCATATTCTACTATTTCTATAATAAAGGAAGAAATATATAGATATAAATAATAAAGGAAGAAATAAATAGGTATAAATATATTCTGATTTAATTCTATTTTTCCATGGACAAATAAACCACAAAAAGGTTTTTAGGGTTCTCTATAGGATAAAGAAAGGTATAGAATAAATGAGACAGGGATAGATAGAAGCTAGATTTATTTACACATATTTTGCTTTTTAGATATGTCTTTGATGCTGTGTAATTCTTTTATATCTATTAAGACAACATTAAAATTTAAAATATGAATCCCAAAATATAAAAAAATAAATGAACCTAGCTGTGTATCCATTTTGGCAGCAAAACTACACAGAGATAAGCTATAAGCACTTGACTGCACACTCCAGTGGGCTGCATCCTAAGTACAGAAAGGACTGTAGATGGTACTGATGAGCCGATTTGCAGGCCAGCAGTGGAGACACAGATGGAGAACAGAACTGTGGACACGGTGCGGGAAGGAGAGGGACGAGTTGAGAGAGCAGCATGGAAACATACACATGACCATATGTAAAACAGAGCCAGTGGGAATTTGGTGTACGACGCAGGGAGCTCACATCAGGCGCTCTGTGACAACCTCGAAGGATGGGATGGAGTGGGAGGCGGGAGGAAGGTTCAGGAGAGAGGGGACATGTGTATGCCTGTGGCTGATTCATGTTCACGTATGGCAGAGACCAATACAATATTGTAAAGCAATTTTCCACCAATGAAACATAAATTTTAAAAAACAGCAACAGAGTAACTGTTTTCAATAATGATATTACTGTGGTTCTGCTATTTTAGACCTGTCATATGGGTAATGCAAGGTCAGATAAAACTATTGAATAATCATGATATTTTCTCATTCATGTTGTTTTTGAGAACACAGATTCTGGGTGTGGGAAGAAGGAAATGCAACTATTAGAAGAACTGAGTAAAAGCCATATAATCCAGAAACTGAAAGGAAGCATAGGTTCAAGTTCATCACGTATTTCATGATTGATGAGATAGGTGGACAGATACACAGACAGACAGGTACTTCCTGTGTTTCCCAGTTGAAACTGACAGTGCTGATAGCAGCGAGCACCCATAGCACACATATCAGGGTCTCCATGGACCGTTGCTCACGAAAAGGAACCAATGCTGCCTGGAGAAATAGCTAATTCTGGATCTGGAACAGGAAATAAGTAAGAGAATCCTAAATATCAAATTGTATCAGAAAGAAAATTATCAAAGCCTACTGAGGTTATGCCAGCTTGAAAAAAGTCCCACTGGCCAAAGATGGGACAATCTGAGCATGGGTAATAATAATATTGAAGATAAATAATAAAATGAACCATAATAATCTTTGCAAATGAATTCAAACATGTCAGCTATGATTAAATCCGTGGACTCATAATGATGCTTTAATAAGACAATTGGGAAAATGTGAATTTTGATGGCTATTCCGTAATGTTAAGGAATCTAAGAGCAAAGATGGTAATTGAGGTTATGTTTTTAAAAGAGGTCTTATATTTTAGAAATGCATACAGCCAATCCTTAATATTCACAGGTTCTCTATTTGTGGATTTCTGTACTCACAAAATTCACTAGTAACCACAAAATCAATACCCTCAGTGTTTTTGTGGTCATTCACAGACGTGTGCAGAATGGCAAAAGTCTTGAGTCACCCACCCTGCATATTCCTAGATGAGGTTGATCAAGGGGACTCTGCCTTCTTGATTCATCCTTCAGGCTGTACACAAATGCCCTTTCTGTGGTCTATTTAATGTCACTCTGTTCACACTTTTGTGCCACTTTTTGTTGGTAATTTCACTGATTAGGATGGCTCTGGAGTTATGTCCTGAAGTGCAGTCAGTCCCGTGTTCCTGAGAGCAAGAAGGCTATGATGCACCTTATGGTGAAAATACATCTGTTAGATAAACTTCATTCAGGCAGGAGTTATGACACTGCTGGCTGTGAGTTCAGTATTAATGAATCAATAGTGCATATTAAATAATTTATCTCTAAACAAAGCACACACAAAGCAAAGCTATGAAGTTCCTGGCGGACAAAACTGGCTCACAGAAACCTACTCCTGTATTTCCCCTGAGAGTAAGTGTTCTATATTCCCTCAGTGTTCACAGGGACTTTATGGAACCTAACTACCAGAGATAACAAGAATAGACTCTACTAAAACAGTTGCAGATTATATGGAGCAAAAATATTGTGCAGTGTGAATAGAATGTGTCTGCTGGCCTGGATTTGGCTCACAGGATCCACTTTTCAGATGCTGGTCTGTTTCACTCTCTTGAACTACTGCACAGGAGTCTGGTCTGTTTCACCCTCTTGAACTACTGCACAGGACAGAAATATTTTCAATTGCATTCCCCTATTGATGGACATTTGAGTTGCTTTTGGTTTTGCACTCAAGATCAGTGCTGCAGTGAACATCTGCACATGTGCAACAGTTTCTCTTGAGAAGATGTGGAGAACTATAATTGCTGAATCACAGGTTATGCACATTTTACATGTTAACAGATGCTGCCAAACTGCCTCCAAAGTGGCTGTACCAATTAATATTCCCACCAACAGTGTGTGCGAGTCTGGATTTCCCACCCTCTTGCCAACGCTTAATTCCACAAGTATTTTTGGAATCCGGATCCTGGGCGAGGCACTAATGAGGTGATGGGGTGGAGAGGAAGCAAAGGAAGATGTGAGCTCCATAAGACACAGCGTCACAGCCCAAAGACAAGGCACTCATGCCCTCCAGAGAGTCAACAGAGATTCACAGGACCGGGTGGCGGGAATAAACAGCAAGCAGAGGATTTTCCAACCTCATCCAGGGCCTCACTTCTCTTAAACAAGAATCCATAAAAATGAACTAATTAGCTTCAGAGTGCTAATGTGTGCTTTATCTAACCCAAGACTGTGTCAAGGACAAATCTGTTTTGTTTTTAAAGTAAATTACATTTTTTTCTTATTATACATGGATATCCATTTGGCGATGTGTATCCAAAAATAAAGGGGGGGGGGTGGAGAATCCTTTAAAAATGCATGCTATTTAGCCAAGTAATTCTTTTCTGCATATATCTTAGGAAAATTATTTGAAAAATTGCAAAAATTTAAGCGCAAGGATGTTCACTCATAGTATTGTTTAATATCCTCCCAAGATACTAACTGGGCTTCCCTGGTGACTCAGTGGTAAAGAATCAGCCTGCTAACAAGGGGGACATGTGATCAATCCCTGGGCTGGGAAGATCCCCTGGAGAAGGAAATGGCAACCCACTCCAGTATTCTTGCCTGGGAAGATCTCATGGACAGGCGAGCCTGGCAGGCTATAATGGGGTCACAAAGATGATGGACATGACTGAACAAATACATGAAAACAAAGATATAACTATCCAACTGTTCAAAAACAGGGAATTCAATAGTTAAATATATCAAACACTTTAGAACTGTCAGTTCAATCAAGTGTTAAATGGACCTGTTAGGAACTATTATGCAGCCAGTAGAAATGATTTCTTTGTCGGCATGGAAAGACATTTGGAAAGTAACATGTTTTTGTTTTTAAAGCCACCAACATGCACCCATTTGTTCATTCACCTACCAGGTGAGTGCTGAGCACCTACTGTGTGGCAGGCTGGGTGCTAGACCCAAAATCATAATACATGCAGGCAGAGTCCTTGCTCTTGAGAGACCAGCTGTCTGGTCCTTCCTGCCTGCACTGTCAACTACACAGATTGGCTTCTCCAGCCTGGTCTGAACACACGATGAGTTCTTTGCTATTAAGCTCTCTGTCATTTCATAGGCACTGATGGTTTGCTTGTGATTCTTACATTTGTGTATATAACTGTGCCCCACTCGCTTAAAGCATCTCCTTTCCGACATCAAGGTACTTGGACTCGCGGGAAGATGGGTTATCTTAACCACAGAACCAGAAGAGCACACACCCCTTTTCTGACACCGTTCTCCAAGGACACATGCATGCTACATTACTTCAGTCAAGTCTGACTCTTTGCAACCCCATGCATGGACTGTCGTCCACCAGACTCCTCTGTCAACGGGATTCTCCAGGCAAGAATACTGGAGTGGATTGCTGTGCCCTCCTCCAGGGGATCGTCCCAACCCAGGGATCGAAACCATGTCTCTCACATCTCCTGCATTGGCAGGCAGGTTCTTTACCACTAGCACCACCTGGCAAGCCCATTCTCTGAGAGAAAGCATCTAAAATAGTGACAATACCATGGCCGAGGGATGAAAACAGTCCAGGCTCAGAATTTCTATCTTGATTTTTTGGCACCTGACTTAACATCTCCTCATTTCTGTGTCTGTCCATCAGTAAGAGGAGCAGGTGGGGTTCATGTTAAATGAATCCCAACCACACAGGGCTAAGATGTTGCCTAGCACACAGTAGTTAATGTCCAGATATGAGCCCTCTTCTCACCTTCTATTTTTCCATCAAAGACTGGTTTCGTCCACAGGAATCATGAGTATGAAAAGCAGATGCAGTATTTCAGATGTGATGTTCTTTTCTTTCTCATAACTTTGAGGGAAATGGTGGCCTGGCTTACCCACAGATTCTCTGAAAATGGGTCACCAATACTGTCTGATGGTAATTAGCAAGTCCACTATAGAGGGACAGGTACATTCAAGGCTTCTCCCTCCTACAAACAGACATCGGCAGGTTGACACAGTAAGTGTCTGCCCTCATTTACTTCCAAAACACAAGTCCCTGGTTCCTGCTTCTGATCGCTCCAGTGTGTGAGGTGCTGTGGGTGGGAGAAGGAGAAGGGGAGTGGATAAAGAAGGCCTGACAGACAGCCACAGGCAGCTGACTCGGGACTGGGCAATCAGCCCATTCCATCTGCCTGGCCTCAGTGCTGGCTCAGAGACTGCAAGCCAGACCAGTGGTTCTCAGTTCTGAGATTTGCTTGGGGGACTTGCCTGGTGGTCCCCACTCGGAGTGCAGGGAGCCTGGGTTCCATCCCTCATTGGGGAACTAGATCTCACATGCCCCAACTAAAGAGCCCACATGCCACAGTGAAGATCAAAGACCCCATCTGCTACATCTAAGACCCAGCGCAGCCAAACTAAATAAATAAGTAAAGAAACATAAGATTTGCCTGGAGTTTCTTTTTTCTGCTAGGGTGGTTTAGTTGGGAGAATATAAGCCTGCTGGTAACCAGCATGCTGAGAAATTCTGCCTGGGAAGCAAGCAGAACCAAGTAATGGGAGGAGAGAGAGCAAGTTCTAGTGAGCCTCTGGATCCTACCCTACCTGAAGCCAAATCTATGCCTGGACTCGTTATACGAGGCTAAATCAATCTCTCTCTCTCTGTTTTAGTTGAGGCACCATCTAAAAGGATGCATATGCAAAGAGTTTATTTCACAGTCATCCCAGAACACATCACTAGGAGACTGGGGAAGTAAGACAGGAAAAGAATATACACTACTGAGCAGGTAACTGCTAGAGGCCAACTTGAGCTCAGTCCCATTTAGGCACTGTGGGAGAGCTTGTGGGGTACACACTTCAGGGCCATCCTGCCCGAGGCGCAAGACAGCTGAGGTGCTGACCCACCTCTCTTCCTGCTGCTGTGTCAGGCTGCTCCTTGGTACCCTTCACTGCTGACCCACCATAAGAATGGGCAAAGCAGGCTCCTTGGGCAGCCGTAGGGGCTTATAGTGGGCAGTCAAGATGTCTGCCCTGTACCAGGGGAATCCTCTTGCTTTGATTCATATCCTTTTGGCACATGGTAAGGGAAGAGCAGGTTAAGCTGGGCTTTCTGCCCGTTACAAAGGAAAATCACCCTGACTGATGTATGTAACTGGCTTCCCTGGTGACTCAGCGGTAAAGAATCTGCCTGCCAAGAGACAAGGGTTCGATCCCTGGGTTGGGAGGATCCCCTGGAGGCAGAAATTGACAACACACTCCAGTATTCTTGCCTGGAAAATCCCATGGATGGAGGAGCCTGGCAGGCTAAAGTCCATGGGATAGCAAAGAGTCAGACCCAACTTACCAACTAAGCAACAACAACAATGTATGTAACACTTCCACCCCAGTCAGAAATTGGCTTAGAATGTTCCTGGGATTTCTTCCTTGACCTCACTCCATCCCAGACAAGATACCAGTCTGGTTACAGGAAGGACTGTTTCCAATGATCACTTTTGTGCCCCGCACCTATGGTGGCGCAGCCAGCTTGATCACTGAGACCTCCCCGAGTGGGAGCAGTGGTCAGCCCTGTTCCTGTCTAACCGGCCCTCCAGGAAACAGCATCCCTCCAATGGCTCCCTGGTCCAGGCCAGGCCCTGGGCTCGGGTGACCACACACGGTGACCACAACGGGCAACCAGCAGGCCCAGCCGCCCTTGGGCAGCTGCCCAGAGCAGCTGTCATGAGCTTATATCTTCAAAATGCCTCCAAAGAAACAAAAACCTCCCACCAAGAGAGCCGAGGAAATGCTGACCCACCATGCTCTGAGGGGCAGGGGCCAGGAAACCGAGCTCATAGTTATAGGACGATTGTCTCTCCCATCACGGTGGGGTGGCTGGGGCAGAGAGACGAAGGTTCAGGATGTGTGTCTTCTCCTACAAGTTTGCTTCGAGGTGATAAATATTTTTTGTTTCTATTGTGAGCGAGATCTTTCTTTTCCATTATTTTTTTAAGTGGTTACTGTGGGAAATAGGAAAGCTATTGATTTTTGTACATTTATATTGTGACTGGCTGCCTTACTGAACTCTCATTATTCCTAATAGTTTTTCAGTTCAATACTCCCCAAGGAAAAAAAAAAATTAAGGCTATGTGACAAAACTGACCAAAAAACATGTGAAATCAGCCACCATTCTATTTGTTCTGAAGTGGATTTAAAAAAAAAAAGTTAGAAACAAAATCCTACTCAGGTTACCTGCGATTAGCCTGTTCCCCCGCACCCTGCCCCAGTGCTTCCATGGCCCTCCCCTCACACCATCCCTAGGGAAAGACTACTCCCTTGTGCTATGTGTGCGTGTGTGTGTACGCATGTGTTCTGGCTGCATCATGCAGCATGCAAGATCTTAGTTCCCTGACTAGGAACTGAACCCATGCCCTCTGCAGTGGAAGGCTGATACCTTAACCACTAGGCCCTGAGGGAAGTCCCTGCCCTGTGTTGTGAAGAAAGTCTTTGAGACTCACATTCACAAAAGTCCTTTGTTTTGGTGACCGGTCAATCCCTAAGCTTTTCTGGACTCTCAGGCTCAGGGCAGGGGCCCTAGCTGTGAGGAGAGCCGTGACCCTCCATGCCTGACCCAGCCCGTCACCCATCACTCCAACTCTTCTGCAAGCAGCCCTGAGGCCTAACTGAACACCTACTGTGTGCCAGGGCCAGGAGTGAGAATCCAAAGGCATAGATCCTTCCTCCCAGACTGAGCCTTGCACTCTTGGATAAACATTTTGCTGTCGTCTCAGACTTCTCCTTGTAGGGTGTAACCGCACAGACAATGCCCTGCCCAGACCCCCTCCAATCCCTTTCGCAGCTGCTGCACAATTCCCTACTTCTGACGCCTGCACCTCCCAACAAGGACCGCCTTCAGGCGACTAGAGCTGCTTTGCCCGCACCTGTAGAGACTGGAAATGCCTGGGAGGTGACGTCCCCCAAGGCAGCCTTGAGCCAATGACTGCTAGGTGCCAGCGTCCCAGACTCCAGGAGGGAACCCACAGCCCCGCTCCCTGCAGGATGAAGCCACCTGCTGCGGGCCTACGCCTGAGCTCTTGCCCTGCCCCTCCAGACTCCCTGACCTGACCCCAGGGAGCCCGTCTTCAGCGCATCACCAGCACCTAAGTCTTCATCTCAAGGTCTGCCTCTGGAAAATCCAACCAAAGACCCAGAGCCAGCATCTGACCCTCCACAGCTGTGGGCTCCCCATCTGGCAGGGAGGCATAATTAGAAAGTCTCCCGAGCAAAGACTGAACTGTGTCTCCCCAGAATTCATATGTCCAAGTCCTAACCCCAGTGTGATTGTAGTTTGGAGATGCGGCCTATATGCAGGTAATTAAGGTTAAAGGAAGTCATAAGACTACAGCCTTGATCCAAGAGGATTAGTGACTTATAAGAGACACCAGACCCCCTCCTCTACCCTCCGTGCCCATGCTCCAAGGAAGGGCCATGTGAGGAGGACATAGCGAGACAGTAGCCTCCAAGCCAACAGGATAGGCCTCAGAAACTGAATCTGTGAGCATCTTGACCTTGGCCTTCCAGCCTCTAGAACTGTGAAAAGATAAATACCTGTTGTTGAAGCTGCCTAGCCTGTGCGTATTTGTTACAGCGGCCTGGCCTGACTAATACTGATTCCTTCACCTGCTCTCTGGCCAGGATCCCAGAAGAGCTTCTTCTGCCTCATTCAGATGACCCATCACCACAAAACAAAAGGACTGTGCCTTTGGGAACAACTCTGCCTCACTCTAGGGAAAATAAAACAAAACTGAAGCCACAGACCAGAAGCTGGCGGATTCTTTCTGTACAGAGCCAGAGAGTAAATATCTTAGGCTTAGAGGGCCATGCGGCCTCCGTCACAACGACTCAGCTCTGCTGTTGCCTTGCAAAAGCAGCCCCAGACGGTATGGAAATGATGGGCTTGGCTGTGGGCCCATTGAGCTTTCCTGAGAAAAACAGGCCACTGTGGGCAGTTGTGCACTGACCCCTCCACAGCTCTAGGAACTGGGAGCTTAGCAAACATCAGATCTAGACCCGGGTGTCAAGGACAAGGACCAGCTAGAGGGCGGAAGGGACTTGCCTGAAGTCCCCTGGGGAGCTAGTGGCAGTCAGACTAGAAGTGGATGGTCCACTTCTTGTTTCTGCCCAGCGGTTCAGAGGCGAATCTCACACGAGTAGAGCTGGATGCTGAAGGCTTCTCTGACTGCTGACAACAGAGGGTGCCATGCTGCCCCAGGAGAAGGAAAGCGGAGAAGTCAGCTGAGAGCCAGGCATGGAGACGACCGTCAGCCTGCCCCTCTGGGGTCTGCCTCCGAGGGGGCACAGCAAAGGGGCAACCCTAAGGCAGTGGATGATGCTAACCCATGAGTTCCGGGCCTCTGTTGCTCTTCAAGGGAAGACGAAAGGTCGATCCCTCCCACCACCGAGGTCAAGGTGAGGGGCCGAGGGAGGAGGCATCCCAGTGGCTCAGAGTGCAGAGACCGCTGAGGAGAGACCCCGGGTTCGCGCCTCCACGTCTGGACTGCTTACCTGCACAGGGGTGACCCAATCCCTGCTCTCACAGGCCTCTGCTTTAGGAACAAAGCCTATTTTGAGCCTTTTAATTTTTTTTTTTTGGCCTCCCCTCAAGGCTTGTGGGGTTTTAGTTCCCTGATGAGGGCTCAGGCCCTGGCCCCTGGCAGTGGAAACGTGGAGTCCTAACCACTGGGCCGCCAGGCGAGTCCCACACTGTGAGGCTATTCTGAGACACGCCAGCTCTCGCACTCTGACCTTGGCTTCAGCTTTCACAGAGGCTGCCTCCAGGGAAAATGTAGGCCCACTGGTCCCTGGAGAAGATATAGGGGACCTGGAGTCATCAGGACCTGTGGCCTCCCCTCTCCGTCTGTCCCCCTCTGTCTCAGTTCTGCTGCCACAGACTGCTGGGCTCAGATGGAGGCCTCTCAACATATGCAGGGAAGGGGGGTCTGGCTCACCACGGTGACCTTCTGAGAGCAGGGAGCCTCCCTCCAGCCCCAGAGGCTCCTTGTGCCCTGCGCCGTGCTTTGTCACTTAGTCGTGCCTGACTCTTTGCAACTCCATGGACTGTAGCCCGCCAGGCTCCTCTGTCCGTGGGGCTTCTCCAGGCAAGAATACTGGAGTGGGTTCCCATGCCCTCCTCCAGGGCATCTTCCCAACCCAGGGACCGAACCCAGGTCTCCCACGCTGTAGGCAGATTCTTTACCATCTGAGACACCAGAGGTTCCGTAAGGGCCCCTCAGAACCCTGGGCCTGCTCAACCCATACAGTCTCCCAGGTCAAAGTCTCAGGTTTTCAAGAAAGAAATGTTCAGGTTTGGAAAAAAGGCCATGGGGATTGTCGGGCCCTCGAGAGGATTAATTCTGTTTGGAATTCTGTGACCACCTCCAGACTGATCGAGGAAAAGGGACCCAAACATATCACCAAAACCTGAGAGGCAGATTTTTTTTTTAACTCTTGGTATCAACAAAATTTCCATCTTCAATCATCTCAAAGTAAATAAAACCTAAGCAGCAGGAGTTATTGGAGATACATAGGGGTAAAGAGAGAATGGGGCCGGGCAGGGGGGCGGTTAGAGCTTTGCATCACGTGAATTTTTTTTTTTTTTTTGGACGCAGAAACTTAATGAGAAACACACCACATTTCCAGAACCCTCTTTCTAGTCAGGGCTCCCGCTGAGATAAAAGGTCACAAGAAGAGAAGGCGGGAGCATGGGCGGGGGCTGGGGCTGGGAGCAGGCAGGCACTTTTACTGGAAAACAGGCCCAAATGTCATACAAGCTGCTATCAGCCTGAGAGTCTAGACTGATGATTTTCTTTGGATGCCAGATGTGAAGGGCTTTCACAAAGGAATCTCAAACGTCACCCATTTAAAAACAAATCGACCCAAGCTGCATTCACTGATGCAATTGGAGAACTTTCTATCCCAGACAGCAAGGAAAACACTGCCTGGTGGGGAAGAGGCCTGAACTCGGCTGCGTGTCCTGTTGCTGCCCCCTGCAGGCCATGAGCGGAAGGGCACCCGGGAAGCCGGCCAAGCCTGGGGACCCTAAGGCGGAGGCAGGCTTCTGCCAGCTGCTGGAGACTTTCTGACCACCTGGCCCAGGGTGGCTGGAGAATGGTCCTCTGTGAGGTGCCATATCGTGGCTGGAAGGACTCCACTGGGCCTGTGCCTCAGCATTATACACATCGTCTCATTCAATCCCTAACCCTGCAAGGTGGAGATGTTGCCCCTGTAAGTACAGATTCCAAGAAGTTGAGTGATTTGCCCAGTGGATGCAACTGGCTTATTCAGTATCAGCATTTGACACCGCTGCCCCTTCCCTGACCCTGTGTGCTGTGGCCATCACTGCCGGAATGCCCCTTCTCGGGAAAGATGGAATGATGTAACCGGACCTGTGTTATCCACACCAGACCAGACCAGCAAGGAGGAAACCCTGCCCGTGAGGCCCACAGGGCCAGGCTGGGAGTGGCCGGGACTCAGGGAGGCTATTTCTGCTGTAAGGCTTGGGGGGGGGCGGGGTCGGGGTTTGTCTCCTTAATCCCCTCCCCCCACTGCCAGGGCTCTGGGAGGCTTGGTAGAGCACGGAGCATCCTGGCCACCCTGGAATCTTTTGACAGTCCTGCGTTTCTCCTCCTCCCATGGCCGTCTTGGGCTGTGACCCCCTCACACACACACACACACACACACACACACAGGAACCGACTCTGTAAACATCACACCGAGATGACCCCTGACCAGAGACATCCCACTTGGCTGCGGCTACAGATCACAGTGCCGGACACTCCAGATCAGTGACCTTTAGAAGGGGCCAGGCGTGGCAAGGACCCCAGGAGCAATTCATGTTTAGTGGAGCGTGAAAGGACCTCTGCCCCACCGCCCCAGGCAGCCTAGCCGTGCCCCACGCCCTCCGGCCTGCCTGCTCCCCCAGGTCACAGGGACTGGACAGGATGCTCTGGACAGCGTTTGGTTTTCTGTCTGTGCTGTTGACTTAGTCTGGGGCGGGAGGAACCACACCTCGAGGCATGTGGGATCCTCGTTCCCGAATCAGGGATTGAACCCATGCCCTCTGCACTGAAAGCATGGAGCCATAACCACTAGGGCACCAGGCAAGCCCCTGGTGCTGTTGACTTCAGATGCTGTGTGGGCTTTCCTTCCTTTCCTGAATGTCCCTAAAGTGGCTCACTCACCTCTCAGGCTCCACCTCTCCACGGGGCTGCTTCTCTCAAAGGCAGGGCTGTTTGCTAAGCCCAGGGCTCCCCTGGGCTTCCTCTGTCTGGAACCCCTTCTAGCCTTCATCACCTACCTAACTCGAACTTGTCACCAAGCTTCAGCCTTCCCAAGACAGTTCTTCCCTGTCTCCTCCCCTGATCCCTCAGGCAGGGTGCCCGCTTCTCTGAGTTCCACCACACTGCCCACCCTTGCCTTCCTCAGCCGGCAACATCACCATGCAGTCACCTGACCGCTGGTTCATCTTCCTGCCTAGAGTCCATCTGGAAAGCCCTTAGAAAATATTTGGTTGATTCCCTAACCTCTTGGCACCTGGATGTCACTGCCCTTATGCTCGGGGGCCAACTTGCTGAACTGGAAACTGGGACTTGGGGCCTGACCATGGACTAAATGTTGGCCTTTGGAGTTGTCCTGGGAGGAGAAGAGGTTTTCTTCCCAGTCCACTCCCTCGCCAGGTTGCCCAGGTGACAGGGAGAGGGGCCAACTTTCCTGTACTACTTGGCCAGAGGTGCCCGTGGGGCCCCAGGGGGAACAGCCACTTGAGGAAGGGGTCCCTGAGCCAGGGTTCCAGGCCCACCCTGGGCCTGGCTGACCCTCTCAAGCCACCTCCTCCGAGAAGGAGGCTGAGTTACTAGAGTACGCGGCGGGGAGCTGGGGTAGAAATCTCCCACAGCGGTGCAGCTCCTTGTGTTAACTTCTGGAAGTGCCGTCTGGAGAATGTAGCTGAAAGAGGCCTTGTTCATAGTCCCTGGGTAAAATCTAAGGATTGTTGTATAATGTATCAGTCATTTACACCTTAATGAAAGCAAATGAATGTGATCCGGTCATTGAATCCCAGCACCCTTTCAGTCCTGTTGCCTACCGTCCCATCCTTCAACTCTGCTGCCATAAATTGATACGCTTACAAAACACATCCCCTCCCCCTCCCTGGGCTTCCCTGGTAGCTCAGACTGTAAAGAAATCTGCCTGCAATACAGGAGACCCCAGTTTGATCCCTGAGTTGGAAAGATGCCCTGGAAAAGGGAATGGCAACCCACCCCAGTATTCTTGCCCAGGAAATCCCACAGACAGAGGGGCCTGGCAGGCTAACAGTCCACGGAGTTGCAAAGAGTCAGACATGACTGAGCGACTAATACCTCTCATACCCCTCACTCTTTCTTAATGAATTTAAAATTCAGATGCTGACCAGGTACCTTATTAACACAGGCATCCCTCCATGAATTACAAAACAGCTGAAAAGGTACCTGGTCCAATGCCCAGCTGGTGCAAACCCTCTCTCATCTCCTAGATGAAGCCCTGTGACCTGGGGGGCTCCCAGACACCCTGGGGCCTTTCAGAGAAGAGAAAAGCAGGAGGTAACAGCTCCGAGGTGGTGAGGAGGCCGTCAGCCTCAGGAAGAATGACCTGTATCTTCCAATTCTCTGTTCTCAGCGTGACTCCAGTCAACAGGTTCTAAACAGGTCACTGAGAACATAGCTGGAAATGTCATTGTCCCTAAGGAAGCCAAGTGGTGCCTGGGGTGGGGAGATCCCTCCCCTCATCCACTCTCCCTGCAGCAGGACATACCCAGAGCAGGGCTCTCCATCCTGCCTTTCCAGACCTCCCACCACCCTCCTCTCTTCCACTCCACCCCAGGAGGGAGAAGCAGATGCGACTGAGGTACCACTGAGCCGAAAGGGGAGCCTTGAGGCTGCAGTTGTATAGACACAGAGGGGAAAGGACTTTGAAGCCTCCATCCGCTAATAAATGAAAATGTGGACAATAAGACACGTTGTCTCCCACTGAAGCAATATCTCTTTGATTGGAAGAGGCCATCTCAGATATTGGGGAGAGTGCTAAGTCTTGAAGCCATAGCCTGGGATCGAAGCCTCCTTCTGCTGCTAACTAGCTGGCTGGGAGTCTAGAAGTACTGTGTGGAGGTTTCTGAATGATGAAACATTCAGCATTGTGTCCGGCACATGACTGATGTTATCCCAGAGGAGTAAGAGGAGTAAATGGCATAACAGGAGACTTGGGACCATAGGTAGAGCCGCAGTAAGCACTTATGGCCAAAGTGCTCTTGGTTCTATTCTTTCACGTGATGCTCCAGGAGGCTCGAGCTGTAATCGTGCCCACATCACAGAGGAGAAAACAGGTTTCAAAGTGCCAAGAGCCTTGCTTGTCATCCACATGGATTGCCCGATGCTCGGCAAGCCAGGAACATCAGAAAAAGAGAGGAAGTCTGATAAGGCCATCCAGCATTTCACCATCAGGAAACCTAGAGACACTCCTTGGTGATCGCACCATGCTCATTTGGGGTCTTGCAGGCACAGGGCTGTCTTTACACTTGTGGGGGAGGGGAGGGGTTCCATGAGCTCTCCAGAGTCCAAACCCAGCTGTGTGCAGACAGGGCAAGGTTTCCTTGCTAGTCTCAAGGCATTCAGATCTCATGAGGCCGAATAGCAGATCCTGGAAGGCCCGCACATACATGTCATCATCTTTCACGTGTCCAGTTCTCCCCGCCCGCTTCACACTTTCACATTTCGGTCAGAGATCCCACTACATTCGTGTGCCCTCTGTGCCGGTGTAGCCACCGCCAAGTTGCCCGTTTGTGCCTGCAACTGGGCGCCACCTAGTGGCAGGTTTGGGCATGGCGCCGAGTGTGCATTTTCTTCCAGGGCCGCCTGCCTACCCTGAGTCATTGCGTGGGAAATGGACACTTTGGACTCAGCACACCTGTGGCTCTGGTACTCTGTGAACCTGTCCATATATCCTGCCCTGTGCCAATTCCTCAGCTTTAACCATGCTGGGAAGCCTGAAGGCACTAACTGCCTAATTCTAAACCCAGCCCAAGACTGCCCAGAGCATCTTTCTTCTTGCTCATAAAGCCCACAGGACTCTGACTTCCTGAAGGCTTGGCTGGAGCTGAACCGGCAGTCACCTGGTGTGGCAGAGAGTATAAAAGTAAGCATCCAAATACCTGAATTCTAATTTCACCGTCTCCACCTAGGTGGACTCGGTAAGTCACCCACATTCTCCAAATCCGCCTGCCCCCCTGTGTAACCAGGATGAGACCCAGCCTCAACAACACATCACGTCTGTCATGGTGAATGTGCTGCTCAGATAAACACGTGATATTTCTCTGCAAGAATCCAACAAACAAGCCAAGCAAATTTCTACATGTTTTGAAGAAATAGGTGGCAATCCTTATGCCTGTTTTTCCTTGCCTTTGTAGATGCTGGGTTCTCAGCCTGGCATCTCTTTGCCTCATTCCTCCTGGCTAACCCCTCCCTCATACACCCACCACCTCCTCCAGGAAGGCCCTCCTCCTCACTCCCCTGGGCTGGACTAGGTACTCCATCTCTGGCTCACACAGCGCGCTGCTCCGGCTCCTGCGTGCTTCGTTGGCATCCTCCGTTTCTTTTCATGTGACAAAACTGTGTGCGCTTTCAGAGAGGGGACTCTTCTTTATTCTTGTGTCCCTGCTGCTCAGCACAGAGTCCAGAATGCAGTGCGTTCTCAATCCCTCTTTGTGTTGAACGGCTGAAAAAATGGAATGGAATAAATAAATGGGTCGTGAGGATGTTCTCTGTAATCTTCCAGAAGTCTTTCTATTCTGGATCTGAAATCCACCTGCATTTTGTGTATACATGAGGCAGGGGTAAAGCTAGACTCTCTACCCATGTAGCTATGCAGTTGACCCAAGACTTTCATTAAAAAGACCATTTGGGGGGACTTCCCTGGTGGTCCAGTGGCTAAGACTCCACGCTCCCAATGCAGGGGGCCTGGGGTTCAATCCCTGGTCAGGGAACTATATCCCATATGCTGCAACTAAGACCCGGTGCAGTCAAATAAACAAATAAAAAACAAAAAAAAATAGGCCATTTTGTTCCGACTATATAGCAGGGTCACCTTTGTCATAAATCAGGGGACTATGAGTGGGTCAGACTCTATTCTGTCCCATTGGTTAGTTATTCATTCAGCTTCCTGAAGCTAAGATACCATTTCAGACATTTTCAATGCAAACAAATAACAAAGTTTAAGCCAATAAATGTTTTCAGCAGTGCCAAGCCCACTTGGGAGCCCAAGGGGTGGACAGAGCCAGAGGAAGTGGCCAGGCTATGAGCTGAGGGAAGGGTGCAGCCATCTCTAAGAGCCTGTGCACTCTGTGGAGCCAAACAAGGGGTGGACTGTCCCTTGACAAGAGCAGAAGCAGAAGGGCAAGCCAGGGCCCCAGACTGGAGGAACCAGGCATCGCCTGAGGTCCATGACAGGAGCCAAGGAAACATGCACACACTGCCCAGGGCTGAGTCCACGGGTGCCTGCTGCTCTGGCATCTGGCTCTCAGCCCTGCAGGCAGCTCTTAGGGAGACTCCCCTATGGAGCAACGACTCCCCTACAACTCAATGGACATGAGTCTGAGCAAACTCTGAGAGACAGCGAATGACAGGGAGGCCTGGCATGCTGCAGTCCATGGGGTCACAAAGAGCCAGACGCGACTGAGTGGCTGAACAGCCACCACCACCTACAGGGTAGCCCAGTGCATCGAGAGAGTTCTGACAGCTGGGGCTGGGAAGGCTGCAGAGAATCGGGGCGGGAAGCATGTTGAGAAAGGCCTCAGTTCCTCTTTGTCTCCACTTGGGAATCTCAAAGGAGTGACGAGGCTCTGGGCAGGGGCGGGTGGGGGATTGCATGCTGCGGAAGGGACGTGTCCAGTGACAGGGCCCGTGGCTTTCCTTAAGGGACAGCCGCTGCTCCACCAAGTGCTGCCACAGGGAATAGCACCAGAGTCGCCAGCTCTTCCAGTTTTCCAAAAAAGGCTGCAAATTCAAACCTGTATGTCAGACTTTTAAGTACTGGCAGCTAACTGTGTTTAATTGTAAACCTTGTGAGCTACATAAAACACCCCTGCAAGCTGTAGTTGACTGTATTTGATTGGTATCTGATTGGTTTCTTTGAAATCAATATAGGAAGTCGTAAATCGTCTTATCCTTGAATCCTGGGTATTGTTCAGCTATCAAGAGGAGAGTGTGGAGGCAGTGTCCCTGAACACTGAGAAAATTTACTGTGAAAATTAGAAAAAATAAATAAACGTGGCCCCCCTGCTGGGTTACTTTTCCAAGTATAATTGCATTTTAATAATCTGGGGCTAATTCTGAAGGTATTAATTGTTTGATTCTCACATTGGGTTTGTGTTGATTATTTTGGAAAATGTGTTGAAGCATATTTTATTTTCCAATTTTGTACCACTTTAATGAAAATTCATTTCCAACAGAGCTTTCTAAATTGGAAAGGGAGAAATATACATATCTATATATAAATAAACAGGTATGCTAAAGAGATAAATTCCTTTTTAGAGTTGGAATCACATTGCTTTAAGGTTTGTTTATTTATTTATTTATGGCTGCGTTGGCTCGGTAGTTGCAGTGCCCAGGTTTAGCTGCCCCACAGCATGTGAGATACTAGTTCCCCAATCAGAGCTTGAAGCCTGCATCCCCTGCATTGGAAGGTGGATTCTTTATCACCGGACAACCATGGAAGTCCCTAAATAAATTCTTTGTACACGAGGTAGCTGGCCCATACTGATGAAATACAAATAAGGGAATATTCCAGCCTCAGAACCGAAAACTATGGAAAGAGTAAGTCAATGAAACAATACTATGTTAAGTATCATTTGGGACAGCTATGTTATAAGAGATAAAGCATTAGAACCATAAGATCTGGGTTAAGTCCAGACTCTGTCCTTCTGGATAAATTAACTTCTGGATTATAAGATCATATATTCTTGCCCTGTGGGCCAATAAAAAGAGCAGAAGTGAGTCCATTTACATGTAAGTAAAGCTTCAAGAGCTTGTGCAGTATTTATTGTGCTCTTTTTCCCTTCTGATATAGTGATCAGCAACATGCCAGGTGGCGAACACTGTCACCAGAGTACTGTCATGAAAACAGTGATGCGCAACAGTCTCATAGCAATCCACCATGGACCTGAATATGAGCGAAGAAATTAACCTTTACTGTCTTAAGCCACTGAAGGAGGGTGGGCTGCTTGTTCCTGCAGAACAGCCTGTTGTTGTTGACTCACTAAGTCCTGTCCGGCTCTTTGCGACCCCAGGGACTGTAGCCTGCCAGGCTCCTCTATGGGATTTCCCAGGCAAGAATACTGGAGTGGGCTGCCATTTCCTCCTCCAGGGGATCTTCCCAACCCAGGGATCGAACCTGCACTCGATCTCTAAAGGAGCTCCATGAATGTACACCTTTAAAGGAGTCCTTTAAAGGTGTACATTCCTTTCTTTAGAAGAAATTTAAAAATACCTAGCTGAGAGCATAGTGCTGCATGTTACCTCACCCCGCAAGGAGTAGGTAGGCTGAATTACTCATTCTTCTACATACGCCACATACCACATCCATGCCCTCTATTCCCCATTAGATATTTTACATATAATCATATGTTGATATTTTCATGATATTATATTTCCTGAAGACAGGAATCCTGTCTTTTCAACTATATATCTCAAATAACAACAACAGAAAATCAAGCCATTTCAAGTTGGTATGGGCTTTTGCATCCAAAGCAAAATACATCATCCAGGGTACCATAAGAAAGACATCCTAAGCTCATCTTCCTGCTACAGAAAGAGACGGCATTTGGCGGGGACTGGAAAGAGTCCAATCGCTGAACGGTCCAACCACAGTGCAGAACTGCAGAACCGCAGCCCAGCTGGAAGGGCCAGATGCGAAGGGAAGACCAAAATGAAAGCTATCAACAGGATAAAAGAACACACAGGCAGGAAAACAGCAGGAGGGCTGCAGAGAGAGAGCTAGGCGCAGGGAAATAGACCAAAAACATGAAATGTGCTGTCACTGATTTGCATGTTGGACTGGACCAATGCACACCGTTTTTGGCATAGAAAATTAAAATGGGAGAGCATGGTTTTTAATGAACAAGAAAAGAGAGTATGCAGGCAGATTCACGATAACCTGGGAACGGGACCAATCTCTCCTAGCCAAAATCAAATCCCTGCAAGAAGAGGGGTTGGCATGTGAATACAGACTCATTCTAAACAAAGAGAAGAAAAGGTATTTGGGGTTGAGAGATGCTGTGTGTCTGAAGGTAGGCTTGTTGAATCTTTAAGCATAATAAACACATGGGGAGAATAAATGTTTCTTAAGGTATATGGTTCAGAGGCTAGGAACCCAAGACTAAAAGGTAGAATGAGCAGAAAACAGGGCATTTGGCCATCCCAGGTCACTGACGTTGTCACTCATTTATTCCACATACATTTAGCAAGCCCAGAGCCTGCAGTGTTCATGACCCAAACTGGACCACAGGATGACATCACCCCCTCATTCCTTGTGCCTTTTTCTTCCCCAGACCTCACTAAAGGCTCATGAATGCTTTCCTTCCACTCTGCACCCCTCTGCCCTGAGCAAGCCCCACCCCCAACTCCCTGTGTTCCTGATCCAGCCTGAATCACAGTCCTCAACATTCCCCACCCCCTCAGACAGAGGTTCAGAAGTATGTCAGAGCATCTGTGCTGATTTCTTTTAGATGTGACAATATAGGGTTTGTAAAACTACCTATCTTTTAAAGTTACCTACCGAGGTATTTATGAATGGAATGATATATTTGGAATTTGCTTTAACATAATGTTGGAGAATATTACACAGCAATTTTTAAAAACAAACAAACAAATGGATGAGTCTCACAGACAATGTTAAGAAACTAGACCCCAAAAGAGTACATACAGGGCACTTCCCGGCTGGCCCTGTGGTGAGGACTCTGCCCTTCCACTGCAGAGGATTGGGGTTCAATCCCTGGTTGGTGAACTAATATCCCACATGCCTTGTGGTACGGCCAAAACAAGAAAATCCCCAAACAGTACGGTTCTCTCTACATGAAGATTAAAAACAGGCAAAACCAACCATTTGAGAAACTAGTTAAAATAGTGGTTAGAATGCCTTGCCGGGAGAGATGTGATGGAAATTAGAATATACCCGCTTCTGGGTGGTAGGTGTTGACTGTGAGGGGACAGGAGGGAACGTTCAGAGATGACTGAGATGTTCTACATCTTGTCTTGCTGAGGACACACACGGGTATACACATAATTGCCAAAACTCATCAAATGCTCCAGATAAGCACATTTTAGTGTATACTAATCATATTTCAATAAAAGTAGATCTTAGTTTCTTTTCATCGTAACAGTTCTTTTTTAGCCTAACGAACTCTGGCTATCAGTTTTCTTCATGACTAATGCTATGAATATTCTCTTTGTATATGAATCTCCGTGTAAGCCCATAAGGCATTAGTTTTCCTTGCCAGTGAAGAAGTGAATGAAAATAACTGTACTGTTATATAGCTATGAGAATAATTCCATCCTGGGGTCATGGATACTTAGGAAAATCCAGCATCAGTTTATCACTAACAAATGACCCAACTAGGGATCTTCATTCTGAATTATCATTTTTTTTCTTAGGAGGTACGTCAAGGATCCATGACCAATGAATATAAAATGAAAGTTCTCATTGGAGAGGCCAAAAGGCACCATATCAATGAAGTGAATATGGTGAAGCCAGAAAAGCCCAAACCCGGAAGTCCAGTGAAGGCAGGGGACCTCTCTGCCCTTCAAGTCAAGTATTGGAGGGTGTCAGGGTGCAAGTGACCTGCACACACCCCTCACAGGTCTAAAGGTTCTTCATGAAGAGGTGAAGCTTCTCCTCAGGAAAGAACTTGAGCCTTGGAAGCTAAGTACATTTTGAAAATAAATAGCAACTCAGCAGAAAGACAGAGGGTCTTCCCAGTCCTAAGAATACTGTGAGATCACCTAGAGGGTCATTTAGCCAAGGTTCGCCTGGCTCTGAGTAGCAGGACAATTGTGACCTGAAGACTTAGGAGCTCCGGTCTCAACCTGAATTTATTCTTTCTTCCCCTGGGGTTGTTTATAGCTCTGTTTAAAAATACTTGGCAGCTTTCACCTGATTGGCATTTTTGTCAGTCTACTGAATTAACAGTCTGAAGTCTGCTGGCATTCTGTAGCCATTCCACCTGCCAAGGAGAATTCAATAGAATTATAAAACTTGATTCATGTTCTGTCTTTTGTTCCATAGATTATTTACATAGAGAGATTAAAAATCAGGGAGATGATACAGACAAGAAAGGAAAAGGATATTTATATAAACCCTGAACATCTCCTGCAAAAGTACTTACTAACTACAAAAGGAAAAACAGGAATTTAATGGTGGAAAAAGCTGATGGACACCACCTTCACCAAATGATCAACGTTCACAGCATCCACAGTGAAGTCAACCCACAATTACACTGAGAAGGACGTAATATCACTTCTAGGATATTCTTGGCCAAAATGTATAATCTGAATCTAATAATGAGGAAACATTATAGAAACCATATCTACATAAGATAAAGGTCACAAAAGATAAAGAAAGGCTGAGGAACTGTTCCAAATTACAGGACCACAGAGAGACATGAAAACTAAACACAATGTGTCATCCTGGCTTAGAATAAAAATAGCTATGAACAACATTAATGGGATAACTGGCAATATTGGGGTGCAGAGTACAAATTAGAAAATAGTACTGGATCAATGTTAAATTTCCTGAATCTGACAACTATGTTGACACTACAGAAGAAAATATATTTGCTCTTGGATATACCTATGGAAGTGTTTAAGAGTGAAGGGACATGAGGCATGCAACTACTCTCAAATGATTCAGAAAAAAAAAAAAAATATATATATACACACACACGTATATACATTTATGTATGTGTGTGCATAGGGTATATATGGAGAGAGAGAGGATGATAAATGAAATATGCAAACTGTTAACACATAGCTGGTGAATCTTTTTTCAAATGGGAGAAAAATGAGGGTGGAGATCTGAACCGGGCTCATCCCTTCTCTGCATCATTCTCATACCAGAAAAGTCAGAAGTCTCAGTTGATCCCAATATAACCAGATTGAACTGGTTTTTGGGTCTATGTACACCCAGCTAGAGGACCGAAAATGACTCAGGATTTCATTTTATT
The DNA here is from genome assembly GCA_006410935.1 of Redunca redunca. Taxonomy (NCBI): domain Eukaryota; kingdom Metazoa; phylum Chordata; class Mammalia; order Artiodactyla; family Bovidae; genus Redunca; species Redunca redunca. The sequence continues at coordinate 277,292 of SJYQ01058464.1, forward strand.
CCCTTCGTTTCCATGGCTAACATTGTGTTTTCTCACACCACTTTCTCTAAGAAATATCACCAGTTTTTCATAGAAATATCACTTGCTTAAAATCTAGGCACAAATAAAATAAAGTAGTAAATAGTCCTAATTTTGCCCCCTTCCTCATCAATAAGGAAAGACTAACCATGCCACTTCTGATGCTGTTCATTTGTCTTTTGCTAATAACAAGCATTTATCTATGTGAAAGTAAAAGTGTTAGCTGCTCTGTCAGGTCCACCTCTTTGTGACCCTATGGACTGTAGCCTGCCAGGCCCCTCTGTTCATGGAATTCCAGGTAAAAATACTGGAGTGGGTTGCCATTCCCTTCTCCAGGGGATCTTCCCAACCCAGGGACTGAACCCGGGTCTCCTGCATCGCAGGCATATTCTTTACCATCTGAGCCACCAGGGAAGCCCATCTGAAATGTACATTTGCTTAATGTTTTAAGAAAATCTTTTCTGCATGTCCTTAAAGTAATCCTTCCATTGTGGGAACAGCTTGTTCATTTATAAACAAACTGGGATCCATAAATATTATTTGTCTGTATTTTAGTGTGTAGTGAGGGCTGTTTTACAATTTATAGTTCATGAATCCCTATATATTTACTGCTTAGTCTTCTTGTGACATTAAGTTATAGCATGAATTATGATGAAGGCAATAACTACTTACACAAAGATGCTTTTGTAATTTATTTCTTCAAAAAGCATTTATTGAAAGCCTTCAATGTGTCAGGCACTCTTGTCAGTTATTTGGAATGAGAGAGCTGTATGCATTAGACATGTCAGTCAACCATAGATTATTTACTCTTTTTTTATACTAAAAAAAAACAAACAAACCAAAAAACCACCACAATGGCTACAAGTTCAAATGTGAACCAACAATTGATGACTGTTGATCACCATCTTTCAGCACCAAGATTACAGAGATCTACCTTATCATTCAGGTTGGGTTTCTGCATGAAGAGAGAGTTGGAAAGCCAGAAAAAGGTCCAACAGCCCCACAGCCATGAACTAGACTAAATGTATCAACCTCAGGCTTGGACAATTCATGCTCAAACTAACTCGAGACACCCAACTCCCAGCTTGCAGTTTCTAAATACTATTCCCCAAACCAGGGCTCCTTGGAGAAATGGTTTATTTCAGGGCTGGGGATGGGAATTATCAGCCAGAAAACACAAAAATGATCAAGGACTAATTGGAGATGATTTAAGAATAATAAGAGGAAGAAATGTGATTATAGAAAAGCATGAGTCCACAGCAATATTTAGAGTAAAAAGGGATAAAAAGATTATCATTGTTATTATTTTTTAGCTGTGCTACACACTTGCAGGATCTTAGTTCTCTAACAGGGATTGAACCCAGGCCAAGGCTGTGAAAGCACAACATCCTAACCACTGGATCACCAGAGAATTCCCTAAAAAGATCGTCTTTACACTGGCTAAACTACGTAGAAGAAATAACAGAACTGGAAAAATACCCTCCTGCAATCTCCAGTGAACTATTAGGGAAAAAAAATCATTAATGGATTCTAAAACAATTAGACAAAAGGTTGTTGGAGAATAAAAAATTAGCATAATGTTCAAGTATCATGACATTAAATTACATAGTGATTTCAAAAAGGTACCTTTACAATGGAAAGATCTAGTGATTACTGCTTTAATCAAGTGATCAAACTTAGCATTGTTAATAGGAAGGTGCATGTGTGCGTGCTAAGTCACTTCAGTCATGTCTGACTCTTTGCGACCGTATGGAGTGTAGCCCACCAGGCTCCTCTTCCCATGGAATTCTTCAGGCAAGAATACTGGAGTGGGTTGCCATGCCCTCCTCCAGGGGACCTTCCCAACCCAGAGACTGAACCTGCATCTCCTACACTGCAGGCGGATTCCTTACCACGGAGCCACGGGGGAAGCCCTAATAGGAAGGTATCTTAGCATTAAAGCCTCCTGAAATACTGCATCGCCGTTACATGTGTTTGTCAGAATCTACTCAAATCTCTTGACAAACTTTAAGGATACAGAGAAGAGAGGAACAAGTCACTACCCAGAGGAAGTAACCATACATATCAAGACTGGGGGACATTTTACAAGAAAACATTTTTTAAATTAACTACCGTTTTATTAGCACAAAACAAACAATCACATCAGCCCCAGAGTCCAGAATAAATTAAGACACAGGGCCCTAGCCCCACACAGCACAAACTTCCTGACCAAACTCCCAGGGAGGCAGAGGGTCGGAGGATGCTGGAGAGGCTTGTCCTTTGAGATGAGAGAAATGGAGCAAGGTGTGAGTCCAAGAAGGGCCCCTGTGAATGTTAGGACACTGGATCCTGGCTGGTGGCATCTTCTGGCCATCCTGCCAGAGGCTCATTTCCACAAATAGGGCCTTTGATGGCCCAGGAGATAAAGCTCACATTAGACTCTGGGACTGGTGACAGGAATCCCGGCAGGACGAAGCTGGAGACACTTGGAGCAGGGCCACCTGCAGCCCCACAGGATCAGTACTCCTACAGCACTCTTACTTGTGACCTCATAAGGAGGAGAGAGGAAACCTCCAGGGACATGCTTAAAGCAGACACTGGTCCTCTCCTGTTCCCCAGCCCCAGCAGCAGGAGCAGACAGGAGGCCAGAACCCCTGGGGGCTCCCCCTGCATTGAAGGGTATTGAGATTTGTCTCAGGAAAAGCAGAGACATCATATGAAACATCAATTGAAACAATCATATTCAATTCGGGTTTGCTGGTGTTCCCTGGAGATCTCTGCCAGCTTGTTTCTCAATGTCTCTGTAACAGACCTGGGTTTAGGGGTAGGTACAGAGTCAAACAGAATGAACATGCAATCTTTAAGGGAGGCTATTTGTTGTAAAGAACATGGTAAATCGGTCAAGGACAAGGCAGAAGACATTCCACAAAGGTTCATCTGATGACTTACCAGAGCTTATTGCAGCACCTATCATATGGGGGATGTGGCCGTGTGACTAAGAAAGTGGCTTGTGATTTGGGTTTTTGTTTTGTTTTTTGATTCTACTATTGTCAATCATCAAAGAGTGATGACAATTTTTTTCCTCTCCCAGGAGAGTAGCCAGATATCTCAGAAAGTAAAATCTGGATTTCCCTCTCCCTATAGGGGCAGTTAATAAGGTTTTGTGTTTCTAAAAAAAAAAAAAGAAACTGTAAATCAGAGTCTAGTGTGAAAACAATATCTAAAAATAGGCATTTGCTACATTCTCATAATGAAGATGCACCAATGAACATATTTAATACCAAGCTATGGACCTCCAGTTGTCTATTTCCCAGCAACGGCCTTGCCAGTCAGATCCATCCATGGGATCTTGCTGAGTGTCAGGCCTTAACTCTCAAGAAATTAGAAGATTACTAGATATAACTGGGCTTCCAAGGTGGCTCAGTGGTAAAGAATCCACCTACAAGGCAGGACACTTGGGAGACTCCAGGGTCGGGAAGATCCCCTGGAGGAGGAAATGGCAACCCACTTCAGTATTCTTGCCTGGGGAATCCCATGGCCAGAGGAGCCTGGTGGGCTACAGTCCACGGGGTTGCCAAGAGTCAGACACGACTAAGCACAGCAGAGCACAGGACATAATTATCATTATAAAGATCTCTTTGAAGCCAAAAAATTTAAAAAATAAAACCAAATTTCTTGAGGACATTAACTAGACTGGGAAGAAGATGCAATGCAGGCTTTGTGTTTTTCTGGTTGGGAGGGGAACCTAGAAGGAAGACAGTTGTGCTCCCAGGATTGGAAAGAGAAATGGGAGGGATGCGGACGCGAATCGGGGGTATTCAGAGGGTCTGAGGTGGCAGGACTGCAGGTGAGTTTGTCCACTGATTCCTGGAAGGAATGAGCTGTAGGTCCTGAAGTGTGGCAATTTCTGTGGAGGGCATTGGGAATCTGCGTTTATGGAGTCCTCTGGATCATTCTTAAGCATGTTCAAGCTTGAGGACTAGTCTCTTGAAGGATCCCATTGGGGGTTTAAAAAATTGTGTATGAATATATGTACATACACACACACACACACGTACATGTATATATAAATCATACACATTCATAAACATATGCAAGAAGGCCAGAATAACATAAACCCCATTCACAGTAACATATAGATGAAAGATTCATTTGCTATGTGTCTTTCATTAAGATTGTAAAATGTACTCCTTGAAACCCCTGAGAAGGTCGCCCTAGTGTGTCATCAGCTAGAACTATAGCACGCTGCCATGCCCTGGCTGGTAAAAAGAGGGGGATAGGCCCAGCATGATCAACTTGGACCAAGCAGGGTTTACCCCTTGGAGGTGCCCCTGCTACACATGGACAGTGGAAGGAGGGAATGCTGAAAACTGAGTAGAAGGAAGAAAAAGATTGGCTGTTCTGTAGGCAATCAATAGTAGCTGCCACATGTTTATATTGCTCTTCACAGAGTTATTAATTTTAGATAGAATCCATTTTCTGATTGTGATCATTAAGGATGTAATTTTTTACATCTCAACTCCAGTGTTCTTGCCTGGAGAATCCCAGGGACAGGGGAGCCTGGTGGGCTGCTGTCTATGGAGTCGCACAGAGTCGGACATGACTGAAGCGACTTAGCAGCAGCAGCAGCAGCATACTCCATCATTCTCCCAATATATCACAAATGTCGGTTGTAAAATATGTAGTGCTTGCTCATCATGGTTGTAAATAGTTACTTTATAAGCCAAGGTATGTTTTATGATTACATGTTTCTTATTCAACTTTTTTATTTTCCTGTACCTTATAGTTGCCTAGATTTTTCTTTTGTAATTTGCTTTGTTTTGTACTGCCCCTTTTCAAATTCTCCCACAGATCTGTGAAACAGTATTTTTTCTGAACAGTCAAACTCTTCAGGTAATCTATCAGTTTCATTTTTGTTTTTTCAGATCTCTGTCCTTCTATTTCAATCTGGACTGGTTACTGTGGCCATCTTGAAGCTTCCTTTCGTCTTCTCCTGTGCTGGATTTCCAATTTCCCAGATCTTCTGTATTTTTTTCTACATAACATCCTCCCTTTTCTGAAGCACACATATTCTTGTAACATGGTGATTAAATTACTTAGTCCTTAAGTGTCTTAAAATGCATTTTATGCTACTTTTAAATTTCAAACCTGTAGAATAGTTCTAAGACTAATTCCATGAAAGTGAAAGTGAAGTCTCTCAGTCGTGTCTGACTCTTTTCGACCTGTGGACTGTAGCCCACCAAGCTCCTCCATCCATGGGATTCCCCAGGCAAGAATACTGGAGAGGGTTGCCATTTCCTTCTCCAGGGGATCTTCCTGACCCAGGGATAGAACCCAGGTCTCCCACATTGCAGGCAGACACTTTAACCTCTGCACCACCAGGGAAGCCTCAATTCCATGAAGGTCATGTTATCTCTTACCCACATTCCCCTATTACTAAAATTTTGCTCCATTTTCTTTAGTATTTCCTTTTTCTTTCTCTCCTTCTCTTTTTCTCTCATGGATGGATGGAGGGATAGATGGAAGGAGACAGATGATCATTTTTTTCTGAAATGTTCAAGAGTAATTTGCATACATTATGGCCCTTTGTCCATAAATACTTCAATGTGTACATTTCCTTAGAATATTCTCTTATGTAATGACAATACTATTAACTTTAGTAAATTTAACACCAATTTTAAACTAATTTTATCCAATTTTTACCTAATTTATTGTCTATATTTTAATGTTGTGTGTCAGCCCAATAATGTCCTTTACAGCAGTTTACTTTTCCTTCAATAGACCATCCATGCAGGTACTGCATTTAGCATCATATCTCTACAGTCACACTTAATCTGGAATACCTTCTCAGTCTTTGTCTTTCATGACAATTACATTTTTGAAAGAACACGGAATCACCTTTTTGACTAGAAATACACCACACTGGGTTTGCCTGGTGATTCCCCGTGATTAGATTCGGGATGATCATCTCTTACTAGGGTACTCACAAGTGATGTGCTTTTCTCAGGCCATCACGTATGAAGGACACAGTCTCCAAATGCCCCTCATTGCTGGTGTTAAGTTTGATAACCCAGTCAAGATGTTGTGCAATTTGTAGTTTGTGATTACTCTTGCTACTAATAAGCTTTCCACGGGTAGACACTGAAGGTTATACAAATACTCTAATTCTCATTAAATTTCCCCCTACACTGAGCATCCATTGATAACTCTTATCTGAACAAATCTTTATTATAATGGTCACAAAGTGATGATTTTTCTAGTTCCAGCACTCTCAGTACATTTACAGTTAGCACTTGGTATTCTACTTGCATTAATGTAGAATCAACTTGCATTAATTCTACTTGATGGATAGTTTGGCTATTCAGATAGTAAAGAATCCACCTAAAATGCAGGAGACCTGAGCTTGATCCCTGGGTTGGGAAAATTCCTTAGAGGAGAGCATGGCAACCCACTCCAGTACTCTTGCCTGGAAAATCCCATGGACAGAGGAGCCTGGTGAGCTACAGTCCATGGGGTCGCAAAGTGTCAGACACTACTGAGTGACTAACACTTTGCCTAGGAATTAAATTCAAGTTTGCAAATAATTTTCTTCGGAACTTTTCAGGTGCCGCCCACTCTCTTGGAGCACCCCATGATGCTGCTGCCCACTCCCACACACCCGAAGAAGCGCTTAGGTCCTTTTATCCTTGGTGTTCTGACAGTGCATAATGATGTGCCTGGAATTAAAATATTGTCCTTTTTTCCTGGAGGCCTAACCCCCACAGTATTTCATCGTCCTACTCAATTCAAACGGGCTGTTGCCTAGGACAGGTGTACAACTCTCTTCCCATCCCTTCACGACTCTGTGAATACTGGATCCTTTGTTTCCTGAGCTCTAAATATTTCTCTTTGGTTTACTCCCTTACTTTCCTGAATCCTCTAGTAATATACCTCAAGCACAATGGTAATGAGGGAACTTATTGCTGAGTAATAGGGGAGAGACTAATAACCCACAGAGACAAGCAGAGAACCTGCGTAAGGCTGCACACGGCATGACTGCCTCCAGCGTCCCTTGACAGCGGCACCAATGCTGACTTTTTCAACGTGAAAAGCAGTGCCATTTATTATTTATAGAGTAGCTCTGGGAAAATAATAAGAGTGAAACAGAAGAACAAAAGGTGTAATAGAGGCGGGTCCCCCTAGCCCATTGGCATTGCAGTGAGCCCTCCCCCTTCCCTGTGTAACAGAAGCTCAAATTCTGACTGAAGGAAGAGGGTTCTTTGCAACGAGACACTAATCTACCATCTTCCTGGCCTGCTGCCTTTCTAGTTAAAGTCATTATTCCTTGCCCCAACAACTCATCTTTCAATTTATTGGCCTGTCCTACAGGGAGCAGGATAAGCTTGAGCTGGGTATCAAAGGGGCCCTGAGTTTAACAGAAATATTCCATTTCTTTTATTTAAAGAAAACTGTAGAAATGAACTAAAAAAAAAAAAAAACCATAACTGTATCAAACATGTATGTACTAGATATTCATCAAAGTATTTAAGGAGATTCAAAATGGAAATATCCTAAATGTTGAATAATAAGAGATCGATTCCAGGAAGAAGAGAAATCCATGCAGTGCAACTTTATGTAGCTACTAAACATGGTATTACGGGTGGTTTGCCGACTAGGACAGGCACATGGTATTCTGCTCACTAGACAAAGTTTATGACAGAGCGTGTGCAACTATAATTCATGGATGCTCCACACTCACTTTGTGTGTTGGTGTGGCCACCAAAATGTTAAAAGTGGTGAAATTCAGGCCTAGGTTCTTCCAGGCAAGATTTTTGCTCCAAAGCATGTATTTCTAATTAGAAAAAAAGAAACTTGAGAAATTTAAAAGCCACTTTATGTGTTCAAGAGACTGAAAGTGGAAATAATATAGATACCGCTTCTTAATTACTTACACAATAATTAGGCATCTTGTTTACAGAAATGAGAGTGCTGAGAAGGTACAAGAAAATTGCCCTGTTCCTAGCACAACAGCGCAATAAAAAGATCCTCCTTCTCAGGAATAGATAGAATTTGGCTAGACATTTTTGCTGCCTATACATTTGAGACTCGTAATTTGCACTTTTATTGATACAATCTAATGAACGTCACTCCTTCCATAGTTAACCAATTTGCTAGTAGTCACTGAAGAAAAAATTACAACTAAGCTATTAAGACTGCATGCAAAACCAGGGCAAGAAAAAAATTCATCTATCCCACATAAGTAATTATTTGATACGCTGAAAATGCCTGCTATAATGGAGACTGTTTTTCTTAGAAAGTAAAAATTAGAGCTGAAAGTGGGCTTTGAAATACTTCAGTTCTACCAAGGAAAGCAGAACTGAAAGAGACACATGTGCCCCAATGTTCGCTGCAGCAGTGTTTACAATAGCTAGGACATGGAAGCAACCTAGTCGTCCATCAGCAGATGAGTGCATAAGGAAGCTGTGGTACATGTACACAATGGAATATTACTCAGCTATACTAAGGAATGCATCTGAGTCAGTTCTAATGAGGTGGATGAAACTGGAGCCTATTATACAGAGTGAAGTAAGTCAGAAAGAGAAACACCAATACAGTATATTAATGCATATACATGGAATTTAGAAAGACGGTAATGACGACCCTGTATGCAAGAGAGCAAAAGAGACACAGATGCAAAGAACAGACTCTGTGGGAGAAGGCAGGGGCGGGATGACTTGAGAGAATAGCACTGAAACATGTATATTAACATATGTAAAACAGATGGCAAGTGCAAGTTTGATGCATGAAGCAGGACACTCAAAGCCAGTGCTCTGGGACAACCCTGAGGGAGGGGGTGAGGAGGAAGGTGGGAGGGGGTTCACGATGGGGGGACACATGTGCACCTGTGGCTGATTCATGGCGATGTATGGCAAAAACCACCACAGTACTGTAAAGTAATTATCCTCCAATGTAAAGAAATTAATTTAAAAAAATAAAGAGCTCAAATCTAAAAAAAAAAAGAAATATTTCAGTTCTGCCTCTAGTCGTTGTGTCCTTAAGCAAGGTCACTTGCCACTTCTGGAGATTCTTTTTATACAAACCTGATATAGAGAAATCTAGCTATCAGTGCATTGTGCTTAAATAGTACAAGGTAAATAGCACCAGGAAAGTAGGTATGTTTATCATTATTAAAATTCAAGGGGAATCCCCTAATGGTCCAGGGGTTAGGAATCCCAACTCCCACTGCAAGGGGCCCAGGACCAAGCCCTGGTTGGGGAACTAAGATCCCACAAGCCAAGTGTTACAGCCAAAAAAATTAAAAGGTGCTCTTGAGAAGGTGTTTTTCAAAACAAACAAACACTTGGGCCCCCTGCAGTGGAAAAGAAAAACTTAAAGTTGTCCTTGAAGAAAGTAGGGAAAACCACTAAACCATTCAGGTATGACCTAAATCAAATCGCTTATGATCAAACAATGAAAGTGACAAATAGATTTAAGGGATTCAATCTGATAGATAGAGTGCCTGAGGAACTATGGAAGGAGGTCCATGACATTGTATAGGAGGCAGTGATCAAGACCATCCCCAAGAAAAAGAAATGCAAAAAGGCAAATGGTTGTCTGAGGAGGCCTTACAAATAGCTAAGAAAGGAACAGAAGCTAAAGGCAAAGGAGAAAAGGAAAGATATACCCATCTGAATGCAGAGCTCCAAAAAATAGCAGGAGAGATAAGAAAACCTTCCTCAGCGATCAATGCAAAGAAATAGAAGAAAACAATAGAATGGGAAAGACTAGAGATCTCTTCAAGAAAATTAGAGATACCAAGGGAACATTTCATGCAAAGATGGGCTCGATAAAGGACAGAAATGGTATGGACCTAACAGAAACAGAAGAAATTAAGAAGAGGTGGCAAGATACACAGAACTATACAAAAAAGATCTTCATGACCTAAATAACCACAATAGTGTGATTACTCACCTAGAGCCAGACCTCCTGGAATGTGAAGTCAAGCAGGCCTTAGGAAGCATCACCATGAACAAAGCTAGTGGAGGTGATGGAATTCCAGCTGAGCTATTTCAAATCCTAAAAGATGATGCTGTGAAAGTGCTGCACTCAATATGCCAGCAAATTTGGAAAACTCAGCAGTGGCCACAGGACTGGAAAAGGCCANAAAGTGCTGCGCTCAATATGCCAGCAAATTTGGAAAACTCAGCAGTGGCCACAGGACTGGAAAAGGCCAGTTTTCATTCCAATCCCAAAGAAAGGCAATGCAAAGAATGTGCAAACTACCGCACAACTGCACTCATCTCACACACTAGGAAAGTAATGCTCAAAATTCTCCAAGCTAGGCTTCAACTGCACGTGAACCAAGAACTTCCAGATGTTCAAACTGGATTTAGAAAAGGCAGAGGAACCACAGATCAAATTTCCAACATCCAATGGATGACAGAAAAAGCAAGATAATTCCAGAAAAAACATCTACTTCTACTTTACTGACTATGCCAAAGCCTTTGACTGTGTGGATCACAACAAACTTTGGAAAATTTTTATAGAGATGGGAATATCAGACCATCTGACCTGCCTCATGAGAAATCTGTATGCAGGTCAAGAAGCAACAGTTAGAACCAGACATGGAACAATGAACTGGTTCAAAACTGGGAAAGGAATCAAGATTGCCAGGAGAAATATCAGTAGCCTCAGATATGCAGATGACACTACCTTTATGGCAGAAAGCTTAAGAACTGAAGAGCCTCTTGATGAAAGTGAAAGAGGAGAGTGAAAAAGCTGACTTAAAACTCAACATTCAAAAAACTAAGATCACGGCATCCGGTCCCATCACTTCAAGGCAAACAGATGGGGAAACAATGGAAACTGTGACAAACTTTATTTTGGGGGGCTCCAAAATCACTGCAGAAGGTGACTGCAGCCATGAAATCAAAAGACACTTGCTCCTCAGAAGAAAAGCTATGACCGACCTAGACAGCACATTAAAAACTAGCGACATTATTTTGCCATCAAAGGTCCATCTGAGAACTATGATTTTTCCAGTAGTCATGTATGGATATGAGAGTTGGACTATAAAGAAAGTTGAGCATCAAAGAATTGATGCTTTTGAACTGTGGTGTTGGAGAAGACTCTTGAGAGTACCCAAGACTGCAAGGAGATCAAACCAGTCAATCCTAAAGGACATCAGTCCTGAATATTCATTGGAAGGACTGATGCTGAAGCTGAAACTCCTATACTTTGGCCACCTAATGGGAAGAACTGACTAACTGGAAAAGACTCTGATGTTGGGAAAGATTGAAGGCAGGAGGAGAAGGCGACAACAGGAGATGGTTGGATGGCATCACCAACTCAACAGACATGAATTTGAGCAACCTCCTGGAGTTGGTGATGGATAGGGAAGCCTGGCGTGCTGCAGTCCATGGGGTCGCAAAGAGTTGGACATGACTGAGTGACTGAACTGAACTGAGAAAGTAGCAAAGGTGTACGATGAAAATTGTGACCAACTGAAATTTCCTTTAACAGCACAAATCTATTGTAACTAGTGAGGAGACTGGTAAAAATAACAATCATTATAAATCATTTATGAGAAATACAAGAGCCCGTCTTATAATTGGGCTTCATGTAATAAAAGTACCAAAATGTTTTCTTTAAGCAATACATTTTAAAAATATATTATTTAGCTTTTAACACAATATGATTTGGGGGCTTCCCTGGTGGCGCAGTGGTTAAAAATCCACCTGCTAATGAAGAAGACACAGGTTTGATCTCTGCCCTGGGAAGATCCCACATGCCGCATGGCAACCAAGCCCACACGCCACAGTTACGGAGCCAGCGCTCTAGAGCCTGTGAGCTGCTACTGAAGTTGGAGAGCCTATAGCCCCTGCTCCACCCCAGTGAGGCCGCTGCAATGAACCCGCGCACTGCAACGAAGAGTAACCCCGGCTTGCTGTAACTAGACAAAAGTCTGAACACAGCAACAAAGACCCAGCACAGCTAAGAATAAATACGTAAATCTTAAAACAATATGATTCTTAGGTTAAAGCAAATCATATGACTTCTTTCTGGACAGCCATGAAATAGCTATTTGTACTGATCCAGGGGTTTTAAAAGACCATATTTCGTAAAGTACTTTGAGAATCATTAATTCAAGATATTTTTGAAAACAAAGTCCACTACTGTTTTCAGAAAACAAGTAGAGCAGAGGTTGGGAGTGCTGGACCAGGAGGGGTCAACATTTGGGACTGGGTTCCTGGAATATAGGACAGAATGAGAGAAGTAGTGTTAGTAAGAGGAGAACAGAGGAACGAGAGAGGAACAGTGTATTTTCTCAGGTTACACCACTGATGCTGATTGCTCTAAAAGTAATTTCTCTATAATTCTGCACTTTGTATAAATGTGTATAACTAGGGCTTGCCTCATAGCTCAGTTGGTAAAGAATCTACCTGCAATGCAAGAGATCCTGGTTTGATTCCTTGGTCAGGAAGATCTGCTGGAGAAGGGAAAGGCTACCCACTCCAGTATTCTGGCCTGGAGAATTCCATGGAGTCATGGAGTCACAAAGAGTCAGACACAACTGAGAGAATTTCCCTACTTCACTATTTGTATAAAATGTATCTATTTCTAAACACTCTATTGTTTTAACTTACATAAACCATATTACAGTGTATCTTAGCTTGTGGGGTATGGTTTTGCTTTTGCTTTTGTTTTGATTATCAATATATTTAATATCTATCTTGTAGCACAAAATCTACCATCTTCTTCAAAAATAGCTTGGCTATGCTTTGTCCTTTCCTCTCCTGTATAAATTCTAGAATTAATCTGTAAGGCTGCAGATGTGTTTACACACACACACACACACACACACAACCCCCTCCTCTAGTAATTTTGATTGAAATTGCTTTTAACATAGAAATTCATTTGGTAAAAATTAAAATCTGGATATTCACCTTCCCTACCCATGAATATAGCGCATTCATCAGAGATTTCAGTCACTTTCTATGCCAGTAAAGAATATTTGATATTTTATAGCTGCCTAAAATATTTTGAAAATCCTTTCTCCTTTTCAGGACTCCTCCACATTATAAATCTCACTTTCTGAGAGTGAATCCAAAAATTACTTCCCTGGAGTCCTTGCTCCTTAGATGTACACATACAGCCCATTCCCACTGAGCGGCTATAACTTCTTGGAAGATGGGAATCAAGGTCGTGAGACCATATAGTCAGGATCCTTCTCAAATGGATGTGGATGCACTTGGTTTTTCTCGGAACATGTAGCAAGCCTCCTGGAGGTCTAGCCCCTCTCTTCGGTGCGGTGAGGGTGCCAGTCTAGCAGCAGGCACCAGCAGCTGCTGGGTTTCCACTGGAGCCTCTTGGTACTGTCCTTGGTCCTTTTCTGGGCATCTGCCTATGCGAGAGCCCAGCTTGGTTCCTTTTGGGGAATTCTGTAAGCTACCTAGTGGCTTGTAGCAAATCCCTTTCTGCTTAAACATGTTAAAATAGATTCTGGGGAATTCGCTGATGGTCCAGTGGACAGGACTTTGCACTTCCACTGCTGTGGGCCCAGGTTCAATTCCTGGCTGGGGAACTAAGATCCTATAAGCCACATAGTGTGGCCAAAAAAAACATTCTGTTGTCTGCAACTGCACACTGAATGAGAATTAGGAAGTAGAAGTGGGTTGCCGAACGTGACAGAGCTGCCTTAGGACATGAGATGAGAACTGGGTGGGAGAAGGTCAGATGTTGCAAGTTGGAAAGGGGAAGAGATGAGGGAGGGCCCCACCTGTGTCTCCTCATTCTGGCACCAGGGCTGAAGGCACAGCCACTCCCTGGAGCTCAGTTATCCCAGCAGAGAGCACAATCTATCAGCTGAGGCTGGTGATGACCGGGCAAGAGGTACTGGGAGGTTTGTGAGAGGAGGGACAGAGCAGCAGTCCAGGAAAATGAAGGGAACCCTGGAGATACAGTATGATGTAGGAGGCATTAAGGGCCTACTTGAAGTTACTTATCATGAACCTCGAGCAGGATAATTCCACATGACAGTGTGCTTTTCCCTGACCACTTTTGGTAGCATGGATGCAGGCACAAAGAAGGCAAGAACTGCATTTAGTCAGAGATGGGGTCCTGCCAACTGAGTATATACCAAAGTCAGAAAAGGGCAAGGCCATTAAAGGAGAATGTAGAGGAACTGTTCTCATAATTGACCATGGACTTTAAGCAGGATAAAGAAAGAACAGGCATGAAGGAAGTGAAGAGCAGTGAAAGGGGGAAACAGTGGGAGCTGAAGGACTGTTAGCATCAGGATTCTAAAAGGAAGAAACTGGAAAGACAGGTCACAGAGCAAGATATTTAAAGTGCTGAGGTTACAGAGGGGTGAAGTTCTGTATCATGAAGAGGTCTAGGATATGATCAAGGAGTGGTTCAGGTAAAATGAAAGGGTAAGAAAGAAAATGAGAGGTGAACTGTTGGAAGGCTCATCTACTGAAAACACCAAGAATTAAGACAAGATTAATGTTGAGCAGTGACAGCAGGTGATGAGCTAACATCTTCAAGGAGCAAAGGGCATGTGACCCAGAGGTTCCAGCCTGATGACAGGATTCTGAGGTGGAGGTTTTGGGCAAAGTGAGAAGTGAAGAATGGCCTGAAACTGGCCCAGAGAAAGAGGACCCAGCATATGTGATGTGAGGGATGGTGCCGGGGAAGCAGCATCCTCAAGAGAGGAGCAGGTTTGATCAGAGCAGGAAGGACTTAACATTCAGTGTGATTCCCTGACACCCAAAATTCCTGCTACACTGCTAGCGAGGAGAGAGGGGTGGGGAAGTGACCCAGAATCTAAGTCTTTCTTAAAGACTTTAGGCCAATTTTCCTGTTCTTTGCCCCATTAGCATCCCCATACACTTTCAGAAGTTATCTGAATCTTTCCTAAGCTTTTCTGCCACATGAGGGCGCTGCTCAGCTCCCTGCAATGTGGCTTAGGATTTACTTGCCTCAGCTCTGCTCCAAGTCACAACTCTTTCATCTGATTTCGAGCTTCCAAAGTGTTATCATCAGCTTATTTTCACTGTCCTGAGTTTATGTCTTTTAATTTTTCATTTATTTTTCTTAATGGGGTTTCAGGAGGGTGTGGATGTCAACATGTTCAACCACCATCTTTACAAAACTACATTGTGCATCTTATTTCCACCAAGTTTACTGGAGGAGGAGGGGTCTATTTGTTTGGTTTTAGTTTCTGGTTAATTTTTTTGGCTCCCACCACTACCACCAGCCCAGATTTTCTGAACTGCAAGCTTTCAAACTAGTTTTCTAAAGAATGCATCTAAGACTGTAAACCTTGCTCTTTGTTCCACCTTCTGCCACATAGCATAGACCCCGCTATGTCTCCTGACTACTGTTGTTCATTTCTAAACCATCTGCAGCACTTTGTGCTCTCTTTAACCCAGGAGCTATTTTACAGTGTATTAATTTATGTAAGAAAAAAATGTTCTCACTTTCAGCCAACATGCAAGTAAACAACAAAAACAGCAAAAAACAGCCACTGTCCACCTCAGGAACTTCCTGGTGGTGGAGAACTCAAGGACTCCATAGGCCACATCAGATCTTTCCCCTTCCCTTTTCTTCTCTTTGGACCAATTCCACTTGTTTTTTTTTTTTTCTCTCCTTCTAAACTGATACCACCCAAACTACTTGTGGAGGTCTCTTTCCTGAAGACCACTGAGAAATAGGGCAAGCTTTTTATCAACGTATGCCCCCAGATATCTGCTCAAGGCAGCTCTCTCAAAGAGTGGTCCATACTAAAGGTCTGGGCATCACCATGGATATCCACAGTCAGACACTGCTGTAGAGCATAAACTAACACAACATTGTAAACCAATTATATTCCAATAAAAAGCTTTTTTTTAAATCAACCTCTGAGAGTTAGGCCAGAAAATTACTCATTTTACACCAGGTTCTTCGGACATGTGGCAAAATTTAAGAAGCACTAATTGCAAGGCAGAAACATGTAGATAGATAAGTAACTTTTAAAAAACGTATGGCCCCTTCTATGAACATTTAAGGCTTTACTTTCAGTTCAGTTCACTTCAGTCGCTCAGTCATGTCCTACTCTTTGCAACCCCATGAATTGCAGCACGCCAGGCCTCCCTGTCCATCACCAACTCCCAGAGTTCACTCAAACTCACATCCATCAAGTCGGTGATGCCATCCAGCCATCTCATCCTCTGTGGTCCCCTTCTCCTCCTGCCCCCAATCCCCCCCAGTATCAGAGTCTTTTCCAATGAGTCAATATTTCCCATGAGGTGGCCAAAGTACTGGAGTTTCAGTTTTAGCATCATTCCTTCCAAAGAACACCCAGGACCGATCTCCTTTAGAATGGACTGGTTGGATCTCCTTGCAGTCCAAGAGACTCTCAAGAGTCTTCTCCAACACCGCAGTTCAAAAGCATCAATTCTTCAGTGCTCAGCTTTCTTCACAGTCCAACTCTCACATCCATACGTGACCACTGGAAAAACCATAACCTTGATTTGCCAGACCTTGGTTGGCAAAGTATTGTCTCTGCTTTTGAATATGCTATCTAGGTTGGTAACTTTTTTTCCAAGGAGTAAGCCATCTTTTAATTTCATGGCTGCAATCACCATCTGCAGTGATTTTGGAGCCCCCCAAAATAGTCTGTCACTGTTTCCACTGTTCCCCCATCTATTTCCTATGAAGTGATGGGACCGGATGCCATGATCTTCGTTTTTTGAATGTTGAGCTTTAAGCCAACTTTTTCACTCTCCTCTTTCATCAGTTCAGTTCAGTCGCTCAATCATGTCTGACTCTTTGCGATCCCATGAATCGCAGCACGCCAGGCCTCCCTGTCCGTCACCAACTCCCGGAGTTCACTCAGACTCACGTTCATCATGTTCATGATGCCATCCAGTCATCTCATCCTCTGTCGGCCCCTTCTCCTCCTGCCCCCAATCCCTCCCAGCATCAGAGTCTTTTCCAATGAGGCAACTCTTCGCATGAGGTGGCCAAAGTACTGGAGTTTCAGCTTTAGCATCATTCCTTCCAAAGAAATCCCAGGACTGATCTCCTTCAGAATGGACCAGTTGGATCTCCCTGCAGTCCAAGGGACTCTCAAGTCTTCTCCAACACCACAGTTCAAAAGCATCAATTCTTCGGCGCTCAGCTTTCTTCACAGTCCAACTCTCCCATCCGTACGTGACCATTGGAAAAACCATAGCCTTGACTGGACGGACCTTAGTTGGCAAAGTAATCTCTGCTTTTCAACATGCTATCTAGGTTGGTCATAACTTTACTTCCAAGGAGTAAGCGTCTTTTAATTTCATGGCTGCAGTCACCATCTGCAGTGATTTGGGAGCCCCCAAAAATAAAGTCTGACACTGTTTCCACTGTTTCCCCATCTATTTCCCATGAAGTGATGGGACTGGATGCCATGATCTTCGTTTTCTGAATGTTGAGCTTTAAGCCAACTGTTTCGCTTTTCTCTTTCACTTTCACCAAGAGGCTTTTGAGCTCCTCTTCACTTTCTGCCATAAGGGTGGTGTCATCTGCATATCTGAGGTTATTGATATTTCTTCCAGCAGTCTTGATTCCAGCTTGTGTTTCTTCCAGTCCAGTGTTTCTCATGATGTACTCTGCATAGAAGTTAAATAAGCAGGGTGACAATATACAGCCTTGACGTACTCCTTTTCCTATTTGGAACCAGTCTGTTGTTCCATGTCCAGTTCTAACTGTTGCTTCCTGACCTGCATACAAATTTCTCAAGATGCAGGTCAGGTGGTCTGGTATTCCCATCTCTTTCAGAATTTTCCACAGTTTATTGTTTATTGTGATCCACACAGTCAAAGGCTTTGGCATAGTCAATAAAGCAGAAATAGATGTTTTTCTGGAACTCTCTTGCCTTTTCGATGATCCAGCGGATGTTGGCAATTGATGATCTCTGGTTCCTCTGCCTTTTCTAAAACTAGCTTGAACATCTGGAAATTCACGGTTCACATATTGCTGAAGCCTGGCCGAATTTTGAGCATTACTTTACTAGCATGTGAGATGAGTGTAATTGTGCGGTAGTTGGAGCATTCTTTGGCATTGCCTTTCTTTGGGATTGGAATGAAAACTGACCTTTTCCAGTCCTATGGCTACTGTTGAGTTTTCCAAATTTGCTAGCATATTGAGTGCAGCACTTTCACAGCAACACCTTTCAGGATTTGAAATAGTTCAACTGGAATTCCATCACCTCTACTAGCTTTGTTCATAGTGATGCTTTCTAAGGCCCACTTGACTTCACATTCCAGGATGTCTGGCTCTAAGTGAGTGATCACACCATCAGGATTATCTGGGTCGTGAAGCTCTTTTTTGTATAGTTCTTCTGTGTATTCTTGCTACCTCTTCTTAATAGCGTCTGCTTCTGTTAGGTCCATACCATTTCTGTCCTTTATCGAGCCCATCTTTGCATGAAATGTTTCCTGGGTATCTCTAATTTTCTTGAAGAGAACTCTAGTCTTTCCCATTCTGTTCTTTTCCTCTATTTCTTTGCATTGATTGCTGAGGAAGGCTTTCTTATCTCCCCTTGCTATTCTTTGGAACTCTGCATTCAGATGCTTATATCTTTCCTTTTCTCCTTTGCTTTTCGCCTCTCTTCTTTTCACAGCTATTTGTAAGGCTTCCCCAGACAGCCATTTTGCTTTTTTGCATTTCTTTTCCATTGGGATGGTCTTGATCCCTGTCTCCTGTACAATGTCATGAACCTCTGTCCATAGTTCATCAGGCACTCTATCTATCAGATCTAGTCCCTTAAATCTATTTCTCACTTCTACTGTATAATCATAAGGGATTTGATTTAGGTCATACCTGAATGGTCTAGTGGTTTTCCCTACTTTCTTCAATTTAAGTCTGAATTTGGCCATAAGGATTTACTTTAAATTTGTGTTAATAAAGGCAAACCTTGGAGATACTGTGGGTTGGGTTCCAGACAACCATGATAAAGCAAATACAGCAAGAAAGCAAGTCACATGAATTTTCTGGTTTCCCAGTGCATATAAAAGCTGTTTACACTAAAGTGTATGAAGTGTCTAACAGTATCATGTCAGGAAAAAAAAAAAGGAAAAATCTTAATTAAAAAATACTTTATTGCTAAAATATCTTAGCCATAATATGATAATACAGTGCTGCCACAAACTTTCAATTTGTAAAAAACACAGTATCTGCAAAACAGATACAATGAAGCACAATAAAATAAGCTGTGTCTATAATGCATAACTCAAGTTCTTTTCCCAGAAATTACTTCACATAGTCCTTTGCATAGTTATAAAAGACCTCATTTAAGGTCAAAAGCAAGACCAATCCAAAATTGTACTTCACTAACCTGTCACAACCTCTTGAGAGTCCCTTGGACTGCAATGTGATCAAATCAGCCCTGAATATTAATTGGAAGGACTAATGTTGAAGCTGAAACTCCAATACTTTGGCCATTCAATACTGATGCGAATAGCTGACTCACTGGCAAAGACCCTGATGCTGGGAAAGACTGAAGGCAAAATGAGAAGGGAACAGCAGACAATGAAATGTTTAGATAGCATCACTGATCAATGGACATGTATTGAGTTAACATGTATTGAGACAGTGGGGGATAGAGGAGCCTGGTGGGTTACAGGTTTGATGCCTGGCCCGGGAGGATTCTACATACCATGGGGCAACTAAGGCCATGTGCCACAAATGCTGAGTCAAGGCACCCTAAAGCCCATGTTCTGCAACAAGAAAAACCACTGCAGTGAGTAGCCCACACACAACTAGAGAAAGCATGTGCAGCAACAAAGACCCAATGCAAACAAAAATAAATTAAAAAAATTATTTTTTAAAAAATTCCATAGGCATATTCAGATTTCCCCCATATTGCCTGCTCCTATTTCTTTCGTAATTTGCCAAACTCATATTTATAATTTATGTTATCTGGAGAAAAGTGCAGAAACCAAGGCCACTTGCAAATAGGAAGCCAAAATGCCCACTAAGAAAAATTTATACAACGGATAGAGCAAAGATGAATGTCTTGGTGTACACGTACTAAAGAAACCAAAGTTAAAAAGAAACAACCAGGGACTTTCCAAAGTGATCCAGTGGCTAAGACTCCGAGCTCCCAATGCAAGGGGGCCTGGGTTCGATCTCTGGTCATGGAACTAAGATCCCACATACCGCAGGGCAACTAAGTCTGTGTGTCACAACTAGAGAAGCGCCTGTGCCACAGTGAAGACCTGGAATGGCCAAATAAATTTTTTTTAAGTTCATTTGCTAAAAAAAAAAGAAAGAAAGAGACAGCCAGGTCTCAAGAGCAAAACTAAAGATAAACAATCTCATGTTTCAAGACCTAATTGCTCTCAATCATATAAATGATTATCATTTTAAAAATTATTTTAACTTTTTTAGTTATTATTTACTTACCTTTCACTGTGCTGGGTCTTCATTGCTGCACAGGCTCTAGTCTAGTTGCAGCAAGTGGGGGCTACTCTCTGGCTGCAGTACGTGGCCTCTCACTGCACTGAGAAGTGGGCTTCTCCTGCTGCAGAGCACATGCTCTAGGGCTCGCCGACTTCAGCAGTTGCGGCTCCCAGGCTCTAGAGCGCAGGCGCAGTAGCTGTCACACTCGGGCTTAGTTGCCCCACGGCACATGGGATCTTCCCAGACCAGGGATCAAACCCATGTCTCCTGCATTGGCGGGGGGATTCCTTACCACTGAGCCACCAGGGAAGCCACACATATGTTTTCTAACTGGTTATTTCACATGATTTTTAGCAGAGATGTACAAGATCCTCAACGATCTATGTCAAGGACAACCCAATTTCACCTGCATGAATGCACACCTTCAGCCACCAAACCACCTGCATTTATTTTTAAAGGCCCTGGTTGTAAGCTTATGCCACTTCTAAATTTTGACAGATCTTACATGCCTGTTTCTCCCAGGCAGCTTCTGTCACATCACAGGGGCCTTATATGGGGATGTCCTATCTCAAAGGTGCCTAATTCACCAGAGCATCCTACCAGCACTTCCCAAACCAGCAGCCCCATGATGCAGATACAGTCGTTACTGTTCAAGTCTGAAAGGAACCAATACAGAAACCAAGTGTTTCCATTATCTACCCAAAAGAAAACAGAATATATTATATAAACACAGGTAAATATATCTTTAAATATATCTCAATTACAATGGAGTTTATGCTGAAATAGTAGGAACACAGGTACAGTGTAAAAACTACAGATCAAGCTGAAGGTAGGTTAGAGATCTGCTGTAATAGTCAGAGAAGTGCCAAGAGAGAGGTCACGGGGGGTGAGGAGAAGCGGTCAGAATAACTGGGGAAGGCTTCACAGCCGGAGAAAGACCCTGGAAGACACGAACTACTTGGACAGGGGAAGAAAGAACCCCAGAGGTGGGCAGCAGCATGAACATGGGCCCAGGGGCAGGAATGAGGACGGTGTGTGGCAAGGCCACGGCCACAGCAGGAGCAGAGCCCGGGCCCTGGAGACACCCGGGAGCTAAGGATGCAGAGGGGCCCTGGGGACGCAGCAAGGGCAGCCCGAGAGGCTTGCTGGGCTTCTTCTCCACGGGGTGCACTTTCTGATGCTGAACAAAGCTGCCGTACCACTTGAAGGCTTTCCCACACACCTTACACTCATAGGGCTTCTCTCCAGTGTGAACTCTCTGATGCTGAATGGAGGCGATCTTCTGGCTGAATGCCTTCCCACACTCCTTACACTTGTAGGGTTTCTCCCCAGTGTGGATGCGCTGGTGGACAATAAAAAGTGACCTACACCCAAAACCTTTCCAGCACTCCTTACATTTATAGAGCTTCTCCCCAGTGTGCAGCCTCTGGTGCTGCAGGTAGGCGGCGCTCCGGCGGAAAGCCTTGCCACACTCCTTACATGCGTAGGGCTTCTCCCCCGTGTGGATCCTCTGATGCTGGGTCAAGGCAGTGTTGGAACTCAGACCTTTACCACACTCCTTACATTCATAGGGTCCTTGACCAATGTGATTTTTCTCGTGTACGATACAGTCATAACTGGACTTGAAAGCTTTGCCACACTCCTTGCACTTGAAGGGCTTTTCCCCAGTGTGGCTCCTCTGATGCCGAAGGAGCTTTGAGTTATATCGGAAGATCTTCCCACATTCTTTGCATTTGTAGAACTTCATGCCGCCTCGAAGTATCAGGTTGGGATTCAGACTGATAGTCTGCCACCCTGCCTTGCTTTCAAAATCCAAGTGCTGAGACACGTCCGTGAGAAGCGCCCCCACGGGCCTGCCGGGGGCCCCTGTGCCCCCGGAGGCTTGCTGCTCTGCCGCCGGCTCTTCTGTCTTGATGCCCCTCTCACCACCTGACCAAAGAAACCACAAGTTTCCTCGTTACTGAACTGGAAGGGAAGCGGGATGCAGTGGTCCTGGTTTTCTCTTGTAGGATGTGATTTTTCAAAATACACCCATGAGATGGTTATGAGCTTCCATAAAGGAGGATGAGAGAGAGAAGAAACACAGCAGCATAAACTGGACAAGTGATGACGCCGCAGCCCAGGAAGCGCCTCTTACACGGAAGGGCTGGGCACTGAACCAGGGCAGGGGAGGCGGGCAAACGGGCACTTCAAGGGTGGGAAGGAAAGGAAGCAGGAGGGGAAAAAAGAGCAAAAAACAATGGGTGAGGTAAGAGGGAGCAGCACGAAACGCAAACAGGCTTCAAAAGAGAGAGGGAGACCCCCAAGGAGGGAAAAGACATCGATGAGATGGAGGGGAGCAGCTAGCAGCCCAGAAACACAAACAGAGGAACGATGGACCCCAATGCCCCACCTGGAAGCCAGGAAACCACCCCCAACTCTGAATTCTACGTAACAGCCAGATAAGTCTACTTTACATATTTCACATAATATTCTGGTTTAGGAAGTCAGAGGGAACATAAGTGACTGGAGAACTGTAAGCCACTGTGCTGTTACCACTAAAGGAATCACTTTTTACAGCATTACAGTATGTGTGAGAAGTGAGCCCTGAAAAGTTTCTTCCTAAAGTAAAGAAAACCCAAGTAATTAAAACCTTCCAGGACTGACTGGTAAGCAGACTGGAAATTTTAGGATGGGTGGGTGTGTCTTGAGAGTGTGGTATTGGAGGAATATTCTTGCCCTTTCCTCTATGGCCCCATTTAAAACAAATTCATTGTAAACCACAACATTATGAAACTTTAAAATACTGAAAATTATATAAATATTAAAAAGGCAAATAAAATCATAGATATGGTACAAATCAATCAGTCTGATGCACAGAATCACACTTTCCTTAAAGTATGGCTAAAACCCTACCAACCTGCCATGACAACTGTCCTTATAGGTTCGGGACAGGAACTCAGTACAGGTCAGCGAGTGTACCGAGTCAGCTACAGGGAACTTTGCTCTCCACTGCAGAAGAAACATTTCCAGTAAACCAGGAAGGTGAAACCAGAAGGTGCTAAGTACCCTTACTCACCTGGACAGATGCCTCTCAAATCCTCTGTTTCCCAGGGATCGGAGTCCCATGGAGCTTCCCCTCTCTCCAGCTGGGAGATCAGATCAGGTCTGGGGAATGGAGACACTACTCCAACAAGAAAGAGAGACAGACAAGTTGAGGGGAGACATCCAGAGCTGTTACTGAGATCCCTCTGCCCACCCCAAGGCAGGCGAGTTGAGATGGCGGGAGAAGGGGACTGGCTGGGGGACCTAAGGAAGGGGTCCAAACTACACTCCATGGAAAGATCAGGGAGACAGTGATTCT
Organism: Redunca redunca; assembly: GCA_006410935.1. NCBI lineage: Eukaryota > Metazoa > Chordata > Mammalia > Artiodactyla > Bovidae > Redunca > Redunca redunca. The sequence continues at coordinate 301,041 of SJYQ01058464.1, forward strand.
CCCCA
>SJYQ01058598.1:0-13281 GCA_006410935.1 Redunca redunca
AAGGTCTGGCTATGACAAGATGGAAGCAGGCATTTCAGCTCCCGGTGAATCACCAACAGGCTCTGGCTGCCAAAATCTCTCAGCTCACAGAGGCTGAGATGTTAGGTGTGGTGCCCAGAGCAACAGTGAGACTGGCCCTGGGCCCTGCCCTGGTCACACACTGCTCAGCCCCATAACCAGCCCTGGCATAGATCTCCGAGGATCAGAGGAAAGAGAGCAGGCTGCGGGGCCTGGCAAGGGTGGGGTGGGTGGGGGGCGGCCATTTAGCCAGGAAAAGATGAGACTCAGGGGAACTTCCTGGGACATTCAGCCCTCAAAGGTCTGTCCTGGGCCACAAGAGGCAAACTGTCCATGAGAGCATAAGGGAAAGTGAGAAGATTCAGAATAAAACATCCCAGCCCGTGGGCAGTGTCCTGGGAAGTCTTACCACCCCTCTCTGAGGCAGAGACTTTCATGGCCCTGACTTGGGACAGGAAATCTGAGTCTCAGAGAAGAGAATCGTTTTACTTGAGGCCATACATCTGGGAAGCAGTGGGGCTAGATTTTGAAAACACCTACTTCTCTGGGGATTCTGGAATGTTTCTGGGGTGGGGCCCCTATACCAAGGCCCTGCTATCATGTGGAGTCTGACTGCCCTGGGTACGAGTCTCCTCCCATATAAACCATTTCCCAGCTGTGTGACTTTGGGCAAAGTCTTAGCGCCAGTGGACGTACTTACTGCACAAGTTCGATTGAAGATCCCAGCACAGTCCTGAGTATACAGCAGGTGCTGTTTCAATGTCAGTTCCTTTCCCTTCCATCTACCCATCTCACACGGCGAGTGCAGGCCCTGGGCTCTCTCTTTTTGCATTCCAAACAGACTTTCTCCTCCCCTTCTTGAGCAGGACTGGGACACTGTTGAGAGACGGGAGGAGGCCACCAGTGGGGACAACTTCACCGTGATGATCCCACGGAAGTCCCAGGAGGTGCCAAGGGCTGACGGTGCCCGCAAGGCTCCTCCTCTCCTCACCCAGTCCCCTGTGGGAGGAGGAGACACTGCAGGCCAGAAAAAGGAGGGTAAGTACCTTCTGCCAGGCCAGGTTGGTCCCTGTGACCACAGGTGTGGTGATGGCCCAGGAACCTGGAGCCAGATAGCCAGGTTTCTGGTCACATGGGCCCCTGGTTACATCTTATTTTGACAGCTTAGATCAATAATAGTAACAGTTCCCATATAGTTATGGAGCAGACATAATGTGCCATGCAACTTGCTTTAAATACATCATCTCACAACTGGTGGGTCAGGATCTTCAGGTTGCAAGTGACAGAAGCTGACTGAGTGAAAGTCTAGGGGAATGACTTCAGGTTTGGCTGGATCCAGGTGTTCAGACAGCATCAGAAATCTGGTCTCTGCTCTGCTTACTTCTGTGTTGGCTTCATTCTCAGCCAGATCCTCCCCTGATGATGACATGCTGAGCAGCAGCAGTGGCAGGCTGTATCTTACCTAATTTTCAGCTCCCACAGTAAAAGGGTACAGTCTTCCCTACTGACATAGCTGTGGTCCCAGGAAGGGTTCTCCCTGGACCCAGCATGGTTCTTGTGCCCAAACTGGTGACCAGGGATGGAATCAGCCCCCTGTGAAAACCTCATGGTCTGAGAGTCAGGGAGAGGAGATGGCCTGGAGGAAATTAAGGTGATGTTTCTAGAGAAAAACAAAAGACGCTGCTCAGGCCAAGCCCACTGATGCCTGTGACACGGGTCCACCCAGGATGCTGGGCCCTCCATCACTATTGCACTGTGTTGCCTCCGGGCCCGTGTCTTCAGCATCGCGAGGATTTGGAGATGTGAGATGTGGCATCCATGTCCTAACCCCACAGGGCAGTCTGGGCTTCCCATGGCCACTGTAGCATTCAGACATCAAACACGGGAGCACTAACTGTGTGTAAGACCTTATGCTAGAGACCTGGGTGTTCAGGGAGAGATAGACATGGTCTCTGTCCCAGAAAGCTCATCATTCAGTAAAGCAAACAGACAGGAGATCAGAAGCCCAGGACACAGGGAGAGCAGGAACAGGTGCGGGGACAGAGGCAGAGCAGAAAGAGCTTCATTCCAGCCAGGGAAGGACTCAGAGGAACGCCTTCTGGACGTGGCGCTGTAGCTGAGGAAACTGCTGAGTACAGGCTAGGAGTGTGACGAGGGAGTATCCTGGTATGCACAGCTTCAGCAAAGAGGGGGGTGTATAGTTGGGCCAAACCATGCAGGGCCTCGAATCGAGCCAAGGGGTTTGGACTTTCTTCTCCTCTCTCTCTTTTTTTAAAGTGTCTCTATGTCCTTTATTTTTTCTTTGTTATTTCTCTGACTGTGTCGGGTCTTGGTTGCAGCACGTGTGTTCTTCATTGTTTTGTCATGCAGGATCTTTCATTGTGGTGCACAGACTCTAGTTGTGGCAAGCAGCTTCAGGAATTGTGGCATGCAAGCTTAGTTACTCCAAGACATATGGGATATTCAGCTGCCTGGGCAGGGATTGATCCCCCATCCCCTGCCTTGCAAGGCAGATTCTTAACCATTGGATCACCAGAAAAGTCCCTGGACTTTCTCCTCTAAGTAGTAGGGAGCCACGGAAGGTTTTTGAGAAGGGGAGTGATGTCATTGGTCCTGAGCCTTAGAAGAGTTTCACTAGGGCCAGGATGCAAAAGATGCAGGGTGAGGCTGCAGGATGAGAAACCAGTTAAAGAGACTGTCGCAGCCACTGTAGGAATAACTGGTTCAGGCACAGTCACCGGCAGATGCTAAATTCCTGCATGAAGGGTTGTTGGGGAACAGGATATTCATGTGGCCTCAAAGTATCACCCCTCAGATTACACATCGATTATGAAGGGAAAAGACATCTTTAGGATGGGGAGATCTGGCAGACACCAGCTTAACCAAGTGGTCGCTCAGCATCCTAGCATGGGGCAAACTGGCTGGGTGCCCCTGCCTGGTGCACAGGGGAGGACACAGCATCTTTTCCCAGTTTGGCTGCTAAAAAAAAAAAAAAAAAGAATATATCACCTGCCTCTAATCCCAACAGAACATCAGACAAACCCAAACTGAGGGATATTCTGCAAACTAACTGACAGGATTCTTCATGAAAGACCAAAAAGGACTGAGGAACTGTTCTTGAATAAAAGAGTCAGGGAAGCGAAATGCCATGTGTATCCGGGCTTGGATCTGGGATAGGAAAATAAAGAGCTATGAAAGACAATATTGGGATAGAGGGGAAGTTTGAATGTGGACTGTATGTATTGTATCCATGCTGTATTTCCAGAGTGTGATGACAGAAGCAGCCTGTCCTCACTCAGGAAGTGCACATGGAGGGGCTTTTTGGTGGCTCAGACAGTAAAGAATCTGCCTGCAGTGCAGGAGACCCAGGTTTGATCCCTGGGTCAGGAAGATCCCCTGGAGAAGGGAATGGTTACCCACTCTAGTATTCTTGCCTGGAGAATTCCTTGGACAGAGGAGCCTGGTGGGCTAAAGTCCATGGGGTTGCAAAGAATTGGATTTGACTGAATGACTAACACTTTTCATGGACGGCTTAGAGGTGAATTGTCATGAGGTCTTTTAAAAAAATTTATTTATTTGGCTACGCAGGATCCTTCGGTTGTGGCATGTGGGATCTAGTTCCCTGACCAGGGATTGAAGCCGGGGCCCCTGCATTGGGAGCTCAGAGTCTTAGCCACTGGACCAGCACAGAAGTCCCTCCTTACGCTTTATGTCCAATCAACAGCAGTTCTGGTCAGCACCTCCAAAACACACTTCAAAATATGTCTCCTTTTTGCTGTCTCTGCCACTGCACCCTGATCAGTGGATAGGGGATATTGCTGGAGCCTCCTCCAGCCTCTGGTTTTGCCAGGCCCCTTCAGTTTATTCTCCCTCCAGCAGCAGAGCCATCTTTTAAAAACATTCATCAGATCTTGTCAGCACCCCACCCCCACTGCCCTGCCCTCTCAGGCCCTGGGGAGAGGGCTTGTGGGAAGAAGTGCCTCCCCACTGTGAATGGCCTGATCGTGGTGGGATTTTGTTCTAGACATCTGCTTTCTTGCTCTTAAACACAGGGTAGGGGGGTGGCGGGGGGAACCCTCACTATATGACGGCAGTCACTGCCGTCCACCTGGTGGCAAGCTCCCAAACTGCAGCAGGAGGCCACGGCCTGGAAGGAATCAGCCAGGTGCAAGATGCTGGGAACACTTTGACATCCCTCTAGGGCTCCTCCCAGTTTGCAAACACACTGGTTGGAGCAGGCTGTGCCGAGCCCCAGCTGGCTGAGGGACAAAACGCAGATGCCCTGACCATTTGCATAGTCGTGTGCTCAATAAAGGGGCTGCAGGAATGAAGTCAGATCCTGGTTGGGCCAGGCTCAAAGGATGCACTGATGAGGGGAAAGGGAAGTTACTGGGCCTGGGATGCTAAAACAGCTGTGAGCCTCTGGGAGGGGCGGGAAATGCCATCTCAGCCAGCACCCAGGCTCACCGGGCCGGAAGACTCCACGACGAGGCAGAGCTCAGAGCTGGAAGGTGGTGGTGCAACATTACTGCTCACTTATGGTGAACTAGGCACAGGAGACACAGATGTAAGTGAAAAGGTGAGGACCCTGCCCACAGGGACCTCGGAGGCCAGCGGAGGCGGGCAGAGCCTTGCTGGCGGTGGGAAATGCCTGGGTTTTATTCCAAGTGCCGTTGGGAGCCCCTAAAGTGGTTTGTGTGCTTGTTTTTAAATCTTTTAGAATAGTTGCAAAAATCATACAGAGAGTTTCGATTATACTCTTCACTCGGGTTCCTCCAGTGTTGACATCTTACATAATTATAGCCCAATCGTCAAAATTAAGAAATTAACACTGGTAACAATACAGTTAACTAAACTACAGACTGTCTCTGTTGTTTTAAATGTTTATGGTTTATTTGGCCGTGCTGGGTCTTAGTTGCCGCATGTGGAATCTTTTAGTAGAGGCATGTGAACTCAGCTACAGCACGTGGGATCTAGTTCCCTGACCAGGGATCGAACCTGGGCCCTCTGAATTGGGAGTGTGGAGTCTTAGCCACTGGACCACCAGGGAATTCCCACTGCAGACTTTCTTTGGATTCACCTTTTCCTCAAATGTCTCTTTTCTGTTGCAGGACCCAATCCAGAATCCCACATTGCATTTAATCATCATGTCTTATGAAATTTCTCCCCTCTGAGATAGCTCTCAGTCTCCTTGTGAGCTGGGGTGGTCTAGCTAGGTTTGCTTTTCGAAGGGATCTCGCTAGGTAGATGATGACCTCGTGCCTGGAGTGTACATGTTGGAGGACTATTGTAACCATTCAGGTGAAAAAGGAGGGAGGCTGAGAGCGGGGAAGTGGGAAGAGATAGATGAGAGAAGCTGGCAGATTTGGAATGTTATGGGACGTCAGTCCATCAGGCAACAATAGGCAGAAACATTTGCTGGCTTCTAGGATCCTAGTTCCCCAACCAGAGGTGGAACCTGGGCCCTGGCAGTGAAAATGCCAAGTCCCACCCACTGGGCCCCCAGGGAATTCCCAGCAATGAAAACTTTAAGTGCCACTCTGTGTGTGGTTCCAGTCCCCTGAAGGGCACTAGAGACTTAGGGTTCAGTGATACCAGCTCAGAGAGCTTGGAGGAGGCAGAAGTTTCAAAGTAGAAGAGGGATTCCTTTTTTGTTTTTTGGCCAAGCCATGCGGCTTGTGGGATCTCAGTTCCGCCACCAGAGATTGAACCCTGGGCCAAGGCAGTAAATCCCAGCCACTGGGCCACGAGGGAACTTCCCAGAAAAGAGGACTCTGAAGCATGGCCTTTAGTGAAGGCAGTCATGGCCCCGTCAAGCTGAGGCCACAATAGCCTTTACTTCTCGTCTGAAGCACCAGCCCAGGGACGTACATGCACAGGGCTGGTGGCTACCATATGCTTGTGGACCAAGTGACTTGAGAGGGGTGGAGGGTGATACCACCATCATGCTGCCCCTTCATGGGGATGGGGGTTGTGAGGGTGTCCCTCCCTGAATAGGGAAGTTACACGAATCCCTTAGACCAAGGCTTCTTCAACTGTGGCGTGCATGCAGATGGCCTCGGAATCTTATTAAAATGTGGATTCTGATGCAGAGTGCCCGGAGGGCGTGGTGGTGCTGAGAGCCTGCATTTCTAGCAACCCCCTCAGGTGAGGCCATTGCTGCCTGTTCAAAAAAAGAAATTTCTAGAGCTATCACACAGGAGTCTCACTGGAAGGGAGGGAGTGAGTTCTGGGAATCCAATTGCACAAAGTAGAACAGAAATGGAAAGTTGTTGGTAGCTGCCAGGAGATCCAGCTCTTCCTCTCTGGGCTCACAGAGGCCATTTTCAAAACTGCTCTTGAAGAGTTTGCTTCTTTTCTGAAGGTCACTATGTGACCTTTGGCTCTACCACCCAAATTCACTTTGACCGAGTCTGCCTGGTTTTCAACTTCAAATTCCTGACTTCAGCCTGAGAGGAGCGCCTAAGCCCCCCTGCAGTCTGCAGGGGCAGAGGGGCAGAGGTGTGTGAGGACCTCCAAGGAGATGGTATGGGGTCTGCCCCAGTCATCCATCCTAGGGGACCAGGAAAGGTAGCTGTGGGAGCTGCCTGACCTCTCCGCTTGCCTTGAAACTGCCTCCTCTCTCTAGGCTCTGGAGGTGGGAACCGAAGTGCCGGACAGCACTGGGCCAAGCTCCGGGGAGAAAGCGGGTACTTTTCCTTGGAGCGGTCCCAGTCGGCGCCGACCCCGGCCTCACCTGCGACACCACAGAGCGGTCCTCGAAGTGCCACCTCCCAGGCTTCCTCTCTCCATCGCTCTGCCCCAAGGAATGCTGTCCAGGCTGCTTCCCCACAACGCGGGACCTCCCGAGCCTCCTCTCCCCGCCGAATCGTCCAACGGGACTGCGCCAGAACCTCACCTACTCAACAGGATGCCCCCAAGACCTCTTCCATGCAGCGGGACACCCCCAGAGCAACCTCTTCTTCAAGAGCTGCCCCACGAGACAACCTCAGAACCTCATCTACCCAACAGGACACCCCCAAGGCCTCTTCCACACAGCGGGACACCCCCAGAGCAACCTCCCCCTCAAGAGCTGCCCCACGAGATAACCTCAGAACCTTGTCCAGCCAACAGGACACCCCCAAGGCCTCTTCCACACAGCGGAACACCCCCAGAGCAATCTCCCCCTCAAGAGCTGCCCCACGAGACAACCTCAGAACCTCATCTACCCAACAGGACACCCCCAAGACCTCTTCCACACAGCGGGACACCCCCAGAGCAACCTCCCCCTCAAGAGCTGCCCCACGAGACAACCTCAGAACCTCATCTACCCAACAGGACACCCCCAAGACCTCTTCCACACAGCGGGACACCCCCAGAGCAACCTCTCCTTCAAGAGTTGTCCCACGAGACAGCCCCATAACCTCATCCACCCAACGAAACAATCCTTGGGTTTCCTCTCCCCCCAGAGCCACCCAACAAGACACCTCCAGAGCCTCTTACACCCAACAGGACAACCCTCAAGCTCCTGTTCCAAGTTGTACTCCCCAGCGGGGCAACCCCAGACCTTCTTGTGTTCCACAGAACACACCTAGAAGCTCTTCTGCCCAAAGGGACAACCCTAAAACCTCTTGTACCCAACGGGACAATCCCAAATCCTCTTCCTTACGTTGGGAAAACCCTGGAAGCACCTCTTGTCAGGGCTGCACCCGACAAGACAATCCCAGAGCATCCTCTCCCCATCGCTCCTCTCAGCGGAACAACCCCCGGAACGCCTCTCCCCACCGTACTAACAAAGACATCCCATGGGCCTCCTTTCCCCTCCGGCCAACGCAGAGCGATGGCCCCCGAACCTCTTCCCCATCTCGCTCCAAGCAAAGTGAGGTTCCCTGGGCATCCATTGCCCTCCGGCCAACCCAGGGCGACCGGCCTCAGGCCTCATCACCTGCTAGACCAGCTCAGCGGGACTCACCCCAGTCTTCCTCTGGACCCACCCAGCACAACTCACCATTCCGGGCCACTGCCACCTCCCATAACCCAGGCCACCACGGGGCCTCCAGGACCTCCTTGCCTCTGCATCCCACTCCCCATGGTGCACCCCAGACCTCTTCCGAGCACCCCCAGCCTCCGTGTGCTGTGTGCATTGGGCACCGGGACGCCCCTAGGGCCTCCTCGCCTCCTCGCTATTTACAGCATGACCCCTTCCCCTTCTTCCCAGACCCCTACACATCTGAGAGTGAATTGCCCCACCATGATCCCCCCTATATGCCTCCAGCCGTATGCATTGGACACCGGGATGCCCCCCGGGCTTCCTCACCCCCCCGCCACACCCAGTTTGACCCATTCCCCTTCCTCCCAGACACATCGGATGCTGAGAACCAGTCCCCGCAGCATGACCCTCCTCAGTTCCCCCCAACTGTGTGTATTGGGTACCGTGATGCACCCCGGGCCTCCTCCCCGCCCCGCCAAGCCCCCGAGCCCTCCCTCTTGTTCCCGGATCTCCCCAGAGCCAGCACAGAGAGCCTGGTCCCCTCCATGGACTCTTTGCATGAGCCTCCTGCCATCCCTGCACCGGTATGCATTGGGCACCGTGACGCACCCTCCTTCTCATCTCCCCCTCGCCAGCTCCCCGAGCCCTCCCTCTTCTTCCAGGACCCTCCTGGGACGAGTATGGAGAGCCTGGCCCCCTCCAGCGACTCTCTGCGTGGCTCCCCAATGCTGCCCCCTCAGGTGTGCATTGGGCACCGGGATGCCCCTCGCGCCTCCTCCCCACCCCGCCACCCGCCCAGTGACCTAGCACTCCTGGCACCCTCACCTCCTCCGGGCAGCTCGGGAGGTTCCTGGGGCTCGGTACCCCCAGGGGAGATCAGGCACAACTTGGAGAGGGAGGAGTACAGCGTGCTGGCCGACCTGCCCCCACCCAAGAGGCTGGCGCACAGGGAGCCGGGGCTGCAGGGCAGCAACGGGGGCCGCACCCGCAGCCCCGGACGCGCAGAGGTGGAGCGCCTCTTCGGGCAAGAGCGCAGGTGAGCCCAGGGCGGGGACGGCCAGGTGGGCTGGGGAGGAGGCTTGGCAACAGGCCAGGTGGAAAGTCTGCAGGCTTAGGTTCCAGATGAGGAAAGGGCTTAGATCCCCCGCCTGCCACTTACTGGCTGTGTGACCTTGGGCAAGGAACTCCACCTCTCTGTTTCCATGTGCTAGAGTTGTTTTTGACAATTAAACGATAATACGCAAAACCTAGTAGTTAAGAGCAAAGACCAGGGTCAGGCAGGCTGGGTTCAAATCCTGGGTCACAGCCATTCCCCAGCCGATGCGATGCAGCAAAGTGATTTAACCTACTTGAGCCTCAGTTTCCTCATCTGTAAAATTGGGACTTTAATACATTAATTTAAATGAGGTCAAACTCTTCGTTGGAGAGTCACAAGTTTATTTTATTTTTTTCCCACCTTCTGTGAGGGGGGAAGAAAAGAGTCCTTTTAGAGATGTCAATTTAAAAGTATGGCCAAAGGTCTTCCCTAGTGGTTCAGTGGCTAAGACTCTGTGCTCCCAATGCAGGGGGCCTGGGTTTGATCCCTGGTCAGGGAACTAGATTCCACATGCTGCAACTGAGAGTTCACATGCCACAACCACGACTAGGCACAGCCAAATAAATAAATACAAATAAATTTATTTAAAAATATAGCCAGAGCCATATATGTTAAATAAGAGAACCCACAGGATGGCAGACTTTTTGGAAGTTCAATGTTCCTTTTCGGGGACACGGTGACAGCACCTGAAGTCCAGGCATCACACGAATCTCCTTGGTCATCGGCTTCATTTACACAGGGGTTTAAGACCCAGCAGAGCATCTGCTTTTCCACAGCCTCAGGGAGGAGAAACATTCCCTCCAGATCCGGCTGAGATTTTCATCAGCAGTTCCAGCCTCATAGTCTTTAAGGGTCAGGGCTGAAATTAATTAGTTAGGGACCCAACCCAAGTTAGGGTCAAGAGAACCAAAAACATATAGGTCTGAAAGGCTTGAAACTTTCGGTGTAGAAGTCAATAAATTACAGCATATTTACTGAGACCAAATTGTACAACCATCAGCACAACCTAATTTTAGAACATTTCTATCACCGTAAGGAGCCAGTAATATTTTACATCCACAATCCCTCTTTTCGTTGTCCCTTAGACAACATTTTCTCTTAGATTTGAATCTGCATGAAAAATCTCATCTCTTCTTCTTCAGATTTCCTTTCCCCCAAAGTTTTATCCATTTTACTACCCATGTGACAACCTTTGTGGGCTCCAGCCTCAGTGTAAAATACACTTTTTGTTAGTTTTTTTTTCCTTCTAGAGAAGTTTTAAGGGTCACAACAAAGTTGAGTGGAAAGTACAGAGATCTCCTGTGTAGACCCTGTTCCCACAGGTGCACAGCTGCCTCCACTATCAACATCCCCCGCCAGGGTGGTCCAGTTGTTACCAGCCATAGGCTTACCCTGACGCATTATCACCCAGAGTCCACAGTTCACAGCAGGGTTTACTCTGGCGATGCACATTCTGAGTTCAGACAAACGTTTAATGATATGTGTCTACCATCAGAGTGTTACAGAGTAGTCTCACTGCCCTGCAAACCCCCTTTGTCTTTGACTTTTTATTATGACTCTTTTTAAAAAAAGATTATTTATTGTTTTAATCGTTTGGCTATACCTTATGGTATATGGGATCTTAGTTCCCCCACCAGGGATCAAACCCAGTCCCCTGCATTGGAAGGGTAGAGTCCTAACCACTGGACCACCAGGGAAGTTCCATAACTCTCTTTGGTCTAATGTCAATTTGCATACGTTTGACTTTATCTGGTAACTCAGCAAGGTCTTTAAACCAAAATTGAATTTTCTTTTTTTTTTTTTTCCTACTGTGATAACTTTTAGAGAGATAAAAGATTTGTTGCAGAAGTCTGGAATATGTTTATAGTTTGATTAACCATTTAATTTTTTTTACACAGATTCATTTTACTTTGCTCCCTTTGAAGTAGATTATCTTTTTAAAAAACTTTATTGAGGTGTGATTGATATATAAAAGTTGTATATTTAACATATATGTTTTGGTAAAGTAGATTATTTACCTTTTAACCAAGGTTTTACAACTCTACTGAGTAATTAACATTTTCCCTCTTGTATGGTATTTTTTTCCAAGTAAGAAACCATTTGTCCTCTGAAGATAAAATTTGAAAACCTATTTAAGTATCTGTAAGAGACAGGCTGAAATTCATGAATGGGTGGCTATAAAGTGATACTTTTCTTTTTTCCCATTTATTCATTCAATATATTTATTCAGCATCTACTCTAAGCATCATTCTCACTGAGCCTGGAAAATTTTCCTTAAAGGGTTATCACATTAAAGCATTAGGAATTTTGGCTTGACATCTTCATTTCCTACCCTCTTAATGCCTTTGGAATCTTTTTTTTTCAACTGAAGTATAGCTGCTTTACAATGTGGAATCTCTAGTCTTGAATCATATAAGCGTTTCCTAGTCTCTTAAATTCAAAACAGAGCCTTCACGGAATTTGCTAGACTTGACAGCTGTTGTCCTTTAATACACTCTGCAAGTGGAAGAGCCCATCCAAGCTTTCAAAGGAAATGTATTTCCTTTGTCACCCTCGGTGCAGCCACACCAACCCTCAGGAACACGTAGTCCAAGGAGACACTGTTGCTTCAGCATCAGAAAGGCTGGGTCTCGGCTGAAAGCTCAGAATCTTCTTGATCTCTCCATCTCACATGGGGGGCACATCTCAGAAGGAACACTCATTTAACACACTGAAGTTTATATGGAAAATGCCCTCACTCAGAAGAGAACACACATTTGCCTCACCAGCTACACAGGGTCTTTTCTGCCATTCTCCCCACCTACTCAGCGTTGGGGTTTTTACTTCACAGAGGCTCCTGGTTCTAAGAGAAACTCACTCTAAGGTTCAGATCTCACAGAGCAAGGAAACTCTCTCACTTCAAATTGGATTAAAAATCAAACCTGATTAGGCAGCCTTCAAACTCAGAAACACTCCAGAGTGGGGAACTTCAGTTCCCTGTGAGTCACATGCCAAGAAGTGCTAAAACAGCAAATTAGTTTATGGATCTGATTCTAATGACATTGACAAAAGCCATAACACAAGAACAAAGCCCAAGCCCGTAATTGTTTTATTCTCCAAACCTCTACAGAGTCTCAGCCTAGTCTCCAAGCTAGAGGCAGACCGCAGAGCACAGGGCCTTGCTCAGACCTGAGCAGAGATTCCTCTTCCTGTTTTGCTGGCTTGGTCAAGGTCAGCACCTGGTCATCTTTCCCAGGCTCCTCCTGGTGTGGTTTAGCCACCAGAGACATAGTTTCATTTGTCAATTTAAATGAAGTCTGACTCTCAAACCCTCTTGTGATAAATATCCTAAATTTCCAGTGGAGTGGTTAGGTCTTATATATGGGAGGGGAGAGATGTGCCCAGACTCTGTTCAGTGTTCCTACGTTTCAACAGAGATATTATGTTAAATGTTAATAGCCATGGCTACCAATTATTAAGCAAGACAACTAGCTGAAACTAGAGATTTAGGGGTTATCTTTGTTGGATGTGGTGACAATGCCTAGTTTGGGTGTCTTAGAAATGACATTTGCATGAATGGTTTTATGTTGGCCTTTCTGGAACTGTGGAGAAGAGGGGATATTTCGTTCTTCTGATCTTGCTAAGAGCACTTTCTACTGACAGCTAGGATGGCTGCAAACCTGTTAGTAGTAGGGGGGAAACAGGTGGGCCTCAGAAGTCCAAAATTTACCGTATGGGCAGGAAGAAGGCAAAAAAAATGGGATATGGCGGCATATGACACTATGCATCTCTGATCGCCACCTCATGGCTTGTAGGAGATGAGGTGAGATAGTACAAGTGCCTGGAACCCAGGGAGTGCTCCATAAATGTTGGCCATTAAGATACTGTGTGCACAGTGCTTGGTACACAGTAGGTGCTGAATAAATCTTAATTCCCACAAGGACCAGTTGAGATGTCTGTGGGTGAGCTGTGGGCCACTCATGGGGTCGTGGCCAGAAGGAAGCCCTGAGTGAGACAGGAGGGGTCAAGGCCAAGGTGGAGCCCCCTATTTGTGCTCCCCCCTTTTCTCACTTCATCTTCACAACAGCCCCATGAGGCAGGTAGACTACTATCCCCATTTTGCAGAAGGGGAAACTGAGGCCCCGAGAGGCTCCTCCCTCATTCTGGGCCCTTCGTCTAGCTTGCAGTGAGTCCCTGGATCTGCCACTGGGGGTGGGAG
>SJYQ01058639.1:0-65233 GCA_006410935.1 Redunca redunca
CTAGTCAAAGCTATGGTTTTTCCAGTGGTCATGTATGGATGTGAGAGTTGGTCTGTGAAGAAAGCTGAGCGCTGAAAAATTGATGCTTTTGAACTGTAGTGTTGGAGAAGACTCCTGAGAGTCCCTTGGACTGCAAGGAGATTCAACCAGTCCATCCTAAAAGAGATCAGTCCTGAATATTCATTGGAAGCACTGGTGTTGAAGCTGAAACTCCAAACCCTGAGTCAGAATATACTAGTCCTTATGTAGAGGCCAGAAGGTGAACTGAGGAAATGAGAATGCCTCAGAAACTTTTTAGTTACAAGGAACCAAAAGTCACTTCAACTAACTTAACAAGAGAAGCATTTATTGTAAAGATACAAAAAATTCAGAGAACCAGATTGCATCAAGGGTAAAGCAGAAGATAGATGGCACAAAGATAAGGAGTTAGTGAAAGGTTAAGGAAGTAGATATAGCGACTGTGGATAGCTCTTAAAGAAAGTTCAGCCATAAAACCGAGAAATGAGTTCGTAACCCAAGGGAATATTGGAGAAGAAAAGGTTCTTGGAATGTAAATTAAGGAATAGGAGTCAGAAGAGGAACAAATGAGGAAAAGAAAGAAGAGATCACTGATGCACAGTAGATGCTCAATAAATATGTGCAAATTAATTGAAACCACGGGGGCTGAAGGGCATTAAAGTTAAATGTGGCTCAAGGGACACTGAGCATATTTTCTACATTCCTGTCCTCATGGTAGGTACTACTCTCTGACTCCCGCACTGCAGTGTGACATTCAGGCATTACCTCCTGAGAAAATCGACTGTCTTCTCAGGGCTCCGGCCAGGGAAAACAGGCAGATGTTGTTGCCATTCTCAAAGCCACAGGCAGTCTCGGGGCCAGCTGCCTTTAGTTCCTGCCTCTTGTGGGACCAAACAGATGTGAAGAGAGCAGAAAGCAATAGCCAGGATCACATTTCCAAATTAATGCCATGAATCATTATTAGCCAAATTCCAATCCCAATAGAAGTTGGTTTTTCTCCCAAAGGGGATTCTTGCTTCACAGCTAGAGCAATAAGGGGTCTGGAAAACGGGTCAGTTCAACTTAATTATTCTAGTCATCATACAGAAATTTAAAAGGTAAACTAAGTAAATGAGATGCCTTTGGAACATTTTGGTTACGAGGAACAGATGTTCACTCAAGCCAACTTGAATAAAATGGAATTTATTGTGAGGACCCAGGGGGATATCGTAGAACAGAATTGTTGAAGAAGAAAAATACAGTGGATTTTATAGGAAATGGGAAGCTGATGTGTTCTATCTTTCTCCCTCTATCCTCTTTCCATCCTAAACTGCATGTTTTTCAGCTATTCTGTTATCTTCTTCATTTTCCTCTCTCCTCAGGACAGTTTCTGTGCTAATTTGCCCACTGTTACATGGTCCAACATGAATGCCCTGAAATAGTGGCCTCGCTCCACCACCACCCCAACCCTATTGATAGAACCTGGCAGCTTAGCTCTTCTGGGCTAGCATCTCAGTCTTTGTAGTCTCATGCTATATTCTCCGCAAAGAACCATTTATTAGTTCAATGAGGTCCAGGTGCCTATACTAGCACAACCAGATATTATAAGGGTAGTGACACATGATAATTAGAGTCACCCTTTATAGGCTGTGGGTGAGCAGGTTTTCTAAGAATGGGGTGACATGGGGAGAACACAATTGCCACACTCAGTTCAGAGGATCTGGCTGAAAGCCACACTCTGGGCTAAATCTAATTTACTAAGTGCTGTGGCAAAGTCTTGCTCATACTGGGAGCTTGGAGAGGAAAATGCTGAGGCTCATTTATTTGGTTACAACTTCTCTCTCTTGCTTTATGCCCTTGCCGTGTTCCCATATCCATTCTTCACCATGCCAAAGAAATAGAACAGCCAACAAACTCTGTGCCTGGCAGGGGTCACTAAAGAACTCGTTGTTATATTTCGAGAAGCAAAACTCCCTAACAAAAGTGTGTTGGCCTCAGCCTGTCTATCTATATATTGAACCAGGGCAAACTCATTCTCTTCCTTCAAAACGTGGCTCTGAAGCCCTCTCCTTTGCAACAATTTCTGCACTCCCCTCAGGAGAGTTGGTCCCACTGACCTCTTTTCACACCTTAATTCATAGTCTGCTCTCCTAGACTATGAATCCCAGAGGAAGCATCTTATCATGTATTCCCATATCCCCAGTTCAAAACATGGTACATGCATTGAGCACTTGATTAAAGTTCATTCAATACATAGCCCAGCAATGAACATTCTGGTCCCACCTAACAGTCTTCCTTTGACTGGGGCTCCAAGAGACCAGTTAAGGTGTAACTTGAAGTGGTTCTTAATGACTGAAAACATTACCAAATATTTTGAATTTAAAAAGAGGAAAGAATAAGAGATGTTTGGCTAGAAGGCGAATAGGCTAACTGTCTTCATACATCTGAAGGGCTTTCATATAGACTAAAGATAAAATTTCCAATGAATGACCACAGGAGGAAAATAAGATCAAAAGCAAAAACTATAGAGAGATAGATTCCAGAATAATAAAAGAAAATTCCAAGAGGCAGTGATGTCCAAAGATGTTTTAGGCTACCTATGGAGAATTCAAACAATTTGTCACAGAGATGTTAAAGAGCAATACAATTCTGAAATGGCTCATGGAACTAGATATTTGATTTACCTTTATTTAAAATAACACAAATTAATATATATTTACTGCTTTTTAAAAATCAAGCTGTAAGTTAAAAATTACTCTTAATTTTGCAATCAGGAGATAATAAATGTTAACATGTTGAAGTATATACTTAGTCTTTTTCAACATATATAAATATTTTAAATCTATATTTGTTTACAGATATTATTAGGGGATCTTCCCAACTCAAGGATCAAACTCTGGCATCTCCTGCATTGGCAGGTGGATTCTTTACCATTAGCACCACCTGGGAAGCCCCATAAAATATATTACACACAGTTTATTGTATGAATGGATCTTTAAGTCTCCATCAAATCCTGTGTTACTGTAGACCTCTACACAATGCCATTTGTGTTTACAAAGAGTCCCTTTGGGCTATTTATTCACTAGAGGTATATTAGTAAATACTCAAAGATATTTACATATTAATTACTGATGACACATTATTATACAGGCTTCCCTGGTGGCTCAGAAGGTAAAGAGCCTGCCTGCAATGTGGGAGACCCAGGTTCGATCCCTGGGTTGGGAAGATCCCCTGGAGAAGGAAATGGCAACCCACTCCAGTATTCTTGCCTGGAGAATCCCACGGACAGGAGAGCCTGGCAGAATACAGTCCATGGGGTCACAAAGAGTTGGACATGACTGAGCAACTTCACTTTCATTATCATATACCCAGGAATGTGAAAAGAGTACTGAATTATAAGTTGAGAGACCTTGGTTCTAATCTCAGGTCAGATAATTTTTGACTGTACAGTCTCTCTCAGCCTCAATTTACCCAGTTATGAAGTGAAGAGTTTGGACGAGGCAACCCAAAAGTTTCCGTGAGGGGCTAGTATTCCATTAGTAAATGAGCAAAATACTCTGGCAGTCACTTTAGGAGCTACAGAGTAGCAGAGATGGCATCTGTTTTCTGTAAGCTCACAAATATTTGAGGAGATAAGACATAACATGAAACAGTTGAGTAAAGACAATCACTGATGAAAGCACCAAATGGAGACACTAGAAATGACAACTATGAGAGTGAACTTAAATGTTTAATGTTTTAATGTTTAAAAAATATAATTGTTTAAATACATTTACTCATTTGGAGAATGTATTTCATATGTAAAAGTAAAATGTGTAACAACAAAAACACAAAGGCCAAGAGGGGGGAATAAAAACGAAGTCATATACTATTATTGCATAGTTCTTATACAATCTATGTAAAGATGCAATATTATTTGAAGGTGGACTGTGTTAAGTTAAAAGTATATACTACAAACCCTAGAGTAACCACTAAAACTAATAAATCAATAAACAAAATTAAATGAAATCATTAAAAATATGCAATTAATAAAAAGAAGACAATTAAGGTAAAAAGTGATGGGAGAGAGAGGGCAAGAACAATGGACCAAATAGGAAATAAAGTGTTGGGGAAAACTTAATTCCAACCATATCAAAACCACATAAATATAAATTGTGTAAATGTACCAGTATAAAAGGTAGAAGTTTCAGATTAATTTAAAATATTTTAAGCATTAAAAGAGAATAAAAACAAGCTACTAACCTAGAATTCTGTGTCCTACAAATAAAAGCTGAGGGAATTTGTCACCAGCAAATCTGCCTTGATAGAAATGTTAAAAGAAGTTCTTCAGGAAGAAAAGTTATACAGGTCAGAAACTTGACTCTACGTAAAGAAAGGGAGAATATTAGAGAAGGGATAAATGAAGGTAAAAATTAAAATCTGAGTGTTAGTTTAAAATAATGATAGAAACAATGCATGTGATTATAGCTTATGAATGAGTGAAATGAATAACAGCAATAGTATAAGGGAAAGATGGGAGAGATTGAGAATTCCCTCATATAAGGTATGGATACTACCTATGATGTAGTATAATGTTACTTACAAGTGGATTTAGAATCATTGTAAATATATATTGCAAACTCTACCACAACCACTAAAAAAAAAATTTAAGAAGTATAATGATCTGCTGAAAGAAAATAGAGTCATAGAAAATGTGCAATTAGAGCCAGAGAAGGCATAAAGACTGGAAAAAAGAAGAGTGCAACAAATAGAAAGCAGTTACAAATTTTGTAGATACTAGTACAGCTACATCAATAATCACTTCAAATGTGAGTGGCCTAAATATACCGACTAACAGACAGAGATGTCAGAGTGAATTTTTTTAAAAAAGAAAACCCAGGTCTTAGTTGTCTACAAGAAACATTTTAAATATAAGGACACAGATATATTAAAACTAAAGGAATGAAGAAAGATGTACTATGCTAATACTAATCAAAAGAATGTAGAAGTAGCTACATTAGAGACAAATCAGACTACAAAGCAAAACAAAAATATTATCAAGGATAAAGAAGTCAATTAATTGAAAGGATATAACAATATTAAATACCTAATAACAGAGCTCTAAAATATGAGAAGTGGAAAAAATATACAAATCCGCAATTCTAATAAAAAATTTCAACACCGTTTTCTAAATAATTAATACAACCAATAAATAAAAAGTAATAAGGATATAGAAGACACAAGCAACACTATCAACCAACTTGATCAAACTGACATTTATAGAATATTCTATCCAACAGCAACAGAAAACATTCTTTTCAAGGGCACACACAAAATATTTACCAAGATAGATCATATTTTGGGACATGAAACAAGTCTCAATAAATTTAGGAGGATTAAAATCACTTAGAGAATTTTCTCAGAGCAAAATGGAATTAAAGTAGACATTAATAACAGAAAGATATATGCCCAAATATTTGGAAACTATATAACTCTCTTCTAAATAAACCATGAGACAAAGAATAAATCACAAGGGAAATTAGAAAACACTTTGAAAAAAATGAAAGTATAACACATCAAAATTTCTTTTTTGGGGAAGCTAAAGCTTTTCGGGAGTGGGGAACTTACAGGATAATTTATAGCATTGAAAACCTCATATTAGAGAAATAAGAAGTTTTTAAATCATGACTTAAACTTCTATCTTAAGAAACTAGAAAAATAAAAGCAAACCCAACGTAAGCAAAAGGAAGTAAATCATAAAAATAAGAACAGATAGTCTTCTAGGCAGGCTGATGGGGAGCAAGGGAGAGAGAACAAATTACCAATATCAGAAATGAGAGAGGGGAAATAACTATAGATCTTACAGACTTTAAAAGGAGAATAAGGGGGACTTCTCTGGCCATCCCGTAGTTAAGACTCCAAGCTCCCACTGCAGGGGGCCTGGGTTTGATCTCTTGTCAGGAAACAAAGTGCCAGACTCAACTGAGTGATAATACACACACACACACACACACACACACACACACACTCATACACACACATACACGCACACACACATGCACATACACACACGCGCGCACGCACACACACATACATGCACACACGCGCGCGCACACACACATACACTCATACACACACATACATGCGCACACACACATACACGCACACACACATACACACACGCACGCACACACGCACACACACAGAGGAAGCTAAGATAAGACACATGGCCCAGCCAAAAAAATATAAAAGAATAAGCCAAAATTATTAAAGCTTTATGCCAACAAATAAAACTTAGATTAAAGTGGACACTTTTAAGAGGCAAGTTATCAAAACTCACACAAGAAGTAGCTTGAATAGTCGTGTATCTATGAAAGAAATTTGTTTATAAAAACTTTTCCATAAGAAAACTATGAGCATAAGCAGCTTTACTGGTGAGTTCTACCAAAAACATAAGGATATAATGTCCATTTCACCTAAAACTCTTCTGCAAAATAAAACTTGAGGGTGGACTCCCAACTCATTCTGTTCCACCATTAACCCAGTGACAGAACCAAATGGTTATTTTAGGAAAACTACAAGCTAATTTCCAACATTAACATAAATAAAACAATCCTCAATAAAATTTAAACAAATTGAATCCAGCAGTGTAGAAAAAGGGTTCCTGTTGTTGTTTAGCTGCTCAGTCGTGTCTGACTCTTTGCAATTCCTTGGACTGTAGCCCACCAGGCTCCTCTGTCTGTGGGATTTCCCAGGCAAGAACACTGGAGTGGGTTGCCATTTACTTCTCCAGGAGATCTTCCCCACCCAGGGATTGAACCCATGTCTACTGCACTGGCAGGTAGATTCTTTACCACTAAGCCACCAGGGAAGCAAAATAGGATAATACTTCATGATTAGTAGAGTTTATCTCCAGAATGCAAGGTCAATTTACCATTCAAAAATCAATCAGTATAGCAACCACATTAACAGTCTAAAAAGGAAAAATCTTATAATTAATCTCAATAGTTACAGAAAAATCTTTTGTCAAAATTCAAAAACTCTCAGCAAAGTAATGATAGAAGGGAACTCTCTCAGCTTATTAAAGAACATTCAATATGTCAACAAATTTGGAAAACTCAGCAGTGGCCTCAGGACTGGAAAAGGTCCAGTTTTCATTTCAATCCCAAAGAAGGGCAATGTCAAAGAATTTTCAAACTGCCATACAGTTGGACTCATTTCACATGCTAGCAAGACTCAAAATCCTTCAAGCTAGGCTTCAGCAGTATGTGAACCAAAAACCTCCAGATGTACAAACTGGATTTAGAAAAGGTAGAGGAACCAGAGATCAAATTGCCAATATCCATTGGATCCTAGAGAAAACAAGGGAATTCCAGAAAAATATCTATTTCTGCTTCATTGACTTTGCTAAAGCCTTGGACTATGTGGATCACAAATTATGGAAAATTCTTAAAAAGATGGGACTGCCAAACCACCTTACCTATCTCCTGAGAAACTTGTGTGCAGGTCAAGAAACAAGAGTTGGAATCGGACATGGAACAATTGACTGGTTCAAAATTGGGAAAGGAGTACATCAAGGCTGTATAGTGTCAGCCTGCTTATTTAACTTCTATGCAGAGTGCATTACGTGAAATGTCAGGCTGATGAATCACAAGCTGGAATCAAGATTGCCAGGAGAAATATCAACAACCTCAGATGTGCCTTAGGGTCTTCCCTGTAGCTCAAATGGTAAAAATCTGCCTGCAACACCGGAGACCCGGGTTCAGTCCCTGGGTCAGGAAGATCCTCTAGAGAAAGGAGTGGCAGTCCATTCCAGTATTCTTGCCTGGAGAATCCCGTACATGACTGAGCAATTAACACTACTACTACCTTCAGATATGCATATGATACCACTCTGATGGTGGAACTAAAGAGAAACTAAAGAGCCTCTTGATGAAGGTGAAAGAGAAGAGTGACAAAGCTGGCTTAAAACTCAACATTCAAAAAACTAAGATCAAGGCATCTTATCCCATCACTTCATGGCAAAAAGAAGGGGGAAAAGTGGAAAGAGTGATGGATTTTACTTCGGAGGCTCCAGAATGACTGTGGACAGTGACTGCAGCCATGAAATTAAAAGACACTTGCTCCTTAGAAGGAAAGCTATGACAAACCCAGACAGCATTTTAAAAAGCAGGACATCACTTTACTAATGAAGACCAAATAATCAAAGTTATGGTTTCCCAGTAGCTGTGTACAGATGTGAGAGTTGGACCATAAAGAAGGCTGAACACCAAAGAATTGATGCTTTCAAACTGTTGTGCTGGAGAAGACTCTTGAGAGTTTCTTGGACAGTAAGGAGATCAAACCAGTCAATCCTAAAGGAAATCAACCCTGAATATTCACTGGAAGGACTGATGCTGAGGCTGAAGTTCTAATACTTTGGCCACCTGATGCAAAGAGTCAATTCATTGAAAAAGACCCTGATGCTGGAAAAGATTGAGGGCAGAAGAAGAGGCAACAGAGGATGAGATGGTTGGATGACATCACTGACTCATGATGGACATGAATTCAAGAAAACTCTGGGAGATAGTGAAGGACAGGGAAGCCTGGCGTGTTGCAGTCCATGGGGTGGTAAAGACTCAGACACGACTTAGTGACTGACAACAGAAAAACTACAGCTATAGTAACACTAAATGGTGGAATGCTTTTTCTCCTAAGATTAGGAACAAGGAAAGGTCCTCTGTTCTCCCCACGTCTTTTCAACGTTGTACTGAAGGTACTATTCAGATCCATTCAGCAAAAACAAGAAAAGAAATAGAAGGCATCCAGACTAGAAAAGAGAAGTAAAACCTTTTATCCTGAAATTTACTTTCTCTAAGTGCATAAGCTCATTATCCTGGCATAACGGAATTTGGAAAAGTCCACTTATCTGCTGGGTACTAGCTAACACATTCTACCCCTTTGTCTAACCATTCCTCTTTTTAACATCTGGAGGATTTGCTTGGATTAGACACAGCCAGGAACTTCCACTCTGATATCAGTGGTAAGGTCTGATCAACTTTTCCCCTTCTCCTCCTTCTTTCTTCTTCTCCTTCTTCTTCTTCCTCTTCCCCTTCTCCTTCTTCCTCTTCCCCTTCTCCCCCTTTCTTCTTCCCCTTTCCTTCCTCTTCCTTCTCCTTTCTTCTTCTTCTCTCTTTCTCCTGGAATCAGAAGACTAAACAGTTAAAGAAGTCAGTGCTGAACTCATGCTTGAGGATGTTCATCCATGTCTCTTTCTTTTTAACACCCTCTCTCATTTCTAAGAATTCAGATAGGCAAAATTGTCTCAGAATGTGCTTATGCTTGAGAGTTTCCTCATCCTGAAAAGGCTGCTGCTGCTGCTGCTAAGTCACTTCAGTCGTGTCCGACTCTGTGCGACCCCATAGACAGCAGCTCACTAGGGTCCTCCATCCCTGGGATTCTCCAGGCAAGAACACTGGAGTGGGTTGCCATTTCCTTCTCCAATGCATGAAAGTGAAAAGTGAAAGTGAAGTCACTCAGTCGTGCCTCTTAGCGACCCCATAGACTGCAGCCCACCAGGCTCCTCCGTCCATGGGATTTTCCAGGCAAGAGTACTGGAGTGGGTTGCCATTGCCTTCACCACATCCTGAAAAGGCAGGAAAGAGAAAAGTTCTAGGCATTAGATAGTTAACATATCAAACTACTCCTTGCTGGCGAATATCCTCTCAATGTCCTGTGGGGGACAGATGATATTTGAGTGTGGATGAAGGGGGGAAGAGGCTCAGCAGCTCAACTTGCCTTGATTCTTGGTACTAAGCTGCCTCCAGCCCAGGGTTAAGGAGCTGCCCACATTGGCACAAATGTAACCCGAGTAACACGTGGGGGTCTGGTGCAAAAGCCTCCTAGTAATAAAGCTAGAGCATTCGCTTGACCTTGCTTTCCACATACGCTGCTTTCAGGACCATTGCAGAGTTATCAGTGCTTGACATAGACAGCCAAGAACCCAGAAACCCAGGTTCCTATCACCTCTTCCCCAATTTTCCCCTTACAAACTGCTATGATCACCCCACAGAGGAAGAATGAACCACCCCTAACTTAAAATCTGGTAACAATTGATGACAGGCATATGTATGAAAGGCTTTGTTAGTCACATAATGAGACTTTCTGGGAAGAGCAAGATAGGCTCCCAAGAGGCCAAAAATAAAAAGAGAAACAGGAATGCTGGACTGAAAAACAGAAAAAAGGACAACTGGGCTGGGGTTTTACAGTGATTATGGAATGGGATTGCAATAAGGACCTGAGCTTGGGAGGTTTGAACTTCCCACTGATGCCAAAGCAACAAGCACAGTGGCTTTCTTATAAATTTTCCCAGGAGAAAGGGAAGTGGGCTTGAAAAGCTGTCAGCATCTGAACATCAAAAATGGAGTCAGGCTGTCTAGGACGGCGACTATCAGCAGTTCCTTCCTGATCTGCCTCCCTGGTCTCCACCCCCAGTGTGAGGAGCATCTACCAGGTACCCAACCCAGCAACATCTGCCTTTGAGAAGAGCAGTTGTTTGGGGTGGAATATCACTCCCACACAAGGAACAGTTGTATGTGTAGAGGTGACAGAACCTAATGAGCTTGCAGAGAATATTTAAATTGCTAAACAGGATAGCATATTTACTACTGTGTTTATCCCTAAGCATTTGCAATAAAAATCAAAGTGATGCCATTATGTGATCCCCCAGCGGCATGTACTTGGAAGCTCTCCTTTTTTTAGCCAAAATTGATTTGAGGTTGTGTATAATTCTTCCTTTCAAACAGTAATTGAGAATCTGAATGGTGGGGAATTAAGCAGAGGAGCAAGAAGGAGCTTAAAGCAGCAGAGAATCTGTTCAACCAGTCATACTGCTGCCGGTACTCCTGTGGCGGGGACTACCAAGCATGGTGCAGAGGAAAGCACCTTGGCTTTGAAGCCAATGGACTCAAATTTTAACTCTGAGTCAGTGACTTAACATGTGACCTTAGGAAATTAATTTTCTTATAAGCTCACTTTCTCCATCTGTACATTAGCAGTAAAATTACCTACCACAATAAAATTTCTATAAGGAAAAACTTAGAAAATTTGTTTAAGTTTCCAGTGCAATGTACACACATATAAAATAGGTACTTAGCAGATGTTACTGTGTTTAGTCCACCGTACTCACTATTAGGAGTACCGCCAATACCAACAAATCGTGAGTTTTAACAAATGTCCATGCTGTTTATCTCCACATTCGGCTGTCCATGGTACATAAACTGCTGTCAAACATTACCAATGAAAAGATCACATTTGCACTTCAGAACCTCCAAAGAATTCACCACCTCCTCAGCACACTCCATCTGGACACTCTAACAAAAAGTTCTTCCCTAAACTGAACTGAAATCTAGCTTGCCACAGCACAGCAGCTCCCAAACAGTTGTTAATAGAAAAGAATTCTGAAGGATGTTAGCAGTTCAGTAGAAAATAAAATGAAGATTCTGATTTCCATTTCTGACAATAGTTCAGACCAGAGATCTTCAAAAATCATCCAGGTACAAAGAAACCAAGAAGACTGTATGAATTATTTTTAAATATATTCTTAAATGTATAGTGCATAGAAGGGGTGACATGACAGTTAAAAAGAGTTTTTTAACAAGATTCTTTATAACCCAAAAACGAGATAAAAGTAGCAACTCAGAGAGGCAAATTCTGAGCAGCCAGCTGCCCTAAGGACAACTCTGGGGTTTTCCTGGAGAAAAGACCTGGGCTTATATAAGAAGGTGAATCTGAGACCCCTGCATGAATCTGAGACCATTAAAAACTGATTCCCTCAATGAAAGGATGAACTAAAAAATAATGATAACAACCCCACAAAGGGAGACAAAAGGAAGTCTGCCTGTCTGAATCTTGAGATTGAAAAATGGAAGAAATATAACAGTCTCCCTTGACATAACCACCTCAGGAAGAATATGCATGGAAATCACACTTTTTGAAAGGTTTTTAAAAAATCCAATAATAAGCTAAAGAGGTCTCAAGTGGATCATAATCCCAGACTGAACATAGCAAATGCAAATTCTCTCTAGAGTAATACACCTTAAACCCAGGCTCAGAGGATTTTCACAATTAAGCTCCAGTGAACAAGATTTCATAATTTAAATTTCTAAATTAGATCCATAAAGACTTCAGACATTGGACAGAATATAAAATAAGTATGTTTGTCAAAAATGAAAAATACAAAATAAAGGATAAAGTTACTTATTAAGATTATATTTTGACAAATTAAGTGCATGTGTTATAATTTTAAGCATAGTCACTCAAATAATAGAAATAGGATGTGTACTATCTAAATTAGTGGAGGTTTAAAAAGAAAAGATGTTTTTAAAAAATCAATCCAAAAGAAAGTAAAAGAAAAGAGAGAGGAAAAAACAATATTTGATAAAAAATAAGCAGCCCAAAGTAAGTGATAAGTTTAAAATGAAATATATCAGTAATAGCATTGAGTGTAAATAAACTATATTGTCCAGTTAAAAGAGAAATATAAAGACTAAGGATTAGTCTTTATAAAGTTAGACTTATGGAGTAACTAACTAACTAAGACTAGAGAAAGACTGAAACTGGGGGAAATACTGGCCAGAATAAAGCTGGTAGAGTTTCACTCCCAGCCAAGATGGAGTAACAGGGACCAGATTCACCTTCTTGTTGTTGTTCAGTTGCTAAATTGTGTCCAACTCTTCACAACCCATGGACTGCAGCCTGCCAGGCTTCCCTCTCCTTCACTATCTCCTGGAGTTTGCTCAGATGCATGTTCATTGAGTCGGTGATGCCATCCAGCCATCTAGCCTCTGTCGCCCCCNGTCCATTCTGAAGGAGATCAACCCTGGGATTTCTTTGGAAGGAATGATGCTAAAGCTGAAACTCCAATACTTTGGCCACCTCATGCGAAGAGTTGACTCATTGGAAAAGACCTTGATCCTGGGATGGATTGGGGGCAGGAAGAGAAGGGGATGACAGAGGATGAGATGGCTGGATGGCATTACCAACTCGATGGACATGAGTTTGAGTGAACTCCAGGAGCTGGTGAAGGACAGGGAGGCCTGGCGTGCTGCGATTCATAGGGTCGCAAAGAGTTGGACATGACTTAGCAACTGAACTGAACTAAACTGAACTGATAGCATTCAAACGAGTACTGATCAGCGTACACAGTGAAGAAACTACCCAGAGTCAGGTAAAGAACCACCTGAAAGGATCAGAGGTAATAGTACCCAGCAATCACATAGAGCTCAGAACAGTGCTCATTCTCACTAGCCAGACTGGAAAACTTCAAATGTCATGGGGAACTGAGTAAAGTACACAGAAGAGTCTTTTCTCAATAGAGGGAAATAATTAACCCTAGACTGAGCATCATTCTGTTCTCAACTAATACATCATAAAACAAGATCTGAAAATACTGGTTTCCAAGTAGTTTAAATGCATCTTAGAGAAAAGTTCAAGAATATTTGCAGAAATACTAAAATAATCAACATCAAACAAGGGAAAATACATAACGTATTTTATGCATCCTAAAGAAAATTACCAGGCATTCTAAGAAGCAGAAAAATATAATGCATAGTGAGGAGAAAAGTTAGTCAATCAAAACTGATCCAAATTGACACAAATGTTAGCATTAGCATAAAAGGACATTAAAATATGTATGTCATATATTTAAAAAGCTAACTAGGGAGATAGAAGCTATAAAAAAGATCCCAAATGAACTTTTAGAAATAAAAATTGAAATATGTGAGATGAAAATATACTGGGTGGGATTAAGAGCAGATTAGACATTGAAGAAGAAAAGATGAATGAATTTGAAGACATAGCAATAAAATTACCCCCCCCAAAAAAAAGAAGAGAGAAAAAAAGAATCAAAGATCATATAAAAATCAGTTATCCTAATGGTGGTGATGATTTCATGGATATTTATATAATACCATAACATCAAATTATACATTTTAAATTTGGGTAGTCTGCTATAAGTTGTGGCTTCCCTGATAGCTCAGTTAGTAAGAATCCACCAGCAATGCAGGAGATCCCCGTTCAGTTTCTGGGTAGGGAAGTCCCCCTGGAGAAGGGATAAGCTACCCAGTCCAGCGCTCTTGGGCTTTCCTTGTGGCTCAGCTGGTAAAGAATCCACCTGCAATGCAGAGACCTGGGTTCAATCCCTGGGTTCAGAAGATCACCTGGAGAAGAGAAGAGCTACCCAATCCAGTATTCTGGCCTGGAGAATTCCATGGTCTGAATAGTTCATGGGGTCACAAAGAGTAGGACATGACTGAGCAACTTTCACTTTCACTATAAGTTATATTTCAGGAAATCTCTCTTCTAAAAAATTGATACATCTAATATTCAGCAAGGTGACTATAGCTAACAATACTGAATTACACATTTGAATGTTGTTAATAGAGTATGCTCTCATCAGACAAACATAAAAATTTAATATGAGGTGATAGATGTGTAACTAACCTTATGGTGGTAATCATATCACAATTTATATGTGTATCAAATTATCACATTGTTCACCTTAAGCCTGAACAATTTATATGTTAATTTTATCTCAATGAAGCTGAGAAAAAAACCAAAATTAGTGTAACTGTATGAATATTAATCAATAAATTTTTATATGTAAAGCAATATAAAAAGTAAGCAACAATAATAATAATAAGTTCAATTTACCAAAAATATATATAATGCTAAATCTGTGTGTACCTAACAACATGGTCTCAAAACAGAACGCACTGACACAAAGAACTCCTGCTTCTGAGACTCAGGCTCTACTCTTCTGATTTTAGATTGTGTGCATTTCTACGTACGTGTGCGGGAAGCGTTGAGTGGGGAACAGGTGTGGGGGGTGGTGGTGATGAGAACTGGTCTGTTCCTCAGCAGGATTCCAGTTCAGACCGATCTGACAAAGACATAAAACAAACGGCACTATGCTTCCTTTCCCAATGCCACTGCTACTCCTGGCATTGAGAAGACTGAACTGTCAGGCAGCTTCTTTCCTGTTCATGTTATGTTGTTAAAGGATGCTTGGTTCACTGAGGATTTATTAAGCAGTGTATAATTTTATATTCATATTTAAGATTTTTTCTTCTTTTTTTTTTTGGAGCAGAGAAAGGTTTATTGCAAAGCCATGCAAGGAGACATGAATAGCTCATGCCCTAAATGTCTCAAGCTCCCCAAGGTTTTGGCAAAGCAAAACCCTTTGGTTTTCTTTTTCTTCTTCTCAAATTTTTTTAAATTGTTTATTTAATTTGAGGTATAGGCGATTAACAATGTTGTGATAGTTTCAGATGAATAGGAAAGGGACTCAGCCATACATCTTTCCCTGCTCCTTCCCCACTTCAGCAACCAGAAGCAATTATCTGGGTAAAGATGGAAATGTGCACACAAAGAACCAGGAGTCCCATATAGAAGGAAGAGAGAAAGTGAAAGAATAAGCTTAGTGTGTCCTGCATCATTGTTACCTTGTAATGACAAAGCACAAAGCAGATCCCTGAAATAAATCTTTCTCATTAGGCAAAGAAGCACTTTACATTATTATTAAGTTCCTAAAAGAGATATGCAAATATATTAACCCAAGGTAGATCAGCCAGGTAACGTTAGTGAGGTGGGCCAGACACATTTCAACTGAAATTTAAACATTTAAGGATAGTCTTTGTATCTATAAATAATACGCTGACTCCTTCCTCCACTTTTTCTGAAACACACACTCTTCTCAATCTGTCATAGGCCTGCTTTTGAAAAAATACAGATTTTTTTAAAATTAAAAAATACAGAATGTAAATATTGACACTACTACAAGAGAAATTCTAAGACAAATCACATCATCATAGCATATTTTAGCATTCCTCTCTCCATAATTGAACAAATAAATTCAGTAAAGCTATAAAATATTTTAATAGTAAATTGAGAAGCTTGACTTAGCTGACATATACAGAACACTATATTCAATAGCTGCATAATACAAAATCTTTCCTAGCATACATGGAAGAGTTACAAAAGCACAAGAGTATATAATGGCTCTAAGTTTTGGTTTGTGATGTCTATCTTCTTTGTGAATTGTACCTTTTATCATTAAAAATGTTCATCTTTAAAAAATAAAAATAAAAAAATNTTGTTTTTTTTTAAAAAGTCAATAAACCTCCAAACAAGAAAAGGGAGAGAAAAAGAGGCACAAATAAATGTTAAAAGTGAAAAGTCATGACCAAGTTGAGTTTCTTTCAAGAATGCAAAGCTGATGCAAAGCTGGTTTAACACTGGAAAATCAATCTGTCAATTCATCACATTAACAGATCAATGAAGAAAATAATAGGCTCATCTTCTACGGGGTTGCACAGAGTCGGACACGACTGAAGTGACTTAGCAGCAGCAGCAACAGTAAGTTTAAAAGTCTCTGGGAAAAAAAAATAAACTCCAAGATAAAAAACTCACAGAAAAGTAAGAATAGAAAAAAAAAATCATAATCTGATAAAGAAATCCTTAAAAATCCAAACAAATAGGAACAAAATAGAAGGCAAAAATAATTTGAAGTATATCATTCATCACACCAAATGTAAATGGAATAAAGACTATAACTCCCAATTTTTTAAGAATTCAGTTATATTCTTTTGAATAGAGATGTAACTAATATAAGGACATAAAAGAATGAGGTAAAGAGAATTGCTATATATTAATAAAAATTCTTATTCACCAGAAAGCATTACAAAGCTAATCTTGTAGGCACTGAAAACATAGTTCAAAATACATAAAGCAAATATTGTAAGAGTTTTAAAGAGGGATTTACTAATTCACTATTACAATGAGAGGTTTTTAACATACTCTTCTCAAAACATTGATAGGACAGCCAAAAATCAGCAAGCAATATAATTTACAACCTTCATCTAATAAATAACTAATAGAATCTTGCACTCAACATTTGGATAACATGCATTCTTCTAATATATTCATGAAACAGTAATAGAAATTTACCGTGTATATGACTAAAAAGCAACCTTCAAAATGTTTAGAGAATTGGTACATACAGACAGTGCTCTCTGTACACAAATTCAGTTATAAATTAAAGAAAAAAAGATAAATTTTAGAATTGCATAATGAATTTTAAAACCCATGATAGTCTTCCCAAAGATATAAAATATAAACCTGATCAAATCTCTATATCCATCTACCAATGTCCTGGAAATATAAGCATAGAAGAACATGCTAAATTATACCATGAGAATTCCATCACTAAAACTCAGACCATGACGAAATCTATAGGACAGACAACCCAGCTCTTGAGACACAGAAATTTCTGGAGGTGGGAGTACAGAATGGAGGAGAAAATATAAATTAAAAAGACATTCCAACTAGTATCAACGTATGGATTTAATTTGAATCCTAATTCATATAATCCATACAATACTTTGGCCACCTGATGCAAAGAACTGACTCATTTGAAAAGACTCTGATGCTGGGAAAGATTGAAGGCAGGAGAAGGGGACAACAGAGGATGAGATGGTTGGATGGCATCACTGACTCGATGGATGTGACTTTGAGTAAACTCCAGGAGTTGGCGATGGACAGGGAGGCCTGGTGTGCTGCAGTCCATGGGGTCGCAAAGAGTCAGACGCAACTGAGCAGCTGAACTGAACTGAATCCATACAAACTGTTGGGAGGGGGCATTGAGAGAAAGTTAGATATCCAAATACTTACTGGATTTTCATGCTCCCTAGGTTTGATCCCTGGGTTGGGAAGATCCCCTGGAGAAGAGAACAGCTACCCACTCCAATATTCTGGCCTGGAGAATTCCATGGACTGTGTAGTCCATGGGGGTCACAAGGAGTCAGACAGGACTGAGCGACTTTCACTTTCACTTCACTTTTGCATTAGTATTACTAAATGATATGATGTATGGTATCTGCTTCAAAAAAAGAGAGAGGTTTTGGTATATAAGTAAAACAAAATTGCTTATGAGCCGATCATTGCCAACTAGCTGGTAGAAGCATGAGAAGTCATTAAATTATTCTACTTTGTACATGTTCGAAATTATCAGTAATGAGACGTTTAAGCCAGTTCAGGTTCGATGCATGATACTGGATGCTTGGGGCTGGTGCACTGAGATGACCCAGAGGGATGGTACAGGGAGGGAGGAGGGAGGGGGACTCAGGATGGGGAACATGTGTATACCTGTGGCAGATTCATGTTGATATATGGCAAAGCCAATACAATATTGTAAAGTAATTAACCTCCAATTAAAATAAATATATTTATATTTTTAAAAAAAGAAACTAATGAATTTATTTTTGGGGGTTTTTTTGTGTGTGTTTTTTGTCTCTCCCTTGTTTTATTTTTATTGTATCAGAGTATAGCAGATTAGAAACTAACAAATGTAGCATAAGAATGAAATTACAAGCCAGTCTGCCTCATGACCCTATGTGCCATTGATTCACTCATGTTTCTCAACTCCACACCTGCCCTTTTATACTGTGTTGTGTACTGTTGGGCCTTGAAGTCTACAAACCACATTTCCCAGCTTCCATTGCCAGCTGGCTCTCTTTTAGAATCAGCTACTGGGAATCTAAAGTTACTGTTGGAAAATCAGAAAGGACAAGCTGAAAGATTCTTGTTTTGGGCTCCAACAGTGTGGCAGTCGTTGGTTGTAGGAACAGGAAAAGCAGGGAGAATTTTAACTCCTGACGCCTGGACAAAAGCACCATCTTTTTTCCTGGTTCCAATCCTGGTCAAGACAGCACCTTTTGACCAACCATCTGTTGGTCCAGAACCACCTGAGATAGCTTCTCCAATAGCACTGCGGCAGGTGCTGTAATGGGTTTCAACTCAGGGACATCCGAAGCTTCTTATCCTTAGATATCACCCCCTTCTTCCTTTATACTCCTCCAGGACCTCTACTTCTCCTTCTGCACCTTTAACAAATGTTCAGCCATTTCCCTAAGTTGAATTCCCTTTATTCAAAATACCTAGAGTGGTTTCTTTACTTCTCTTTCCTAGGAAGAGTGCTTCAGTAATGAAGTTTTGACATTGAGTTGCTGGCCTGTTTGTGCTTAAGTGCAATCATAATCTCTTACAGTAGGCTCTTACTGTAAATCCACAACTTGCAGTGCCATTGCGCTTTCTCAGATCATCACTCATGGTTGTTTAGAATGCTGTGCTTATTAATGGGCAGGGTTTAGAAGGCTAGGAGGCTGCACTTGACTATTATGACAGAGATGATGACTTATAGAGACTGAGGTAGGCTAGCTATTTCTGACCCACACTGGAGAGTTTACACAGAGAAAATGATAAATTTAAAGATTTAAACTTCCACCATAAAGCTGAAAGAGAACTAGAGAGGGTCTATGGCACCACTAATATTATCTCTAAATTCTTGTAGCCACAGAGCATATGTGGCTGGAAAGAAAATTCCAAATGTCATGTGTATGTTGCAGAATTACAATACAAGTCTAATTCATAGCTTCACCAATTTTCCTTTAAAATAGGACTTGACTCTGAAGGAGTAGAACTTGAGACTTTGGGACTTCCCTGGTGCTTCAGTGGTGAAGAATCCCCTGTCAGTTCAGGAGACACGGGTTTGATCCCGGATCCAGGAAAATCTCACATGCCTCAAAGCAACTAAGCCCATGCGCCACATCTAATGAGCCTGTGCTCCAGAGCCTGGTAGCCACAACTACGAGCCCATGCACGGAAACTACCAGAGCCTGCACGCCCCAGAGCCTGTGCTCCACAGCAAGAGAAGCCCCCGCAGTGAGAAGCCTGCACACCAACTAGAGAGTGGCCCTTGCTTGCCAAAGCTAGAGAAAAGCCTGTGTAGCAAGAAAGAACCGGCACAGCCAAAAACAATCAATAAATAAAAACGTTTAATGTGTTAAAAAAGAAAAAGAACATGACTTTGAATGGAAACATTTTGGTGGACTTGGAAAAATCTAAGAAACTAAACCACTGCCAGCCCCCAAGTCACCCTTGCCAAAGAAACAGTTACTTCTACCTTGCCCAGGGAGACTAGCCAACCCTTGTAATAACCTCATTGAGGAAGCTGCCTTTCAAGGGATTCTTATAGTACTAAAAGTCACCCCATACACACCTATTATTTCCAGATTTGTAACTCAGTAAAAGTCTCGTACAAGAAAGAGACAACAGCTTATATGTATGGAAAGTCTTGCCTGTTTCTGTTCATTGATATTACTGGAAACCCAAGAAATATGTATGGGAGTGAAGTTCAGGGAGGATGGTATATAACTCTTAATAAGGCAAACTTAGCTGAGATTCTTTATTTAATGCATTAGCTTTAGTAGTTAGAAATGCCTCTAACAATTTGCAGTGTTGACTGAAATATGGACTCTACAATGGTGTATAACAGATGAAATTGATAT
This sequence comes from Redunca redunca, assembly GCA_006410935.1. Classification (NCBI taxonomy): domain Eukaryota; kingdom Metazoa; phylum Chordata; class Mammalia; order Artiodactyla; family Bovidae; genus Redunca; species Redunca redunca. The sequence goes on from SJYQ01058639.1 coordinate 20,361, forward strand.
GCCCAAATTCCCTGGCATAAAATAGAAGGGAAATTGAGTTGTTGGAACTCCAGAGGCAACAGCATTCAATAGCATTACCTTTGTATGCCCCCTGGCACCACTGTGTAAGCAGTGCTGGTTCATAACCAGACAGGTCCTGTGGAGGTGATGCCTCTATGCTTCCCGTTGGTCTTCTCAGGTTCTGGTCCTTTCCCTGAGCCTGGTCCTCCGCGCTTCCTGTGAGTACTGTGTTTACTTTGATATTCCACCCCAAAGTTCCTTTTCCATTGAAGTTAGCCAAAGTCGCCTGTAACAAAGAAGAGTGAATTATATAATTGGTATTTTTGTTTCAGTTTACAAGCCTATTTAGTAACTCACACCATATTCATTTTAATTCAACAGTAACCTCTGTTTCCAAGGCCACATATGTAGAGAAGACTGGAAAAATGGGGGTGAGGATGGAAAATCCAGGAAATGGAAGTAAAATCCATGAGATTTTTCACACCCACCAAGGTATAAAAAAAATAACAATTCTGAAATTATGTGTTGGCAAGTATGTGAATAGCAGTGGGACTGTAAATTGGTACAAACATGTTGGAAAACAGTTTCTAGTAGTAAAGGCAATGATATATATCCCTCCATACTCAGCAATATACACACTGTGGGATTTATCATAGACAAATTTGCCTGTACACATAGGAGAACACATGAGAATGTTCTCACAAGGATTGTTTGTAATAGCAAAAAAGGGGAAAATGGAAATACTCCCAAATATTCAATCAGGAAAATGGATAGCTTATGATATATTCATACAAAGAATTTTAAACGACTATGAAAATAAACTCCAGAACACATCAACAAGATAAATCTCAGCAATATAATGTTTAATGAAAAAAAAAATCTTCAAAATGTAAAAGAAAATAAAAGGGTGGGAAAGATAAGATAAAGGCAATTCACAGAATATTATAAAGAAGATGATTCCAAATTGGTACAATATTTAAAGCAGGTGAAACTAAACAATACATTGTTTGAGAATACATGCAGTAGTGATAAAATTCATGTTGGAGTCACCTCTGAAAAAAGGAGAGGAATGTAAACCAAGAGGGGCACATAGTGAGACTTCAGAAGGACTGTTAATATTCTACTTTGTAACGTATTTTACTGCTCTCTTTCACTGGAAAAAGATCGAAGGCAAAAGAAAGGGGGACAGCAGAGGATAAGATGGTTAGATAGCATCACCAATTCAATGGACATGAATTTGAGCAAACTCAGGGAGATAGTGGAGGACAGAGGAGCCTGGCGTGCTGTAGTCCATGAGGCCACAAAGAGTCAGACACAATTTAGCGACGGAACAAAAACAACAAACAGGTTTTGTTTTGTTTGCAATTCTATGACTCAGAACCTCCAGAATAGAAATATAAAAAATAAATCTCCAAAAGAGAGATTTGGAATTCCATGATGCCCAAACTTTTTTAACCATAAACTATTTAGAGCTGGAATTCCCAGAATACAGACATGGCTTGAGTAAAAGTCTATTTGTCCTATATGTCAGTCCTCTCATCCCAACCCAGGATTATTTACTTCCCACACTCTTGGCTGCAAAACTTCCCTGAGTGTCCAGGACACTGCTTCTCTGTCTATTTACCTGGACTCCTGTTCTTGGCTGCGGAGATCTTGTGAGACCTAGGAGCGTAGAGAAAACCACATTCTTGCCCCTTATTCTGACCTGAAGCAGGATCTTTCCGGGCCCACTATCCTTAACACAACCCTTTTAGTGCTGTGTTCTGTCTGCTGCACTGGCTTTCCCCACTGTGCACGGGTGGATCTCTTGACATTGTTCCTGCTCCAACTCTTAGATGCACTACCAGATAACCTGCTCTCTGTCTTCTCTCTCCCCTGCACTTTGCCAGATCACAGTGGGTAAGACTTGAGATAAGATCATGAGACTTGAAAATAATTTCCCTGGGTATGGATGGAACTGGAATGACACAGAACAAAAGACTTGGGCAGACAGGCTCCAGAAAGAGATGGTAGCATTCGCCCATGAAGTCACCACTGAGTTCATGGCCATTTCTGAAGCCCAGATAATAGCCCAGAACAATACATGAAGTAGCCAGATCTCTTCAAAAAGAAGAACCAGCTTGAGTAATTGATTAGTGAATATAATTTGAGCAAACCAGGAAGCTCACAGACAGATGGGGGTAGAAGAAGAAAAACTCACAAGAGTCCCAAGGAAGCCCCAGGATGGTCAACAGAGGAGACACAGGGCCAAGTACCAAGCAGCTAGAAGACCAGAAATCTTGTGGAGGATCCTGGAAGGAAGGCCTGGAGTTCCCTGCCATTTCAGCTAAGGGTGAAGCCTCAGGGGTACTGTTATATTTTTATTTTTGCCCACTCCATTCGTCTCCATCTGCCCCGCTATGTGGCCTAAGGAAGCAGAGGTTACAAACCACAAAAGAAAGTCAAATTGTTATGTTGTGACATATGCTAAGTAGCATTTGAATCTTTAAGACAAAAATCAAATGGTATAAATTAGGGTTGTTAAAAACAGTCTGACTAGTGTTCATTTCCAGTTCAGTTCAGTCGCTCAGTCGTGTCCGACTCTTTGCGACCCCATGAATCGCAGCACACCAGGCCTCCATCAAATAGCCCTCAGAATCAACAAAATTTTAGAGAATCAGGCTCTGAGACTCGTCCAAAAGTCAGGATGACCAGCAGGAATGACCAGGTCATCCTCAGACCCATCTGGGCAGGACAGTGTCTCTGCTGTCACAGGCCACTGCCACCTAGAGACACACAAAACCAGTGGCTTAGTGCCAAATCTCTGTCACCACCATAAATCATGTCTGAACCATTCCTGCACCTTCGCATGGCTCCCTCAAGATGCAGCATGGGAGATGGTAGAACCTAGGCAACTGAGCCAAGGTCATAGTCCAGCTCCCTAGTGGCCCTGGGGCTGGGAGAGAGATTCTCCCTTTTGCCTTCCATCATGAAAGAAGAAGGATCTGCACCCAAGACAGGATTTCCCAAAACTAGAATCAGGGTATGGCTTGCTGAGCTGCCCAAAGAAATGATAAATGTCTACCATGACTGTCTAATACTGTGTGGTATTATAAATCAATATCTGTAAATGAAATGTGTTTGAACTGACTCTGTGTTTAAAAATGAAGAAATTCTGTATGTGTGTGAGTGTGTGTAAAAATGAAGTTTGCCAACAGCAAGCAAGAAGGAAGATTTCAAAAGAAAATCAAAAGCCACAGCTCCAAAGACTGTAGCACAGAGGCCAGGGAGCCAGAACAAGCGCTAGATCCCAACCTTTGGGGAACCATCTGCGGAAGAGCCAGGAGTTTCTCCTGGGCTGGGACAGGGCCTGGGCAAGAGCTGAAAATCTCCCTTCCACCAGCTCCAGAGAAGCTCATGCCACAGGGGCCTCCAGTGAAAGTGGGAACTGAACCGGGGAAGCAAACCCTCACAACCAGGACCCCCGACCCCCAGTCATCCTCTTGGAATATCAGCTGCAGGGTGGCAGTGGTGGTCTCTGGTGCAGGAAGTTGCTATTTTAATCTGAAATATTCATTTCCTAAACTTTCATCGGAAGGACTGATGCTGAAGCTAAGCTCCAATACTTTGGCCACCTGATGTGAAGAGCCAACTCATTGGAAAAGACCCTGATGCTGGGAAAGATTGAGGGCATGAGGAGAAGTGGGCAACAGAGGATGAGATGGTTGGATGGCATCACCAACTCAATGGATATGAGTTTGAGCAAATGCTAGGAAATGGTGAAGGACAGGGAAGCTGGGCATGCTGTGGTTCATGGGGTCACAAAGAGTTGGACATGACTGAGCAACTGAACAACAATAACAAACTTTCTACATTAAACATGTGTGGCTTTTATCATCAGGAAGGAAAGGGTTAAAGAAGTCAAGCGCACTCCAGTGGAAGCTGTCCTTTCCTTTTCTCTTCCTGCCAGAATAAATAAATCATCTTAGGATAACAATTAGGAGCTAAATGGACAAGAGGGAATATGTTGCTGCTGTGTGTATGTAAAAGACAAAACTGAGCAAATTGTACACCTGGGAGAAACCAGAACTCAGTCCTCGTGGTTAGGGTAGAATTGGGTTGGGTTGGTTGTCAATTTAATTGCTCCAAACTGGGCTCTCACTTTGCAACAAAACAAGACCAAAACAAAACTTTTTATTTAGTTTGTCAGGGATCTCTCTTTAAGGGTCTATATCTCTTCTCCAGTCTCCTTCCTCAATCACACTCATACTTTCCTGGGAGACTCCTCTCCTCTCCAGAGCAGTCCATCAAGCCCCATAGAATGTGTGCAGATGGTTTTGCTGCTATCAAGAATGGCTTCTGGAATCTAAAAGAGACAAAGGGACTTATTTACAAAACAGACTCACAGACACAGAAAACAAATTTATGGTTACTAAAGGGGGAAGGGGAGGTAAGGGACAAATTATGTTTGGGATTAGCAGCCGCAAGCTACTATATATAAAATAGATAACCAAGAAGGACCTACTGTATAGCACAGAAAACCATATTTAATATCTTGTAATAACCTATAATAGAACAGAATCTAAAAAAGAAAAAATGTATATGTAAATCACTTACTGTACACCTAAAAATAATACAACATTGTAAATGAACTATCCTTCAATTTTTAAAAAGAAAACAAAGAATGGCTCCCGGGACAGAGTGGACACACCCTGAAGCAGGGCCATCTCGCAGAAGGTTGGGCACCAAGGACCAGGCCTGCAGAATTCACGAGTCCCCAGAAGGGTGGCAAACTCCCTGCATATTCTAGACACCAGGCAGACCAGGGAGGAAACCAATCCAGAGAAGGATGGTGGGTGGTGTGATGTGAGGAGTGCAAAGCAGATCATGTCTAAGAAATCTGTCTGAGATGTGGCCAGGAGAAGCCTCAGGAAAGTGGCAGGATCTGCGAAATCAGAACTGAGATGCAGGCTCTGTCTGGCAGGCACCACATGTCCAGCCAAATCCAGGCCTTCAGGGAACTGTCCCTACCTTGTCCACAGGCCACATGTTCTGGACTTGACTTCTTAAGCCAACCACTCTATCCATTCCACACCTCAGTACATGTTCTGACCTCTCTTACTGTCCCTGTTTCCTTGCTGTCACTCCAGTCCACAGCTAGAGTACACCCTCCTTGCTAAAAAGTGATTCAGAGTACCCCCTATCTCGTTACTGGACACAGATCAAAGATAAAAGGTGGTAGTAAAAGGGTTAGCACCTTGATGAGATTCTCCCCCTATGCAGTCAGAGGACTCGAAAGAGCACTGAATAAAAAAAGAATTATATAGATAAATAGTGGCAAATCAAGGAGGGAGGTGGGGGAGTGGTCCCCCCAGGTGAGGAGGAATATTTGGAATTGTCAATGCATGGTGATAACAAAAAGCAGACTGACTTGTTTTTGGTTCTATTACTGTTTTAAGTTCTCCATAGACAATGCATCCCTTTATTCCTTGCACCCAGAGCAGACCAGTCCAACACCCCCTTGGTATTGACCAGCTCTCTGAAACTTTCCATGTTATGAGCAAATTTGCACTTCTGCAGTTTTTATCAAGTCTTTGATTTCTCCATCCATAAAATGGCATCCACAAGTGGGAGACAACTGAAAGCTATCATTGGGGGAGGTCATATACAAACCCTTGCTGGAGGAGGCTTAGACAACATCTGGTTTAACCCTCATTTCACAGTGATGGAAACAAGTGTAGAGAGATGATGTGAGTTAGGGGCAGCGCTGGTCTTGACCTCAAGTCTCTGGGGCTCTGTATACAGGACTGTATCTTGTACAGAAGGGGACACAGTTACTTTAGGATTTTATGGTTATTACAGGTCCCTTTCCCAATTCAACCAAGAACTTCCTCTTAACTACTAAGGGTTCTAACAGTAATACACTCTCTGCCTGAGTCCCAAGACTGCCTTCTCAGAGCAGGGTCAAAACCCCTTGCTTCCCTTACAGCCACCTGATTACAGACTTGATGGCCCCATGAATTCTACTCATAGAATGTCTCTGCATAATCACATAAAAATGTGAGAAGAAATCTCCTCTGCAGGCATGTGGTTTATAGGGTCAATGTTTCCTGTGCTACTTCAACTTTTACAGCTTTCTCCATTGGCTGCTCTGTGCAACTCCAAGTATTAACCATTCTGTACCCTGCATTCTAAAGCCAGAGCTTTCCTGAAACCTCCAAGTTTCTCTCTGTTCCACCATCCTTGCAACTTCAGCCCCTTGAGGGACAGTGAGCTTGGTGAAAAACCCTAGCATATCAGACCCTCAGTTACATTTTTATTCTGCCACTCTTGGTCAGAACGGAGTTTCTTTCCCCAGTCCCCTGTGATACTAAGACTGCCGTGATGGCCACAGGTACTCTCAAACAGCAGATTTGACATCAGCCAGAACATAATCTTTAATGAACAAAGAAATCAGTTGCTCCTCCATCGCAGCAAATCATGACCTGGCACACTCCATGAGCAGGCGCAAGTCCTTTCCCATTGTCCATTATTTTTAGATTATCTATGCCATTCTTCTCATTAGGCCGAGTCATTAAGAATTCATGGTTGATGTGGTTGAAACACTGCCCCAGTGACTCAGTCTCAGATTAAAAGAAGAAAAAGGACTTGTTAATTCACCATTGCTTAGAGAATAGTCTCAACTCTCTAGCAGGACATTCAAGGACTTTTCATGAACTGGCCTTAACCAATCTCTCCACCTCTATCATCCATCATCACCATGGAGTCCTGCTGTTTCTATCTCATACCTACTTTCCATGTCGAATGCCCATTCATCCTCCAGGACTCAACTGAAGTCACCTTCTCCAAAGCTCTACCCTGGTCTCCATTCTAGACTTATCACTTCATGATCACATGTCTCCTTGTCTGTCTCCTCCACTAGACTGGAAGCTCAAGGAGGAGCTCCACGACGTGGCAAATGTGTGGCCATGGATAAGCACTGGAGACTCCAATCTGCACTTTCATCACTCGTAAGGGAAACACAATTCTTAAGAGGAATACATGAGTTAATACATATTCAGTTCAGTTCAGTTCAGTCGCTCAGTCGTGTTCGACTCTTTGCAACCCCATGAATCACAGCACGCCAGGCCTCCCTGTCCATCGCCAACTCCCGGAGTTCACTCAGACTCACGTCCATCGAGTCAGTGATGCCATCCAGCCATCTCATCCTCGGTCGTCCCTTTTTCTCCTGCCCCCAATCCCTCCCAGCATCAGAGTCTTTTCCAATGAGTCAACTCTCCGCGTGAGGTGGCCAACGTACTGGAGTTTCAGCTTTAGCATCATTCCTTCTAAAGAAATCCCAGGGTTGATCTCCTTCAGAATGCACTGGTTGGATCTCCTTGCAGTCCAAGGGACTCTCAAGAGTCTTCTCCAACACCACAGTTCAAACGCATCAGTTCTTCGGCACTCAGCCTTCTTCACAGTCCAACTCTCACATCCATACATGACTACTGTAAAAACCATAGCCTTGACTAGATGGACCTTAGTCAGCAAAGTAATGTCTCTGCTTTTGAATATGCTATCTAGGTTGGTCATAACTTTCCTTCCAAGGAGTAAGTGTCTTTTAATTTCATGGCTGCTATCACCATCTGCAGTGATTTTGGAGCCCAAAAAAAAGTCTGATACTGTTTCCACTGTTTCCTATCTATTTGCCATGAAGTGATGGGACCAGATGCCATGATCTTCGTTTTCTGAATGTTGAGCTTTAAGCCAACTTTTTCGCTCTCCTCTTTTATTTCATCAAGAGGCTTTTTAGTTCTTCTTCAATTTCTGCCATAAGGGTGGTGTCATCTGCATATCTGAGGTTATTGATATTTCTCCCAGCAATCTTGATACCGGCCTGTGTTTCTTCCAGTCCAGCATTTCTCATGATGTCCTCTGCATAGAAGTTAAATAAGCAGGGTGACAATATACAGCCTTGACGTACTCCTTTTCCTATTTGGAACCAGTCTGTTGTTCCATGTCCAGTTCTAATTGTTGCTTCCTGGCCTGCATACAGATTTCTCAGGAGGCAGGTAAGGTGGTCTGGTATTCCCATCTCTTTCAGAAATTTCCATAGTTTATTATGATCCACACAGTTTAAGGCTTTGGCACAGTCAATAAAGCAGAAATAGATGTTTTTCTGGAACTCTCTTCCTTTTTCAATGATCCAGTGGATGTTGGCATTTTGATNACTCTCTTGCTTTTTCCATGATCCAGCTGATGTTGGCAATTTGATCTCTGGTTCCTCTGCCTTTTCTAAAACCAGCTTGAACATCTGGAAGTTCATGGTTCACATATTGCTGAAGCCTGGCTTGGAGAATTTTGAGCATTATTTTACTAGCGTGTGAGATGAGTGCAATTGTGCGGTAGCATGAGCATTCTTTGGCATTGCCTTTCTTTGGGACTGGAATGAAAACTGACCTTTTCTAGTCCTGTGGCCACTGCTGACTTTTCCAAATTTGCTAGCATATTGAGGGCAGCACTTTCACAGCACCATCTTCCAGGATTTGAAATAGCTCAACTGGAATTCCATCACCTCCACTAGCTTTGTTCATAGTGATGCTTTCTAAGGCCCACTTGACTTCGCATTCCAGGATGTCTGGCTCTAGATGAGTGATCACACCATCATGATTATCTGGGTCGTGAAGATCATTTTTGTACAATTCTTCTGTGTATTCTTGCCATCTCTTCTTAATATCTTCTGCTTCTGTTAGGTCCATACCATTTCTGTCCTTTATCGAGCCCATCTTTGCATGAAATGTTCCCTTGGTATCTCTAATTTTCTTGAAGAGATCTCTAGTCTTTCCCATTCTGTTGTTTTCCTCTATTTCTTTGCATTGATCACTGAAGAAGGCTTTCTTATCTCTTCTTGCTATTCTTTGGAACTCTGTGTTCAGATGCTTATATCTTTCCTCCTCTCCTTGGCTTTTTGCTTCTCTTCTTTTCACAGCTATTAGTAAGGCCTCCTCAGACAGCCATTTTGCTTTTTTGCATTTCTTTTCCATGGGGATGGTCTTGATCCCTGTCTCCTGTGCAGTGTCACGAACCTCATTCCATAGTTCATCAGGCACTCTATTTATCAGATCTAGTCACTTAAATCTATTTCTCACTTCCACTGTATAATCATAAGGGATTTGATTTAGGTCATACCTGAATGGTCTAGTGGTTTTCCCTGCTTTCTTCAATTTAAGTCTGAATTTGGTAATAAAGAGTTCATGATCTGAGCCACAGTCAGCTCCTGGTCTTGTTTTTGTTGACTGTATAGAGCTTCTCCATCTTTTGCTGCAGAGAATATAATCAATCTGATTTTGGTGTTGACCATCTGGTGATGTCCATGTGTATAGTCTTCTCTTGTGTTGTTGGAAGAGGGTGTTTGCTATGACCAGTGCATTTTCTTGGCAAAACACTCAGAAAATATCTGCTATTATTATGATCAGTATTCAAACCACAGAAAAGGTTAATAATTCTTGGTCTCCCCAATATCTAGCCCAATGTCTGAGACACAAAAAATAGTCAGTAATCACTTGTTGAGTAAATTAATAAATGAATGTGTTTCATCCAAATCTATTTTCTGTTTCGTAAACATTCCATGTCCTTTATAACCCTTTGCTCTTACATACTCTGTTTGGAAAGCTGGTTCCTCCCCACCCCATCCTACACCTACCCATTTTCTATCTGGTGAGCTGCCACTTATCCTTCAAGACCAAGAACAACTATCACCTCCTCTTTTCTACCATCCCAGACTCCTCTGAAGCAAATTTATCTAAGCTTACACAGAACTTTGTTCATAACCTCATTATCAAGCTCATGGCATTGTCCTACAATCATTCTAATGTGTGTGTGTGTGTGTGTGTGTGTGTGTGTGCGCGCGCGCGCGCGTGCATATGCTCAGTCGCTCAGTCGTTCAGTCGCTCAGTCCTGTCCGACTCTGCAATCCCATGGACTGTAGCCTTCCAGGTTCTCTGTCCATGGAATTTTCCAGGCAAGAATACTGGAGTGGGTTGCCATTTATTTCTTCCTCCAGGGACTCTTCTCGACCCAGGATCAAACCCGCATTTCTTGCATCTCTTGCATTGGCAGGCAGATTCTTTACCACTGAGCCACCTGAGAAGCCCTATTGTAATGTTTGCTTATATGTTAATCTCTCCCTCTTCACAGTGAGCTCTCCCAGAGCAATGATTGATTTATGTATCCCCTGGCCCCAGTAACTACCATTATGCTGGCACACGTTAGGCACTTAACAGGCAAAGAAGAGATTCCCGAACAAGTCCAGACGTTGATCTCAGTGTCACAGAGATGGTAAAACAAAAGAGCCTAAGGACTTTCAGGCTCTAAAAAAGCCTCTCCTGGGAGGCAGGGAATCTGCTTGTGTGCTTGGAGTGATCTTGCCATTTTTCAAATTTCTGTTACTTACTGCAACAGAACAAAACCCAGACTCATCATAATAAAATAAATACCATACTCCCCTCCAACAACAACAAAAACTCAAAAGAGAAGGAAGCATCATCCACTATCCTATTAAACTAACAAATCTACTGCTTTCATTTCTCTTTGTTCCTCTATAGCATTTTATTTATATGCATGCTTGATTTTACATAGTTACACTTACAATGTAGACACAATGTGACATTCTGCTTTTTTTGCTTAACCATCTCTCATAAGCATTTTTCCAAGTTACTATACTGTCTACAAAATCATCTATTCTGGCTGCATAATATTCCATTTTGTTGTTTCTAAATGACAACTATTAAATATTATGCCAAATATATTTTCACCTAAAGCTTTTCTTCTTCTAACTGATGGTATTTTTCAAACATTTCTGCCTAAGATTTCAGTATTTTCCTAGGGGCTTTGACAAAAGAGCTGACTTTTTTTTTAAGTCCCAGCACACAGTTAAGTCAAAGCATAGAAAGATAGTTCTCAACCTCTGGATATGCTTTTGAATCACCTGAGGATCTTTTAAAACTACTGATATACAGACCCAAGCCGGATCAAATGAGTCAGAACCAGAGAGTGGAGTAATAGAATGTTTTAAAAGGTCTTCAGGTGGTTGCAATGAGAAGAAGAAGGATCAAATCAATGAGAACCACTGGTTCTATCAGGACAGAGAATTAGCGAGCATCGTGACCAGCAGCTTGATGGGGTTTTGTTCTGGAGCAGAGATTTTGATGTCCCCTGCTGGACCAAGGAAATTAGTGTTATACAGAGGGCTATTGGAGGCTCATGGGATAAACCTGATCAGTCATACAGCCATTCATTCAATGAGTGTCTATTGAATACCAAACTGAACAAAATTGCACCCCTGAATTCCAGTCAAATATATCCAGTGGCCTAATTTACATTTCTGCCTGGATGTAAACAAGACATGTTGAACTTGGCATGTCCAAATACTAACACCTAATTTATCCTGATCAAACCAGATGTTCCAGTAGTCTTCCTCATCTCAGTGAATGGGAACTCAAACCTCCTGACTGCTCAGACCCAAGACCTTGGGATCATACTGGTGCTTTTCCTGTCACATCCTACATTCCAACTCATCAGTGAGTACTATGAGTTTTCCCTTCAAAATATATTCAGAATCTAGCCACTTCTCACCACCTCCACCCAGTATCATCCTGGTCCAAGTTATCAAACATTCCTTGCCTAGATTATTGCAATAGTCTCTGAAGTAGTCTAATTCACTAAAAACGGTTGCCTTTTGCAGACTCTTCTTCACAAAGCAGCCGGAGTGATCTTTTAAAAACATAAATCTGATCGTATTAGACTAAAACTTTCAATGTCTCTCTATCTCACTTGGGGTGTGATGGTTATGTCAGCTTGACTGAGCTACAGAAAGACAAGGCATTCAGTCAAACATTATTTTGACTGTGTCCGTTTGGGGTGTTTCTGGATGAGATTAACATTTGAATCAATAGAAGTAGAGTCTTAAGTAAAGCAGATTTCCCTCCCTAATGTTGGCAAGCTTCATCCAATCCCTTAAAGGCCTGAATAGAACAAAAAGGCTGAGGGAACTCTTGCCTAATTGCTTGCACAGGGACATCAGTCTTCCTGCCTTCACACTCCAACTGAAACGCTGGTTCTTCCTGGGTCTCAAGCCTGTAGACTCATAGACTGGAAACTTCACTTGGGTCACCAAGTTGCCAACAGCAGATCTTGGGACTTTTTAGCTCCCATAATTACAAGAGCTAATTTTTTATAATAAACAAACAATAAACAAGGGTTCTGGAGAACGCTAATAGATAAACACAGTCAAATCCCAAGTCCTAATCTAGACCTTCACATCTATCAGATTTCCCCATCACTGTGTGACCACTTCTTCCTCTCCCCACCTCAAGCACTGCACTCTGGTGGCTCAGACGTTAAGGAATCTGCCTGCAAGGCAGGAGACCTGGGTCCAATCCATGGATCAGGAAGATCCCTGGAGAAGGAAATGGCAACCCCCTCCATTATTCTTGCCCGGAGAATCCCATGAACAGAGGACTACAGTCCATGAGGTCATAAAGAGTCAGACACACTGAGTGACTTTCACGCTTTCACTTTCAAGCCAAACACGTCCCGGCCTCAGGACCTTTATACCTGCTGTTTCTTCTGCCTGAAAAGCTCTCCCACATGACTCACTCCTTCACTTTCTAAAGGTCTCTCTCAGCTCAACCACAGCTCACTAAAGAGAACCCCCTTGGTATACACAACCCCACAGATAAAACAGCAACCCATCCCCATATGACGTACCTTCATCTTCCTCCTCTGCTTGCATTTTCTCTATTGTACTCTTGACTGCCTGATGTATTAAATATTTGTTTATTTGCTGTCTTTTCCTGTAAACCCAGATACATAATACATTAGGTAGTGATAAGTGCTATAAAGAAAAGTAAATAGGGGATATGAATAGAACATGAGAGGGTGTTGTTTCCAACAGGCCATTAGGAAAAGCCTCCCCGAGGGAATGTACAGGAAGTGACAAAACCAGGTGACAGAATCAGAACTGAAAGAGGCTGTGAACACAGTGCCCCATTCTTATCCCCTTATCATTCTTTTTTTTATTATTATTTTTATTTATTTCGGCTGCACCAGGTCTTAGTTGTGGCTTGAGAAATCTTAGTTGTGACATGCGGGAACTAGTTCCCTGACCAAGGATGGAACCCAGGCCCCCCGCATTGGGATCATGGTATCTTAGCCACTATACCACCAGGGAAGTGCCACACCCACTTCATTCTTTATTCAGATAAAAGCCAGCGGTATCCTTCATCGAGTGCAGCAGCCCTCACCTGAAGTGCCCTCTGGCTACATGTGGGGCCTCGTAGCCTCTGGGACAACGTCAGCAGGGAGTTGGGGAATCAGCACTCTGTCTCCCTCCCCTTCTGGTGGGGCAAGTCTGAGGCCTGTTCACGAGCAGCTCCCGGAGGACTGAGCCGGCTCACCCACATCCATCGGTCACCAAGGTCATGCAAGGTTCAACAACCCCTTGCATCTGCCTCCCTCCCTTCTGTACCTACCCGTGCTTCCCACTCCTTGGACGCACTGGCACTGAAATCCTTATCTCAGGATGTAGCCTAAGACAGAAAAGAGCTCACCCAGCTCCTAGTGACTGCTCAGCTTTCAGCCCGAGGACCTGTGGGAGCGACCCACAGGGAAGAAGGCCTCTGCTGGGGGAAGGGGTGTGCCACCCCCACGGACTGCAGGCACAGGCAGTCTGTCGGGTCAGTGCTCAGCTGCCTAGGGGGCGGCTCTTGACCCAAGCATTTCACACCGCCAACCACACAATAGAGTGCGATATTCAAATCAGCTTGAGGTCCTACAGAGAGAGGGCGGCTGCACAGGCCTGGTGGTGAATTTATAGAAGTGGATTAGCCCAATCTGCATACTAAACAGCATGTAAATTATGTTATTTCAACCCATACGTTTAGACATGTCCATGGGAATAAAAATTTATGACAGTGATAAGATGTATGGTTGGTGTAAATAAGCTAAGCCAAGCAAAATGTGGGGAAAATGCTATGGAAATTCTCCAAATTAAGTGAGTGATACCAGCCTCACCTTTCCACAGGAGAAGGGGAAGCTGACTTCTGGCCCTGGGGCTGCCATCTCAATGCTGTTTCCTGTCACTGCAGAGAAAGGGAGGGAATGGTCAGTGTTCAGAGGTGGCTGCAAGCCCTGCCATTGAAGAGGGTCAGTCTTAGAGATGGGAGCAGAAATCACTCCAAGATCTAGGAAGTGTTCTCAATAACAGTAATAATAACAAAGAATAATAACATAATAGCCGATATTTTTGAGGACTTACTATGTGCCTAAAATACTTCTGAGCCCTCTATGTGGTCTACTAATTTAATTCTTATAATTTAGTACTAATAGAGATAGGTACTATTATAGTACAAACAGAGATAGGTACTATTATGAATCCTATTTCTTTAGTGTATCTATTTATTTAGGTATGTTTAGTTGTGCTGGGTCTTTCTCGCTGTGCGGGCTTTCTCTAGTTAAGGTGGGTGGGGGCTACTCTTTGTTGCAGTGCACGGGCTTCTCCTCATGGCCGCTTCTCTTGTTGCGGAGCACAGGCTCTAGGTTCACAGGCTTAGTAGTTGTGGCACGCGAGCTTAGTTGCTCTTAGATCTCCCCACACCAGAGGAACCTGTCCCTGCCTTGGTGTGGGCGCACTGCAGTTATGTCCGACTCTGTGACCCTGTGGACTGCAGCCCGCCAGGCTCCTCTGTTCATGGGATGCTCTAGGCAAGAGTATTGGAATGGATTGTCAGGCCCTCCTGCAGGCGATATTCCGGATCCAGAGACTAACTCTGCATCTCTTTTGTTTCTTGCATTGGCACGCAGGTTCTTCACCACTAGCGCCACCAGGCGGCTTCTTATCCGCTGTACCACCGGGGAAGCGCTAATATTTTTTAAAAATTTGATGACACCTCAAGGCATTCAGCATATTAGTTCACAGTCCAAGGACTGAACCCAGGCCCCAGGAGTGAAAGCGCCCTGTCCTAACCACTGAACCACCAGGGAATTCCCTATGAATCCTATTTTAATCTGAACAAACTGAAGCTCAAATTCCAGCATATAGTAAGTAGTAGAACTGCCCTAAGACAGCGTGACCCCAGAACCTGCATACTTAATCACAACGCACTTCCCTTACCGTTGAACATCATGCTGAAAGGAATTTAAGGAGTCATTTATTTCAACCGTCTCACTTTAAGATGAGGAAACTGAGGCCAACAAAATTTGGTGATTTGCCCAGGGGAAATGGCAGAGCCAAGATTCTGGCTTAGGATTTCAGACACCATGATTAAAGATCTTTCAAGAGCCCAGGGCACCCCTTCCTGCTGCCAACTGCAGTAAGAAAGCCAAGGTGGCTGGAATCAGTCTTCATTTTCCTTCCTGTGTGGCCCTGGATGAGGTCTGCCTTCATTAGATTTGCAAAGGGCAGAGCTGGGGTAATTCAGCTCCTGCTCTCAGAAGGTTTTCTCTCCTAGCTGGAATACTCTGCCCTGCCTATCTGGGGAGAACTCAGCAGAAAAGATGCCAGCCCTCACCTCCACAGCTAGCTTCCCCTCACAAATGCCTGACTCTAGTACTTGCCGCACAGTCCCCAAGCACCAGACTTTCTGGTCTAAAGTTCATCCTGTTGCAAGCACTCGATCCTATCTCAAACCAGCTAAGCCAAGGAGGAGGTTCCAGGGGGACTGGGAAGTCCAGGGAGGAATGGGCTGGATCTAGTGGACACGCGGCTGCATCCATTGACTCAGTGTCCTCAGGATGTCAGGTCTCTGTCTCTGCCCCTTCTGTCTATAGGCCACACTCTCTGGGAGCTTTTCTCTACGAGGTGGGAGAGAGAACAGCCCAAGCCTGCATTCTGAGGGCCAACCATGCAAAATAGGATGGAGGCCAATACACTAAGTCCATATATTTATTCTACAGGGATTTAGGGAGCACCTAGGCTCAGACAGTAAAGTGTCCACCCACAATGCAGGAGACCAGGTTCGATCCTCGGGTTGGGAAGATCCCCTGGAGAAGGAAATGGCAACCCACTCCAGTACTCTTGCCTGGAAAATCTGATGGACAGAGAATCCTGGTAGGCTACAGTCCATGGGGTTGCAAAGAGTCAGACACAGCTGAGCAACTTCACTTTCTATATGGCTGTATCTCAGAGATACAGCCATAATCAAAACAAATGTAAATCTCATGCCCTATGGAATAGACATTCTACTGGAGGAAAGATGCTACTGCAGCTGCTGCTAAGTCACTTCAGTCGTGTCCGACTCTGTGCGACCCCATAGACGGCAGCCCACCAGGCTTCTCCCTTCCTAGGATTCTCAAAGCAAGAATACTGGAATGGGTTAGCATGTCCTTCACCAATGCATGAAAGATAAAGAACAAATAAAAAACAAGATAAACAGGGGAAGTAAATAGTATGTTACATGGCGATGATTGCAGAGAAAATAAAATAGAAGGGGGAGAGAAATGCCAGATAGTTATTAAATTGGAAGAAGGAGCAGAGAGGCCTCACTGAGAAAGTGGTACTTGAGCAGAGAGCCAAAGGAGGAAAGAGAGTGAACAAGGCAGGTATCTGAAGGAAGAGCATGTCAGACAAAGGGAACAGCCTTTGCAAGACCCTGAGGTGGGAGTGTGCTTGGCATGATGCATAACAGAAGGGGCCAGTGTGACAAAATTGGGATAAGAAAGGGGGAAGTAGAGGAAATAGGATCATAGAATAACAGAGGTAAGGAACGTTTTCATTATGGCCTTGTAAACAGAGAGAAATGGGTTGTCATGGAAAGGTTGTGAGGGATATTTTATCCATGGTTTTACAGAGAAAGAAATAGGTTGTCATTGAAAGCACTGGGACAGAGAAATGATGTAATTTGACTTACATTTTAAAAGGCTCATTCTGGCTACTGTGTTGAGAATGGACTATAGGGGGACATGAATTAAAATGAGGAAACCAATTAGAAGACTATTGTGGTAATACAGAGGAGAGAAGCTGGTGGCTTCAACTAGAGTGAAATTAGTGGTAAGATTCGGGAGATATTTTGAAATGGAGCCAGCATGACTTCCTGATGAATCATATGTGAATTGACAGAAAGCAAGGTGTCAAGAATGACTTCAAGATTTCTTGCCTGAGCAACAAGAACGGATGGAATTGTCATTAACTGAGATGGAAAAGGCTAAGAAAGGCGGGTTTGGGGGAGGAGAGGGGTCAATCAGGGAAAATGCGCTGATAACTTGTAGGGTTTCACACCCACATTCAGATGAATCGCTGCACAAGGCAGATGGGGCACTCCTATCGGTCAGCTGCATCACACACCAATGGTGGGAGGCAGGGCAGCTGTGGCTGACAGCCTCATTAGGATCCCTGAGGATGGGAAAGCCCTAATTCCTCAAAGGGAGGGTTGCTGGGTGTTGCTGGGTCAGGTTGCTGACCCCACACTGGCCTCAGAAAAATCTCCTTGAGCAAAGTCTGTAGACAACTCTGTTTACTCCTTCTCACAGGGAGGGGAGGGCCAGGGGCCCAGGCACCGGATAGCACTAGTGGCTGTGCGCTCCTCAGAGAAGGTTGGTGGCCGTGGTCCAGAGAGTGGGAGGCTGAGCAGCAGAGCCTGGCCACAGAGGCCACACACGGAGCCCCCCAGACAAACACCCTGGCTTGCAGCAGCTTCCCATCCGGGCTCAACCACTGGCTCTGGGCTGGCCCAGCTGCTAAGGTTCTTCCAGTGGGTTAGGAGGGACAGAAAGGCTGGGAAGGAGAAGAAAGAGATGCCAGATGCCTAGAACCTGAGGAATCTAAAATTTGGAGCATAAGTTGGGAAAGAGAGAAAAGAAGGAATGAGGGAAGAGAGAGGTACTATGAAGTCCAAGCTCACTCTGCTCGCTGGATAGGCCAATAAATCCAAGGGATGAGGGACTGAGACAAGGAAGGGACTTTATTCGGGAACTGGCTGACCAAGAAGATAGCAGGCTAGCGCCTCAAAATAACCTTCTTGTTGGGGTCTGGTTGCCAGGGTTTTTTTTATGGATCAGAGATTGGGGGAGGTGAGGAAACAGAAAGACCCTTTAATTCTTGTAAATATCTCCTAGAAGGCAAGCCTCAGGCAGGGGGATGTGTTAGTTTCACTTCCTTACAACCCTTCACAGGTGGGCAGGGTCAGGCTATCTCCCTGAAAGAAAGTGAAGTCACTCAGTCCTGTCTAACTCTTTGAGACCCCATGGACTATAGTCTACCAGGCTCCTCCATCCATGGGATTTTCCAGGCAGGGGTACTAGAGTGGGCTGCTATTTCCTTCTCCAGGGGATCTTCCTGACCCAGGGATTGAACCTGGGTCTCCCACATTGTAGGCAGACACTTTACCATCTGAGCCATCAGGAAAGTCACTATATCCCCCTGAGGCAGGCCATTATATATACCTACAGTAACAAAAGCAGAAAGATAAGGATTCAAGTCCCAGAAGCAGTTGTTGTTCAGTCACTCATTTGTGTCCAACTCTTTGTTACCCCAAGGACTACAGCACGCCAGGCTTCCCTATCCTTTACCATCTCCCAGAGCTTTCTCAGACTCAAGTCCTTTGAGTCAGCGATGCCATCCAACCATCTCATTCTCTGTCACCCCCTTCTCCTCCTGCCCCCAATCCCTCCCAGCATCAGAGTCTTTTCTAATGAGTCAACTCTTCACATCAGGTGGCCAACGTACTGGGGCCTCAGCTTCAGCATCAGTCCTTCCAATGAATATCCAGGGTTGATTTCCTTTAGGTTTGACTGGTTTGGTCTCCTACACAGAAGCAGATCCAGTCAAAATTAACCCTTCCCCATTACAAGGGGAAGGGAGAGAGACTGATTCCTCCACAACAAGCTGAGCCCAGGCTTTGACTGCTCCCATGGGTGTCTCACCCTACAGAGGAGAGGCCAAGGCCCCGTGCCACTGGGGTTGGGCAGGAGGGCAGCGCTGTGCTCTACTTATGTTACAGCTTTGTTCTCCACTCTTCTGTGCCCCGGAAGGCTGACTAACCCCAGGAAACTGTGTCATCCCGGCTCCCTTGCAGCTTCCAGTAGGGAGTGGCAATCTGAGGCCCTGGCAGAGTTCAGAGGGAGGGAGGAGAGGAAGGTGGGACATTTCTTCCCCAGCCCTGCCTGCCTCAGGGCCACAGCTCTAGCTCTAACCATTTGTGACTGTAGCTCTGTCTCTGTGGTCCCCTTTCCATAGTTCCCTCGGGGAGACCCTCCTCTCTCAGCCTGAGGGAGAGTGCCACTAGGCCCCAGGTGCCTCACCACTCTGGGTTTCTTCCCTTAACTCTGCCTTCACCTCTGTAAACCCATCCTTCATTGAGGTCTTGTCATCGGAACCACTTGGAATGAGTTCATTTTATTTGGGAGACCGTGGCTGAGACAAGCCCCAAGACTCCCTCAGAAATCCTGAGCTTATAACCAGCACCATGAACATGACCAAGGGGCCGCTTCACTCAGGCAAAAATGCAGCAACTAATGGTTGTTTCTGTCAGGCAATGTGTGTGGGGAGGCATGAAACAATCCCGGTTTGTAGCCCACTCAATGGACATGAGTTTGAGCAAGCTCCAGGAGACGGTGAAGGACAGGGAAGCCTGGCGGGCTGCAGTCCCTGGGGTCTCAAAGAGTCGGACACCACTGAGTGACTGAAAAACAGCTCTAGGAGCACGTGCTCCAGTCAGAGTTGAGGCTGAAGGACCTGAGAACCATTATCTGGAGTCTCCTGCAGACTGGGATGCCTCAGCACACTCAGCTCTCACTGCAGCCAAAGACTGGGCTGCTTCCCCTTCCCACACCCCTCTTGGGCTGCCCTTGGGCCATGACTTTTTCCTTCAAGGCTATCCTAGATCTTCAAGTTGTCTCCACCCCCTAGATAAGCATGGAATTGTGTGGAGGGTAGGGGAGAGAGGAGTTTCCAGGCAGACTTTGTGTTGCTTCCGTACCTCTCAGCCCTAAGGTCAGTGCCTGCACAGGGTGTGCAGCCAACGTGCATTTATCAAATAAGCAAATGAAGAAATAAGCAATACTACCCCTGAGTGGAGGAGCAAACATGAAAATTCCTTGCACGGAGCTGCACTGGGCTCCACACAGAGAAGGGAAAAGTCAGGGCCTAGTGCTACAGGCTTCCCTGGTGGTTCAGTAGATAAAGAATTCGCCTGCTGAGCAGAAGATCCGGCTGGGTTTGATCGAGAAGATCCCCTGGAGAAGGAAACGGCAACGCACTCCAGTATTCTTGCTGGAGAATCCCATGATGCCATGGAAAATCCCATGATCAGAGGAATGCGGCAGGCTACAGTCCATAGGGTCGCAAAGAACTGGACACGACTTAGTGACTAAAACAACTACTGGTGCTACAGAGCTCCATCATTAAGGTAAGAACTGTCTCCACACAGAAATGCTGGACACAGACATAGCATGATTCCCAGAGGCCCAGAGAACCAAGCAGGAGACCACAGCTGAAGGGTCACACCGCCGAGGGAGAGCAAGAAATGTGTGCAGTGAGTAACACAAAGCTGTGGAAGAGTATGTTTGGGTGTGGTTAAAGCAGACTCTGGTACCAGGCTGCCCAAGTTCAAATACTACTTCTGCTTTTTACCTTCTGTGAGACCTTGAACAAATTTATTTAACCATTCTGGGCTTCATGTTCCTTCTCTATAAACTGGGGACAATATAGCACCCATCTCACAGTCTTATTGTAGAGACTAAATAAGCCATGAAGCAAGTAAGTTATGAAGCAAAAATCGTTATAACAGTTCCTGGCACATAAGTGCTATGTACGTTTGCTTTTATTATGATTTGCTATTATCCCAGGTGGTTCAGTGGTAAAAGAATATGCCTTCCAATGCAAGAAACACAGGAGATGTGTGTTCATTCCCTGGGTCAGGAGAATCCCCTGGAGTAGGAAATGGCAATCATTCCAGTATTCTTGCCTGGAAAATTCTTGCCTGGAGAAGAGCCGTTGGGATCCAGCTGATGCGGTTGCAGAGTCAGATTCGACTAAGCATGCACACACTTCAGTTCAGTTCAGTCGCTCAGTCGTGTCTGATTCTTTGCGACTCATGGACTGCAGCACACCAGGCCTCCCTGTCCATCACCAGCTCCCAGAGTTCACTCAAACTCATGTCCATTGAGTCAGTGATGCCATCTAACCATCTCACCCTTCTCCTTCTGCCTTCAATCTTTCCCAGCATCAGGGCCTTTTCAGATGAGTCAGTTCTTCGCATCAGGTGGTGAAAGTATTAGAGTTTCAACTTCAGCATCAGTCCTTCCAATGAATATTCAGGACTAATTTCCTTTAGGATGGACTGGTTGGATCTCCTCGCAGTCCAAGGGACTGTCAAAAGTCTTCTCCACAGTTCAAAAGCATCAATTCTTCAGCGCTCAGCTTCCTTTATAGTCCAACCCTCACATCCATACATGACCACTGGAAAAACCATAGCCTTGACTAGACGGACCTTTGTTGGCAAAGTAATGTCTCTATTTTTTAATAAACTGTCTAGGTTGGTCATAAGTTTCCTTCCAAGGAGCAAGTGTCTTTTAATTTCATGGCTGCAGTTACCATCTGCAGTGATTTTGGAACCCCCCCAGAAATAAAGTCTGACACTGTTTCCACTGTTTCCCCATCTATTTGCCATGAAGTGATGGGACCAGATGCCATGATCTAAGTTTTCTGAATGTTGAGCTTTAAGACAACTTTTTCATTCTCCTCTTTCACTTTCATCAAGAGGCTTTTTAGTTCTTCTTCACTTTCTGTCATAAAGGTGGTGTCATCTGCATATCTGAGGTTATTGATAATTCTCCCTGCAATCTTGATTCCAGTTTGTGCTTCATCCAGTCCAGCATTTCTCATGATGTACTCTGCATATAAGTTAAATAAGCAGGGTGACAATATACAGCTTCGACGTACTCCTTTCCCAGTTTGGAACCAGTCTGTTTTTCCCATCTCTTTCAGAATTTTCCACAGTTTGTTGTGATCTATACAGTCAAAGGCTTTGGCATAGTCAATAAAGCAGATGTTTTTCTGGAACTTTCTTGCTTCTTCAATGACTCAACGGATGTTGGCACTTTGATCTCTGGTTCCTCTGCCTTTTCTAAATCCAGCTTGAACATCTGGAAGTTCACAGATCACATATTGTTGAAGCCTGGCTTGGAGAATTTTGAGCATTACTTTACTAGCATGTGAGATGAGTGGAGTTGTGTGGTAGTCTGAGCATTCTTTGGCATTGCCTTTCTTTGGGATTGGAATGAAAACTGACCTTTTCCAGTCCTGTGGCCACTGTTGACTTTTCCAAATTTGCTAGCATATTGAGTGCAGCACTTTCACAGCATCATCTTTTAGGACTTGAAGTAGCTCAACTGGAATTTCATCACCTCCACTAGCTTTGTTCATAGTGATGCTTCCTAAGGCCCACTTGACTTCACATTCCAGGATATCTGGCTCTAGGTGAGTGATCACACCATAGTGATTATCTGGGTTGTGAAGATCTTTTTTGTATAGTTCTTCTGTGTATTCTTGCCACCTCTTCTTAATATCTCTGTTTCTGTTAAGTCCACACCATTTCTGTCCTTTATTGAGCCCATCTTTGCATAAAATGTTCCCTTGGTATCTCTAATTTTCTTAAAGAGATCTCTAGTCTTTCCCATTCTATTGTTTTCCTCTATTTCTTTGCATTGATCACTGAGGATGCACACCCTTATGAAAGAATAAATTCATATGGGCAGAAGGGCACAATGCTAACCAGGCAGGTATGCTATTTTAGTATTAAGGTTATCAGCCAAGTCACACCAAAGCAACCTCTCTTTGTATTTTCACATTTAATGAAAATCTTGAGATTTTTGTACTATTGCATAACAAATAGAACTATACTTAATGCTTCAACATGACACAACCCATTTTATCTTCTTTTAAAGATGGTCTTATAATATTTCTGATATGATTTTCTTCCATAGGAAGTTAGGATATAATCTCCCACAAGCTACAATGTCCTCATTGGTAAGACAGAAAAACCTGTACCCTTTTCCAGGCATTGTAACAGAGATTAAGTAAGACAAGGTCTATAGGCACTCACACTGACCTTGCTTTCTCGTGTATGCCATTGTACCTTTCACTTTCTTGTTCCCTGGAGAAAGATCTTTATTCCCTGCTGGCTGCCTGGCTCAGGGGAACTGGCAGGCAGTTGTGCCACCCTCATGTGGTCTCATACCAGGGAATTCTGCCCTGAGCGGAAGCTGACAGTTCGACCCCAGCAGCTCAGAGGCCCCTCTGAGCCAGGCTTCCTTCCAGAATTGGCTGAGGGCTCCTCAAAGGAGAAGAGCCACCAGGAAGGGAAAAGGAGAGCTCTCAAGCGTGGAGGCCCAGCCATGACATTGGACCAGCTCCTCCTCCCTGCTGGAGACATCCCCTGAAGACCGAAATGCAAAGAGGATCTGCAACGGGGAAAACAAGAGGCAACCGAGAGCCAGGATTTGTCTCAACAGCTTAATTCTCTGCTTTCTTGTCAGCCCTTATGGCTGGCAGCAAGGATAATTTGAAATGAAGAATGTTTTTCAAGGAGGAGCAAGAGTCTCTCGTCTGAAACTAATTTGTTGTCCAAAATTATACTGCAGAAGTTGTTTAGAAGCTGCAGATTAAGTTGTGCATAAAAAATACAGCAACTCTTGATTATCCACACTCATGGATAATCCAAAAACAACAGATACCTCAAATGATTTCTACTTGGTTTCATAATGCAGGATTATTTCCCTTCAACTTGTTTGCTTTTCTGCATGTAATTGTCTTCAGGGTATAGCCAGAGAGCTAGGGGATCTATAACCTTCTGTTAATTGCACAACAACCAAGGTTTCAGCACCATGCCCTGCAATGCAGAAGCCGCCCAAGTGGTATTTATAAAGATGAAAATACAATGAAGGAAAATGAAAAATAAAGTGAGAAAGAAGGAAAACAGTTAAATTTTTGTCCTTTGCACACACAGGCCAGGGAGGGGTGATTAAGAACATAGGTTCTGGAGTCAGACTGCTCACATTTCAAATCCCAGCTCTGTCTCCTACTAGGGGGATTTCAAATGCTTATGTAACCTCTCACAGCCTCGGTTTTCTCATCTGTAAATTGAGGTTAATAATAGTAGCACAGTTTTAAGGCTGCTGTTAGGATTAAGCTAACTCATTTATATGTTGTGTTAGCACAAGGCAGGCACACAGGAAGTATTCAATGGATGTACATTAATGCCAGCAAACTGGGTAGCTGGCCTCTTGCAATGAGTGCTCAATAGCATCTTATGGAATTCATCGCAGGACCCCAGGGGCTAAAGACAGATTGCAGCCCTTGCATGTCCCTAGAGTGGGATGATCCAGGCTTCAGGGGAGGAGGCAGCTGAAGCTGTGGATGAGGACTAGGGGAGAGCTCAGGGCAGCTGTCAGCTCCTCTGTGTGCTGAGCCAACAGGCCCACCATCCAGTCTTAATGATCCTGCCTAAGGGGGTAAAGCAATTATGATTCACAGAAAATTGGCCACTAGCAGCTGGGAAAGCAAACAGCCTTCAATGGCACAGCACAAACACCAGGTCAGGAGAGAGGCCCAGGTGTGCCAGGAGGGACCTGCGGGGGCCAGGACCTCTACTCCTGGAGCTGCCATGTGGAAAAGGGAAGCGCAGAAGATCTTCAGTTCACTCAGGTATGAGTCAAAGAAGCGGGGAATGGAAGGAGGGATACAGAACTACCAAGGTGGGCTGCAAGAGTGAAGACACTGGGAAGGCTGTTCTGGACCCCAGAGTTCCAGAGTTCATCTCAGCCATCCCTCTGCCTCTGGAGAACCCAAAACAGGTCAAGGAATCAAAGCAACTTAATCAGATCAAGGTGAAGTTTCAGGAGAACACTTACCCTAGGGTAAGACGACCTGGAGAGTAGTAGACGTAGCAGTAGAAGCAGTGGTGGTGGCGGTGGTGATTAGGAACTTGGCACTATGTTAAGCTCTTCACATGGGTGATCCCTTTTAATCCTCACAAGCTTCATGAGGAAGATATTATTTTTGCCCATTGTACAGATGAAGGAATGAGTGTCCATCTGTAAAGAAATTGCTTTAAATCACCCAGCTAATAAGTAGGTGATCTGAGATTTGAACCAATGTCCTTGTGATTCCAAAGTACCTGCTTTTAACCACTCCTCTGGGCTAGTAGCTTCAGCAGAACAGGCTCAATTGCTTGATCTGTGAAGACTTTCTAGCCCAGCATTGTGTGGGAAACTCGGAAAGAGAATTAAGATTGGATGGTGGGCCTGTTGGTGCCAGAAATGGGAGTTGCCACCTCCTGTGTCCTGCCTACTGGGTGGGGCCAGCCCACTCAGTGGAGAGTCGAGGGCTCAGGAAGCCAGGCTGGAGAAGAGAGTGATAATTTTTACATTTTTTACAGCAAGGTCTTTGAAGACCTTCGAGGTGCTTTCACACACACCCTCTCGGATGCCTGCTATTCTCTTACTTAGGTGTCCAGTGGCTCAGAGATAAAGCATTCACCTACAATTCAGGAGACCAGGGTTCAAACCCTGGGTTGGGAAGATCCTTTGGAGAAGGGAATGGCAACCCACTCCAGTATCCTTGCCTGGAGAACCCCACAGACAGAGGACCCTGACAGGCCCATGGGGTCACAAAGAGTTGGATGCAGCTAAGCGACTAACACTTCCCAAGCCCTAGAGAGCGGAAGCCCCTGGGGCAATGGTGCCTTGCGGCTATGCGCCACTGACAGAGGGGGCTCGAGGTATCCTATAGCCTCCACCCAGCGCAACCTCTGACCCTCAGCCCCTCCGGGTCTCAGGCTTCCCTGCTGCTGGTCACTCAAAGGCACCCAGGTCTGGAACCCACCGGGAGCTGCCCCAGAACTCAAGGGACAGATATGGAGGCAGCTGTTTCCAAAAGTTTCTGACTGCTTTCATCTCTTTTTCTGCACCTTCACGCCCCTCAGCATGTGCTGGGATCTGCTGGAGCAGGGAGCAGAGATCTGGGGCTGGTGTGGAAACAGGTTGGGTCGGGTTATCTGGTTTGAGATAAATCTATGGTGGACTGAGTCACTGCCCTTCTCCCCACCATCCTCTCAGCCCTCCAAGACCTCAGCTGCAGAGCCAGCATCGCTTTGTCAGCAGACCATTCTCCGAGTCTGCTCGCAGTCCTCAAGCCTTCATCTATCATCCCCACTTGCACCTCGCCCATCTCTTTGTTTTCCATCTCCTCCCCTTCTCTCTGTATTCACCCTGCCTCTCAGCCTCCAGGCTGCTCTCCATTTCCTCCCACGCAGCAGGGAGCTGGAGAGAAGGGTCTCTGAGCTGGGAGGAGAGCTTACACTTTGCACCGCCCTCCTCTTTAATTCGACGGGTTGATTAGAGGCAGACCTCTGTCTGGGCTCCAGGGCTCTTTACTTCCTGTTCAGTGTTAACCTCCTTCAGTGGGGAAACTTGTCAAGTTCTGGGAGCAAGTACCATTCCCAGTGCCTAGGACTGGGCTGGCTACAAGTAACCATTCTGCAGGGGTGGCTAAGCGGCAGGCTGTCCTTTGTCCCCACTTGATGGCAGTAGGGAAATGGACCAAACAGTGACTGATGGCCTTGGTGAGCCCTGAGATCCAATCTTTGTTTCCGCTTGGTTTCCCCTAATATGAAGAGAAGCTCCTGAGATTCCAGTACAGATCTGAAGATGGACTTTGTGTCCAGTGGAGAACTTTGGCCCAGAAAAACAGGTCATGTGTAATTAGACGTGGTTCCTGGAGGCTGCCTTGCCACCCCCACCCCCTCCCCTGTTCCCACTCCCTGGCCTTGGCTCTCTGAGTCCTTGGATCTCTGAGCAAAGAATTTCCTTCATCAGAGAGTAATTGCCCCTGGCTCCCCTCACTTCTAATCAACAAGACAAGGTATTAGTTCCTGGGAGCATGATTGATTTCCAGGGACTTGGAACTTAATTACATTTTTGCAAAGTCTGTTTGGAATCCTCAGAGAAGCGAGACACTCCTTTGAACTCACCATGTAGGAGGGCTTCCAGCCTCTCAAATATTCCATTCATCCTTCCTCTGGCCAAGGGAGGGGCATTCCATGGCTGTCAATTTTCATCTTTCCTTACCCAGGATGCCCAGCCCCTGGAGTTTGACCTGGGGAACTCGGTTTCTCCAGCAGAAGAATTCCTCACGTGATCCTCCCCACACCAGCAATCATGCCGTGAAGCCCAGGGAAGCATGAGCTCTGCCTGGAATGCATGTCCTGTGCCCCTCCCCGCTCCTGCAGGCCCAACCCGCTGGCCTCACCTGCCATGTCACACTGGGCCAGCCTTCTGATTCCAGTCTCAACCTCTTTATTATTCTAATCACCATCATCAAACTTATTAATAACTACTGTTTATTAAGCACTAACTCAATAACTGGCACTAATGTGCCAGGCTCTGTAAGGTACTTTACACACATCAGCTCATTCCATCTTCACAAGAGACCTGCTATAGTAGATACTGCTACTTACCAAGACATTACTACATTCCCATTTACCCAGGAAGAAATGGAAGCTCAGAGAGGGTCAGCAGTTCTCCAAAGACAGAAGAACTACAGGGGGCCAAACCGGGCTTTACGTACTCCATGCCTCTGGACAATTACACCATGGCCAGTTCAGCACACGCTCTGCAGCCCTGCTGACCACCTCTGCCCCTGGTCTCTCCAGGGCCACCTCGCCTGTGGTTGCATGTCCCCTGAAGGCTGACACTGCTTTCCCCAGCCTGATGGCTCCTGTGCTGCCCCTTCATTCAGAAACACCTGATAGCATAGTAAAGCAATTGCAAAATGACAACAACTTTTCTCTAAGTGCGAAATTATATCAAAATTAAAGTTTCTGGGAGTAGAGTTCTGGTTCAATGTGTCTATTATAGCAGTTTTGCAGTCACAGTCTATACTGTTCATTTTACATATTTTACATTAATGGTCAAAAGCTCAGGAATGATTTTAGTAACATCTATATAATAAAGTCATATGAGATTGTTTTTGAAATAACAAGGTGTTGTAAATAAATAATGCTGTAAGAAACAAGATGTGCTTGATGACAACCTCATGCTTGCCTGACTTCTAAAAATCACATGAGCTGGATTCTTTGTCTGTCTGCTATAGCCACCTGCCAGGATGTCTCCTATCAGACCTGTTCCCTCCCTGGTCAACACCATCACCCACGCTGACTGCACCCCTGGGCTGTGCTCCCTAACATTCAGGTACTTAAGGCTGTTTCCTTCAGACATGTCCCACACCACAGGTGGGTCTCATCCAGGGTCTGCACAAGCCTGCATGGTCACACTGTGTCCTGAGATGTGGCTCAAACCCTAGTCTGTTGTGAGCAGCTGGATGGGAAATAGATGGGGAAACAGTGGAAACAGTGTCAGACTTTACTTTGGGGGGCTCCAAAATCACTGCAGATGGTGACTGCAGCCATGAAATTAAAAGACGCTTACTCCTTGGAAGGAAAGTTATGACCAACCTAGATAGCATATTCAAAAGCAGAGACATTACTTTGCCAACAAAGGTCCATCTAGTCAAGGCTATGGTTTTTCCAGTGGTCATGTATGGATGTGAGAGTTGGACTGTGAAGAAAGCTGAGCACCAAAGAACTGATGCTTTTGAACTGTGGTGTTGGAGAAGACTCTTGAGAGTCCCCGGGACTGTGAGGAGATCCAACCAGTCCATTCTGAAGGAGATCAGCCCTGGGATTACTTTGGAAGGAATGATGCTGAAGCTGAAACTCCAGTACTTTGGCCACCTCATGTGAAGAGTTGACTCATTGGAAAAGACTCTGATGCTAGGAGGGATTTGGGGCAGGAGGACAAGGGGACGACAGAGGATGAGATGGCTGGATGGCATCACTGACTCGATGGACGCGAGTCTGAGTGAACTCCAGGAGTTGGTGATGGACGGGGAGGCCTGGCGTGCTGCAATTCATGGGGCTGCAAAGAGTCGGACGCGACTGAACTGAACTGAACTGAACTGAGACAAAAGAGAATCTGAGTCCAGGGGCATCCACTCCCTGGCCCCACAGCAATCTGCATCCTTTCATAGGCCCAGAGCTTCTAGATTATTGTACAAAATGCAAGTTCATTGGAGGGTCTTGCTCACAGACTCACTTGCTCACATGTTTAATCCTGGATGGATGGATTAATCTCCTTCAGTGGGGAAACTTGTCAAGTTCTGGGAGCAAGTACTATTCCCAGGAGAATTTCAACTCTGGAGGCTTCCTATGGACTGTGTGTCTGGTTAGAGGAGCACAAAGTTTGAGGGCATGGTGGGGAAAGGATCTAATACCTTTAGTAAATTTACAAACTTGGGGCTACAAATTTCTAGTGTGGTACATGGGCTTCCCAGGTGGCACTAGTGGTAAAGAATCCGCCTGCCAATGCAGGAGATGCAAGTTCAATCCCTGGGTCGGGAAGATCCCCTGGAGGAGGGTATGGCAACCCACTCCAGTTTTCTTACCTGGAGAATCCCATGGACAGAGGAGCTGGGTAGACTGTAGTCCCTAGGGTCACAAAGAGTCAGACACAATTGGAGCAACTTAGCACACACAGCATTGTATAGACCAACAGGTAAGTTCCAATCCACTTGCTCAAAGTCCATGTCAGTGAAACATGCTGCATCCTTAGAAGACAGGGGAAATCAGCATATGTGACCAGTGCAGTGTGGGGGAACTATGGACCCTGCCATATAAATGAGCCAGCCTGTGACTTTTCCACCCATTTCCCCTGTCAGTACAGATGCCATCCCTGAAACCTCTGTCCTTAGACTTTCTCTTAAAAACACAGGGAGCCAGCTCCCTGGGGCATGAGTTCTTCCTTTGGCAGTTCGTGGCTCTACCCCAGCTCTTCCTGGGGTATCCCTGCTATTTCCCCTCACCATGGTTGGCATCCTGGTCAAAGCAGCAGGTCAGGGGTATCCTTGCTCACCAATTTCACGTTTACCTACAAGGCATACTCTAGAGCTCATAAGAACCAGGTCTCCTCTAGCTATAGGCGTCCCTAAAGATGCTTGTTATTCGACAGCCACCAAGTCATCGCTGGAAGTGGAGGCAAGAGGGAGTGACAGTGAGGAAGGGGGATTGAGGACTAGGGTAGAAAAAGTAGAATTCACATCTGCAGAAATTCCCAAACTTTCAGGGAAGGTAAGGAGATTTCTGTCTCCTTGCCACCCTCCCCACCAGCCACTTACTACCCCCACTTACATGGGCCCATTCATCAAATGACCTGGAAATATCTGCCAGCAGCCAGGTCCAATCTTCCCAGACACCAGTGAAGGCCAACCCTGCTCAGCAGCAAAACTCAGTTCCAATCGGCCCAGGAGCAAAAGCAAGCAGGAGGAACAGCACATGGGACAAGGATGCGACAGAGAAGAGAACCTCCCAATTCAGTCCAGGAGCTAAGCAGGAAGTCGCATGAAGGGAGAGCAGCTGGACCACCCTGAAGCCCCCGATGTGAGATGATGAACAGAGATGACTGGTGGATGACAGGGGCTGGGGTGACAAGGGGAGAGGGGCCTTGGAGTCAGGCCCAGCTGCTTCACCTTGTGCAGGAAGATTGGATCTGGCCATCTTCCCTCAGTCCTACATGTTCCTTCTCTGACTTAATTCTCAGCTGTGGCTTCTGGTAGTTTTTTTTTTCTCATTTCTAAGACCATCTTCACGGCTCCCCTTCACTCCTTACTCCACTTGCCCATTCATTTCCAAAGAATGACCCCAGGCCTCTCCTTTCGGGTTAAACCAGACCTTTGCCCTCATCTTTTCACAGAGCCCATCCATCCCCCCTTCACCCCTGACACCTCCTTCTTCTCCTAACCTTTCTCCAGGGGATCCCTCTGAAACAGAACCAGACATCAGTGGCAGAGGAGCTGGCAAAGGAAAGGCAGTGGGAGAAAGCTGCGGGTTTAGGCTCAGGGGCTGCAGTCTTCTCTGGCTGGAGCTGCCCTTCCTCTGAGAGCTGGTCACAATCAAGAAGACAGGCCAACTCCAAAGTGAAGTGCAGAGCTGGGGAAAGTAAGAGGGATTGAGCCTGGGTAATGAAAGCCATTATAGTCATAGATTCTGTGTGCCAGGCATAGGCCTAAACTCTCTCTCTCATTTAATCCTCAAAACAGCTGTAGGCAGGAATTTTCTCCATTTACAGGTGAGAAATCCAACTTTCAGAGAGTTTAGGTGATTTGCCCAAGGCCACAAAAACAAACAAGACCAGAGACACCCTGGCTGTTGGTCCCAGTGAAAACCTCATCACTGCTCATCTCCCACCTCTCACCAGCAGGCAAGAGAGAGCAGATGCGAGAGGACTGGCTGCACAGAGCCCCAGAAGGACCCCAGGTCCCCATCCTCTTAGCAGCCAAGGGGCCCTCACCAGTCCCCTTTGTGGGGCCACGCTCCTCCCGCAATGGCTCCTGAGGTCACCCCTCCTCAGGAGGGGCCTCACCTCATCCACAGACTTTGGTGGCATCAGGGGCTGGGACGCAGGACCCCCATCATCACATCCTGTTCTGTTCACTGCCTCTTACTGTGATTTTTTTTTTTCCATTCTGGCCTTATTTTACTCATCATAAAGGGACTAATGATTACCAGCATCTCCTTCTAGCCTATAGAACCTCCTGGGAAGCATTAAAGATGAAAAAAAAAAAAAGATAGGTACTCTTGAAGGAAGGGCATTTGTCACTGTTGACGTTAACATTTTTCCTGAACAACAGGAGGTTCTCATCCAGACCCACTGCCCCCTTTGTTGTAGGAGTCAGGGAGTGGCCTGAGAGTCAGCAAATAAGCTCAGAAGTTCTAGGGCTTCCCTGGTGGCTCAGAGGTTAAAGCGTCTGCCCGCAATGCGGGAGACCTGGGTTCGATCCCTGGGTCGGGAAGATTCCCCTGGAGAAGGAAATGGCAACCCACTCCAGTATTCTTGCCTGGAGAATCCCATGGATGGAGGAACCTGGTGGGCTACAGTCCACGGGGTCGCAAAGAGTCGGACACGACTGAGCGACTTCACTTTCACTTTCACTATAGAGGGTCAGATGCCCTAAAGAGACAAGCTGACAGTGCTTTTTCCCCAGACCAGGTCAAATACACAAAGGTCTGGGCCAGGCCAGGTGTAGGGCAGACGAGTTCTCTCACTTGGCATAAGAAAAGAAAGAAGGATTAAAATATGGAGAAGGAAGGGAGAAAAGATCCTGTTTTCTATATCCAAAAATTCACACAAGTGATCAAGCTGTATGAGCTGTCTGATTCTTTCAAAACAGACAAGAGCTCTGCCTAGTCATGTCGGGCTGAGCTGGGCTGAGAAGACACATTTATAAAACATCAAAAGGAAAGTTCCAGTAGCTGCTCACAGCCGTTAGACACAGCTCCGCTAGGAATTTCTTTCCAAAGGGATATTTCAAGTGTCTCATGCATGAGAAAGCAAGGGTTGGAGATTCACCCGGTTGACCCACCCCCGCCACCTCAGTAACTGATAACCATCACCCCTGCGGGAGGTGGGAAAGGTTGAGGCCCTCAGAGAACAGATGTTTTATTTATCTATTTGTTTTTAGACATATGCAATGATAACACATTCAACTCATCAACTAATATTTATGGATTGCTTTATGCCAGATGTTGTGCTAGACTTGAGTGTGGAGTCGTGATTAAGATGTGGTCCCTGTTCCCCAGGAATTCTTGAGTAGTGGGAGAGACAAACACAACAATTAACCAGCAATACACATTATACTGGGCTCTGTACAGAGATATGAAGAATGTGCTAGGGGAGCATGGGGGCAGGATAGAGTCTCCACAGATGTGACAGCTGAGCTGGTCGTCAAAGGAGGAATAAGAATTCTCCAAGTAGAAAAGAGGGACAAGGACTCTTTGGACAAAGGGAACAGCTCCAACCAAGGCAAAATGATGTGAAAGAGCAGGACTGACTTTGTTTGACTCAAATGTGGCATGCATGCAGACTGGAGTGGTAGCTGATAATCAAGCATCAGAAACAACCATTTCCTGACCACAGAGGCACCATGATGTTGTATTTACACTCAACCTAAATTTCCCTACTCACAGTTGGCTCTTCCATTGGGTGATCATGTTGAAAAGAGCACCCAGGCTTTAACTGGATTCCTGAAAGGATCATTAGGTCATTCTACCAAAGTTCCAATCCGTTCCTGTAGCAATTCTAAAATCAGAGATTTTCCTAGGGTCTGAGTGGACCAGACCCTGGATTCTCCTTCCCCACTTCCAGTACGGAGCTATGCTGGCACTGGACCCATTTACCTCCGATCCATTGGTCGTCACCCTTCCTTTGCTCAATTCTGTACCATATAGTGAGGAAATTGGTCCCTGCAAGTTGCATCTCCTGGCTTCTTCCTGCAAAGGGGAAGTACTATCAGGAGAAAAGAGGAAAGGAGGAAGGGAGAAGCCTGGGAGCTTCTAGGCGTCCCTCCTTTCTCCAGCCCGTATCTCTGCAGCTGCTGTGACTCTTCCATGGCTCCAGCCCCTACTCACATCTACCCTGGTTCAAATCCCCACTAATACATCCATCATGATTCTACTTCCACCTGATGACCCCAACCTCTGGGCTCTGGTAACCTCTCATTCTCCTTTGTTTCCTCAGCTTAAGGGCAGTAGTATCATCCAAGTGTTGTGAAGTTCTGTATTGCCACACCATCTTGTTTGGTTTCCCAGTGCTTCTATCACCAATTCCTTATACTAAATTTCCTCTGCTACAAATTCTTTAAATGGTCTCCCCATTTTTTAGTTAGGATGCTGACTAATACAGAGGCTATATTTTATTCATCTTTGCATCTCCCACAGCACCAGATACAGTGATTTCCTGAGCAAGTTCTGAGTATTTGTTGGATGGACAGATGAATAGATAGTTGATTAGCTAGATGAATGATGGTGTGATTAGGTAAATGAAAGGATGAAAAGATCTTCATGATTAAACAAATGAAAACAGAGGAGTAAATTACAAAAGAACTAATAAAAAGGTGATTCTAAGAGGCTCGTAAAAATAGCCAGGAATTTAGAACAGCTGTTTGACAAAAGTCAATCCGAAAGAGAATTCAGTAGCTGGAAAAGCACACAGAGGAGGGCTTCATCAGGTTTGTTCCTTGTTGTATCTGAACTGAGTCACTTATCCTTTTACTCTCTTTCTAGATCTCTTCCTACATTGGCAGCAGCCAGGAGAGAAGGTGTGTTAGTGGCAAACCATTCTAATTTCCATCTGGCAGGCATATCCATCACATTTATTATGCCTGAGTCTCTGCAAAGTGAAGGAGAGGTAATGGAAGGAACCTCATCACCATTGATTCTCAGTCATATACACTTGAAAAAGTTGCCAAATGGCTGCAGTTCTGGACTGGAAAGAACCCGATTGGCCAGACAACTGTAGTCTGTGGGGTTCTTGGGGATTTTCAACAATTACATTCTCAGAATCCTGAATTCTTTTTCTGAGTATATTGCTTGAATAATTAACAATTCAGAGACCAAGTCCTTCCAAGGCCATTTGTTCATCCCCCTGATAAGCAGGGTTAAACTGAAAGATGCTCAATAAAAGGGATATTTCCAGCTCAGCCATTGACTCTGTGGTATAGGAGAGCAATGAGACTTCAAGCTCCAGGCTCTGCCCCCCACCTGCTGAGCGCCACAGGAAAGTCAGTACCTTTCCATGAGTCTAAGATTTTTGGTTCTGTCCTCACAGACTTTTGTGAAGAACAGAGGAGATGATTGTGAAAGAAAAGTAAAACCAGTAAATCTCAACACCACAACGTCATTTGTTTTATCGTCAATCCGTTTTCCACATAGACATGACCCAAAACCGTCTAGCTGGATTGTCATCCCAGACCCATCGTATAAGAGGGACCTGTCTTCTGAAAACTCAGAATGCAAAAGGTCCTATGTAGACTAAGAGAGCGACCAGAATTCATTGAAAGGAAAGGGGCTGCCTCTGATCAGATCTGAATTAATGAAAATTACCAAAGTAGGTAAAGCATCTCTCCAGTTCCCTCACCCCTGGCGTATTTCTCCTTATCCTGAAGAAAAATAGTCCTCATCTAAGGCCTCCTCCAAAGGCCAGTGCTCCAAGGTGACCAAATTATGTCCATCCTTCCCATTTCCTACATCATCTTCTTCCTCTTCCAATGCTGCTGATATTGCCTCACTGTCAGAGTTTTACAATGCTGATATGGGTAATTCACACCAAGCTATAGCTTCATTGTTCCCTTAATCATGGAGTGCTAATTTTCAAAAGGATGCCTGCTGGCCCTAATGTCTTCAGATGGTGTTTCAAGAAAAGTAAATGAGGAGGTATTTGGAGAGAGGAAAGCAGGAGAGAGGCTTTTCCTAAAGGCCCTCAAGTAACGCTCCTAGGAACAGATTATTCACTCAGACTTGACATAAGGCCAAAATGGTCACACTGTGAATCTTCTTCCTCCCAGCCCAATTCAAAAACCATAGGCCAGACGTAAATCCACCCAGACGATTGTTATTCCCTCATATCTCCAAGGAGGATGCAGAAGTTGGTTCTCTGTGCTGATAGCTCTTGGAATGGAAAAGATTCCCTCCCTATCCAAGACCAGTTTGCAGCCAATTCCACAGCATTTTCGTGAGAGTAACCATTTTATACAGCTCCTCTGACAAATGTTTCGTGCTAGGCTGGCCTCCCCTGCCACACTGGCTGTTCCCCTGATTCCTCTCCACACCATGGGTTCGTGAGTGTTCAGAGCATAAAATCCACTTTTCAGATTAGCCTCAACATAGCACAAGGAAATGAAGTGGTCTGCTGGCACTGACTCATTGTAAAACCAATTTAAATGATCAAATCGATCAATAGTTATTTACTGAACATCAACCAGCTCTGGTTATGCTCTGCTCAGAATACCCACCCCTCACTTCTTCACGGCCTCTTTTGTGACCCTCTCTTCCCAACCCCACTACCACCACCATCATCGCTGTCACCAGGAATCAAGTTGACAGCCCCCACCCCAGGATCTGTCCAGAATCTCAGCAGTGCATATTAAACTGGAGAGACAGTTAACAGCTTCCTTTTCCTCTTTGCCAGAAGCAGATGGGAAAGGTGGGAAGAAGGGGGTTATTTATTTTCTAGTCTTGCCCAAAGCAATCTCTATCTTGAGGGTCAGTTCCATCCACCCCCATCCAAAGCCCAACATTAGTTTGACTGACAATAGCCTCCACCTTAGCCCAGCTCCAAGAGGTTCTAACTGACCCTGTTTACACTGCATGAGAAAGACTCTGCACTGCAGAACTTTCAGTTTCAGGATTTTGCAAATTTTATGAGAGTTTTCAGTCAAGCTGATTTTTAGCTTTCCCTTTCCCCTCCAGCTAAAATCAAGATCTTTCACCCAGCTCTGATCTCAGACGGACTTTTTTTCTCAGCACTTGGGACATGATTAAATAACAGGCACACGTGCACACACCAGCCCCAAATGCCTTTATTTCCCAGATCTTTCTTCAGTAATGAAGCCTGAAATGGAAAACCACTGTGCAGGGAAACTGTAGCAACAAGAAGAAGGAAAACAGACAATGTGCCAGCCTGGCTCCTTCTGGAGTTAGGGGTGAAGAAGTTTGCTCATGAAACAGACAAATTAAATATATGTATCACATGGAAGCATTTGGCAAGGAGAACTTTGGGAGTTTCAGTAATTATCCGTAGGGGGTCCATTCGGTGTGGGTAAAGGGGAATCAGGAAATATCTATCTTTCCATACTCCCTAGACAGCCCAAGAGGTTGAGAAGAGGATTGGCTGCAAACAGCATTCTTTTCACTGTCCACCTGACATGATCATTAACTCCACCAATTATGGCAATATAAAGAAATCATTAAAATGCAATTATTACAGCTGTA
Organism: Redunca redunca; assembly: GCA_006410935.1. Classification (NCBI taxonomy): domain Eukaryota; kingdom Metazoa; phylum Chordata; class Mammalia; order Artiodactyla; family Bovidae; genus Redunca; species Redunca redunca. The sequence goes on from SJYQ01058639.1 coordinate 57,197, forward strand.
TAAGTTTATAGCCGCATAACTACATCAAAAGGCTGCCTTTGTAGATCTTTATGTGCTCCATAAACCTGAATAAGTTGCAGCAAAGAAAAGACGATTACTTCAATATGAATCAAGAGTAAATCTGGAATTTCTGTCCTACCCTGTGGAGAGAGCAACAGTGAAGGGCCTGGGTCCTTCTGTGACCCCTGGTCCACCGGGTGTGCCTGCTCAAGTCTTCTCTTTTGCTCTAGGCCTGCATCTCCCATCACCCAAATGAATGAAATGAAAGCTAAGCAAGTACCAAAACAACAGTCACAATCCCATACATTTGTATACATTTGTATGTCTTAAAGTTCTCCTCGTTTTATAAATTAAAAACTGAGCCTCAAAGAATGTTTAAAGGAACCTGTGTAAGGTTGCAGGGTGGTCTGTGTGTTACCCCCACCCACCCTCCACTGAGCTCTGTGCCCCAGGAGACCGGCTTCTGTGGAGTGTATCAACGGGTCCCTTACCCTCTGACTTTCCATTAAGTTGGACCAGTGAGAAGCAATGGCAAGAACACAGAGGGTGGAAGAAGAAAGAAATTGAGATGCTTTTTCCCCTCGGCTCTCTCCCTGTCCAGCCAGGGTGTGGCAATGGCTATTCCTCTGCCTACAACAGCTCCTGCCAGGTGGCCCTGTCCTTGGTGACAGCTACAGGTCTGTCTAGGTTCTGATGATCAGCCTCTCCCTTTGCCCTGCAGGACCAGGGATGGTAGAAGTTTCTCTGCAGTTGCTAAACTCAGGATGCTTCACCATTCCTTGCTGGTTTCCCTTTAACCCTCTTCATTGACTCTTAAATGTGCCCACTGCTTCCTACCAGGACTGTGATTGGGACACACAACAAATGAGTGCTGGGACCCAAACCAGAACCCAGATCATCAAAACCCTAAGAGTATGAGACTGAATAACTTAGATAATTTAATTTGCTACAGACACAGACATGCTAACTGTCATCACCATCAAAGCTTTAAGTCCCATACTTTGTGTGCCACTGTGGTGGGTCACTTAGAGAAAGAACTGTAAGAATACAAGCTCTGTCTTCCAGGAACGTTCATGCTGTGTCACACACACTGACGTGACACACTCTGTAGGGTACATGCACCAGGCAGAGAAAACCCAAATCACCACCTGGCTGAACAATGCCGCGGGGAGGGGCATCCGAGGAGGTGAAGTCAATGTATTTGGGAGTAGAGGGCTGAACAACTAGAAAAGCCCATTTTCTGTTTCCAAACAAGGGGGAGGAGGGCAATGGGTCAGATCATCCATAATTACAAATAATGTTAAAACACTTCTATCTGGCTTTGACATGCATGATTAGACAATACATTGTGTTTTGTTTGGGGATTTCTGTAGTAGATCTGCCTTCCTAATTAATTTTCATTAGACTGATTAGTGAAGGGAGTTTGTATTCCTAGAGTTCACACATACTTTTGCTGCCTGGGAGATAGAAACAGAGAAATCTGGCCTCCAGTGTTTCTGTAAGTGGGCTGAGAAGCAGATCACCTGTGTGTAACCTGCCATAGCTCACTGCCTACTTTAGCCGAGCCTGACATTTCAGTCTGCAAGATCGTGGGTCTGTACATGTGGAATAAGGCTCAGGACACAGCAGGTCCTTACTGATGCACGGTGGCTCAATGATCCTTCTCCTGAGAATCCAAATGCCCCTAGACAAGGCAGCAGTAAAGACTAGCTCTGTCTGGAAGTCAGAAGACTGGTTCTCATCCATCTAAGCTAAGTCTCCCTGGGAAGACCCCGAAATGTGCTGAATTTCAGCATTTTATGCTTGAAGATGGACAACATAATACTCATGTTAAGAGCTAAAGTGGGGGGGATTTCCCTGGAGGTCTGGTGGTTAAGGATTCGCCTGGCAATGCAAGACATGGTCCAATCCCTGGTCCGGGAGGATCCACAGCTGCAGAGCAACTAAGCCCATGGGCCACGACTACTGAGCACGCCTACTACCACTGCCGAAGCCTGCTCCACAGCAAGAGGGGCCAGCACAATGAGACCCCACGAACTGCAGCTAGAGTAGGCCCCCAGTCGCCACAGCTGGAGAATAGCCTGTGCAGCAGTGAAGACCCAGAACAGCCCAAATTTAAAAATAATAAATAAATATAAAAAGGAATTAAGGTGAGACACTGTGCCTGGCACAGAGGTGCTCTCAATGAATATTGGTGGCATTGAATTATGGATGAGGATATGCTGTTGTAAAGTGTTAAATTCTATATGTTATTATTACAGATTCATAGAGTTGGAACCAGTCTTGTCTAGTTTATAGATTAGTTTTACTGAATTATAATGCTTTCTTTTTTCAAATAATGACAGCTAATAATTCTATGGTACTTACTATCCAGCAGACCATATTCAAAGCATTTTATCTAAATTAAGCCATTTAGTGTTTGCAACTACTCCAAAATACAGGTACTATAATTCTCCTCATTTTAAAGAGGAAGAAACTGAGGCTCAGAGAGCTCACACAGGGAGTAAGTAGCATATCTGGGATTCAGATTCTCAGTCTGGTTGTAGAATCTGTGTTCCTCAACAACCTCCTGCCTCACCATGGCTGGATGACAAGGTAGAACTTGATGTGCAAGAAATGAGGCACAAGTAAAGATTCTATCAGAATGTGGAGGTGGAGAAGGGTCCTTCTGGCTGTGGTAACCGGAGAAGCTTCCATGCAAAGAGGTACCATTTGAACTGGGCCTGGAAGGATGAAAAGAACTTGGGCACATAGAAATGAGATGGAAAAGGGAAGTATGAGCAAAGGCATAGAGATGGAAACGAGCAATTCCCTTTGGGGTTATTAGGAGGCTTCTGGGATACATGAGTTAAACTTTTGAAGATAGTTTAAAGTGAGTGTACCCCAGGATATCGGCCTAAACTGCGTGGATTTTTTTTTTCTAAAGGAAATGGGGAGCTGTGAACAGTGTCTGGGCAGAGTCCAAGAGGATGGGAACTCTGTCTGAGAAGGAGTTGACATGACAGTTGTGTGTAGGATGGTGTGAGGGGAGAGACTGCGGGCATGGAGACCACGTGTCCTGATCAGCTTATAGGCAGCTCTGCACCCACTGAGATAAATAAAGACTTGTTAACTGATTGACAGACTGATTGACACACTGCCACCAAACCACAAGCCCACCTCCGTCAGAAGTCCCCTCCTTCAGACTTAACCACAGTGGCAGTACTGCCTGAAACTGAGCAGAATGCTGAGACATTTTGATTGGAAAGAGCCCCAGCCTTGCATTTGTAAGTGGAAAAGACAGAACTAGAATTCCCCCTGCCCCGCAAAGTAAACAAACTGCCAAGAAGGGATGTCAATGGAGAAAGAAACACCCCACTGAACTGAATATAACCTCAATTCTTTCTCCTTTTTTCCTGTATTCCTCGATCATGAAGGGAAAATGCATGGCAGCTGCATAAAAATGATGGTCTTCTTTCTACATGTGAGGTTGCCAGGGAATTTGGCTATAACCTTTTATTAGATGTTACTAATTTAGAAAAGGGAAAAGCATTCCCCAGTCAAATCTAATCTCATACAAATAAATACTTTGCAGAGGAACGAAAGCATCATATTCATCCTGGGATGAACAGGCGATTATCAAGCCTTCACACGTTGCTGGCATCCATCAGCCGGGCCATTCACTCTGGTTAATGGCAATTACATTACTTTCCCTGGGTCTGTTTTCAGCAGTTATATTCATAGCTCTGGGTGTCTCTCTCCTGTACTGACTCTCCAAGGCTTCCCCCTATGTGTCTGTGAGGATCTATGTTCTGTCTGTGTGTTTCAGTGTGCACTGCAATAGCTATACATAAGAAAGAGTCTGGGGTACTTGATGTGCACCAGTTGGCTAATGCCCAGGATTAACCCAGCAGGCTGTCTGTGACTTAACGTTCAATTAAAGCCAAAACATCCACTGGAGGGAGCAGAAGAGACATTTACCTGACGCTCACAAGTAGGGGCTTACGCATGCAAAAGACCCCAGTTGACCAGATGCACTTGAGTATTTGCTTCACACGTGAGATATTTTCTTTTTCCATGGTTCACATTGATAACTGGACATAAGTGGGCACTTTGCAGCACTGCATACATTGGCAGTAGCTATACAGCTGTCAACCTGCTGTTAAATGTCAGTCAAAACATGTTTAGACATCTATATATTAGGGTTTATGATTGCAAAGCTACGCTTTCCCTTTGAAAAAGAAATGAGCATTAAGGAGGCAAGGATGCAGTAGATAAGACAACCAAGAGAGGAATATGTTAACTCAAAAGCATAACCGAACTCACCTCCATTCCTTATGTCTGCCATGCAAATATGTTCATCAGTACCATTGTTCTAGATTCCACATACAGGCAATAATATACAATATTTGTTTTTCTCTGTCTGACTTACTTCACTCTGTATGACAGACTCTAGGTCCATCTACATCTCTACCAATGATCCAGTTTTGTTCCTTTCTACGGCTGTGTAAGGTTCCATTGTATATATGTACCACATCTTCTTTATCCATTCATCTGTCAATGGATATTTAGGTTGCTTTCATGTCCTGGCTATTGTGAACAGTGCTGCAATCAACGTTGGGGACCATGTGTCTTTTTGAATTATGGTTTTCTCAGGGTATATGCCCAGTAGTGGGATTGCTGGGTCCTATGGTAGTTCTAGGATTGACATATGCCAGTCATGTGTAAGACAGATAGCTAGTGGGAACCTCCTGTGTAGCACAGGGAGCTCAGCTCAGAGCTCTGTGATGACCTAGATGGGTGGAATGGGAGTGGAGATGGGAGGGAGGTCCACGAAGCAGGGGACATATGCATACCTATAGCTGATTCACTTCATTGTACAGCAGAAACTAACACAATATTGTAAAGCAACCATACCCCAGTAAAAAATAATAAATTAAAACAAATTTTAAAAAGCAATTTAAAAATGTATAACTGAGCTAATTCATTTTCACTGTAAATAAACAGAATCACTGTGATGCATTTGCCCAGTGTCCTGGATCCTAGACCAGATAGGTCACTCAGCCACAGTTCTGCCTCACTTGGCAGAACAAACTTTATTTTCATTGACGTTTCTGCTCATCTCCTAAAACCAGCCTCTCACCCCCAAGACAGAGCAACTTTCCCCCATAGGGCCATAGATCCCTCCAATCTGGACAGATCCCTGGACACAGTCTCAAGAATCTCAAATGGCTGCTGCTTTCCCCATAAAGTACCTACCCAAAATGGGGGTGGCCCAGTGCAATGGAGGTAAATCAGTCCTCTGGGGAAGGGGAGCCAACTCTCATTTATAATGCTCACCCATTTCCATGGTGCAAATATTCCCATCATGGCCAGTTTCAAACTACCAACAGTCTAACAGCCAGCTCAGGACATTTCTGAGCATTTAACAACCTGCCGGTGTAGTTAACTTCGGCATAGCACTGTCAGGTCCCCCGACCCCACCCTCACCCCTGACCTCTGACGGCCTCCAGGTTTAGGGGGATGATCAGTGTCCTAACCCCCACATGATCTTCACACCCACAGCTCAGCCTCTGGAGCTTATGGAACAGTAAGAACCCAACACACTCCTTAATCAACATCTTGTTCAGAAAGTGTCACTTGCCATAAATATAGGCTTTTAACCTGTCTTCTTGGCAGTTACCTCTGGGAGTAGGGACAGGGAATTCATCATAAATTTCAGAGCTGGTAGATTTCAAGGTAGCAGGAGAGGCTCTTAGTTCACAGGAACTGTGCAGTGAGAATGTCTCCCAAGCCCCATTGCGGAGGAGGGGGCAACTAGCCAGGCTTTAGAGTGTCTGCCACTGTCCTGGGTTATTCGGCCATAGTGAAACCAGATGACTCTGTTTCCATGAAGAATAGGAAGGAGGCTAAGGGAATGCAGACCTCAGAGGAGTGGATATTGGGCACCCATTTGAATACAGAGTTTAAAACTCATCAACAGTTATTTAGAGGATTAGAGGAAACATTTTGTAAGCACAAAAGCTGCTGCCAGAGGCTAGAGAGAAGAACCAAACAAGACACAAAAACAGGGAGGTGGAAACTGAGACAGAGTCGGAGACAGACATGAAGAGGAGCAATATTGATGGATGGAGATGGCACTGAACCAGATTCTGTTAAACCTAAAAAGCCTAGAATGGCTCTGTTTCTTTATTGATATCAAGCTCTTGGGTATAATTCAAAGCCCATTCAGCCAATATTCCCCGATCCCCTACTTCAATTCAGTCTTCAGCTTTTCATCAGCACTGACAATATACCCTCCACTTTGTTCAAACCCACAAGCTCTCACAAAATGTTCCAGCTTGACTCTATGCATTTACTTAGGTCATTTACCCCCTGTAAACATTCTCTTCCCCTCTAAATGACTTTCTCCTTGCCCAAACTCATCCCAGTTCTCACCTCATTCAGAAGACATCCCTGGTTAACTGACCTGGCTTTTATTTCTCTCATTCCCTCAGCTCTTGGGTGCCCATCTTGGACAAATCTTTACCCTGGTGATTTTAATAATGATTCTCTGACTACCCAGCAGTGTGACTGACCTTAGATGCGTTGCACCTTCATTTCTTCAACTGTACTAGGAAAACACCAGACTGAATGACTTTGTTTCCTTGCAGTTCTGACATTCATCAACTCTAAGTGTGATGCCCATCCAGAAAAAGAGAAGTGAATGGAGGAATGTTCAGTGAGAGAAGGACAAGCAGATGGGGTAGACAAGTGTGGACTGAGAGTGACTGATGGTGACAGTGTAGCCACCATCGCTAGTTGTCCTAGTATCCCCTCTTCCATAGGAACAACTGGCCACCTAGAATAAAAGCTACAGATCCCAATGTACTCTGTACTTGACTAAGTTCAGGCCTATTAGACAGAAAAAAATGTGATGTGTTGCAGCTTCTGGGAACCCTCCTTATAAGACAGTTAGTGATCATCCTTTGTTCCCTTTCTTTATTCTGTCCTCCATACTGCTGCCTGGAATGTGGCTGTGATGGCTAGAGCAATAATCTGAACATTGGTCCATTAGGATAAGAATCACAGTGAACTGAAAAGAACCTGCATGACAGAGGAACAGGAACCCCTCTACCCATCCCAAGTTATATCCCTCTGGAACTCTACTGAGAGAAAAATAATTCTCATATATAAGCCAATTATTTCAAGACTCTGTTACTTATCAGAACCTAATCTTAAATGATACAAAGCTGTTTCTTTTAATATAAATTTATTAAGCTTGAGAAGGAATTACCATGACGCTCGTAAAGTCAGACGATACACAGTGATTGGTTCAGTTCACTTCAATCGCTCAGTCATGTCCAACTCTTTGAGACCCCATGAACCGCAGCACAACAGGCCTCTCTGTCCATCATCAACTCTTGAAGTCCACCCAAACCCATGTCCATCCAGTCGGTGATGCCATCCAACCATCTCATCCTCTGTCGTCCCCTTCTCCTCCTGCCCCCAATCCACCTCAGAATCAGGGTCTTTTCCAACGAGTCGGCTCTTTGCATCAGGTGGCCAAAGTATTGGAGTTTCAGCTTCAACATCAGTCCTTCCAATGAACACCCAGGACTGATCTCCTTTAGGATGGGCTGGTTGGATCTCCTTGCAGTCCAAGGGACTCTCAAGAGTCTTCTCCAACACCACAGTTCAAAAGCATCAATTCTTCGGTGCTCAGCCTTCTTCACAATCCGACTCTCACATCCATACAGGACCACTGGAAAAACCATAGCCTTGACTAGACGGACCTTTGTTGGCAAAGTAATGTCTCAGCTTTTTAATACGCTGTCTAGGTTGGTCATAACTTTCCTTCCAAGGAGTAAGCGTCTTCTAATTTCATGGCTGCAGTCACCATCTGCAGTGATTTTTGGAGGCCAGAAAAAGAAAGTCAGCCACTGTTTCCACTGTTTCCCCATCTATTTGCCATGAGTGATGGGACCGGATGCCATGGTCTTAGTTTTCTGAATGTTGAGCTTTAAGCCAACATTTTCACTCTCCTCTTTCACTTTCATCAAGAGGCTTTTTAGTTCC